>MNCI01036530.1:37542-161322 GCA_015680685.1 Gnetum montanum | reverse complement strand
CAAGATATGAGGTAACTTACCCTAGGTACAATGAATCCTATGTGTTGTGTGTGATTAAAAGTACCATTAGCCTTTCTCTCCAAGATCAAAACCAAGTCCATACCTTTCTTCAGTGACATCGCATTGTTTCATCTGAATGATAGACAACCATAAGAGCATCATGATAGCAAGGTGTACAATCACTTGGCATTTTGCACAAGGGAGGAGTGATTTGAATTTGTTTGCAACACATTTTTCTTAAGCTTTTTATTTCTACTTCTCTTCTTTATTTTCTTTTTCTTCTTTTGGCCACTTTTGCACTTTTTTTTAAAAGGTGATCTAGAGAAGCCACCAACCATTGGGCATGGGTGCATGTATTTCCAATGGGATCGCTTAGAATAGCATTGAGTTCCTTTCTTGAGTGCCTTTATTACAACTCTTACTTCCATTGTTCATTAGATCTACAAGGATCTTAGTACAACCAAGTTACATGATAGCACATATAGATGTTACCAAAGAGAATCCACAAGTCCCCTTGATGTCACACCCTTGCCATTCCCTCTTAGTTTGTCACTGTTTGCTCTGGGCATAATGAATACAAAGTTACTTTAAGTTTTGATGATAACAAGAATACCATCATACCCAGGGCAAAAATATTTTATTAATAGAATGGGTGGGTGGATGTTGTGGGCTCACTATCCAAATAATTAATCACTTGTGACTTGATAACATAGAACAACACCTCAACCAACTAGTTACATGGGTATTTTATTCATAGATGAAATTACCCACAAGAGATAAAATGACAAAATAAAAAATAAGAAATTAGAAAACAAAAAAAGGAAAAACATTTACTAATTTTGCTTGTTAGAATGGGGGATATCCCCCATGACTAAACTTTTGATCATGATGAGAATTAATAAATGAAAAGTTAGGATCCATGCATATTGGAAATATTGGGGTCTAGTCATATCCAAAGCATTGGGTGTCTTTTGGTATAGTGGTAGGGACATACCCAAATTGGGGTTCACACACTTGATTAAAGTAGGCATAGTGGGGAAGATTATAAGATGTGGTCACATGATAAGAAGTTGACCCACTATGGCACTTGTGACCATAATACGGTATGCAAGGATCGATATGTTTTTCCACGTTGTTAGATTCATTGGGCCGCATGGTTTTTGGAGTATTAATTGGTGGCATGGATAAGGTGATAGGAGGTGTTGAGTTTGAAGAGGAAGGTGCATCACAGTGTTGGGCTTGTGTTGAGTTGGAGGATGCAATGGTTTTAGGACCATATTGTCTCTTTCTACGACCATGCCTAAAGAAAGGATGCTTCCAATGTTGTGGAGGACTCCCACTACTATTAACAGTAGCAACATAAGTAATGTTCGTTGGTTGGTGCTATGGTGCAAAACCTGCTAGTACAACTAGTGGCGATGTAGAAGGAGGTGAAGGATGAGAATATTGAGAGTAAGGAGGAGTGTAAGGAACATAAGGTGGTGACCTTGTAGTAGAGGACATGGGTTGATGATACAAAAGAGAGTGATAACAATGAGGTGAAGTAAAGGATGTTGATCTAGTTGGAGAAATAAGGTGTTGAATGTAATAAGCACTTGGTTTTAGGTGATGGCCTCATATGTACCATTAGCACTTGGTTTTAGGTAGAAATAGGGTGTGGCTAGTTTGGTGATGGCCTCCCCCATGACTGAGGTTTTTTCCACTACTGTTGAGCATAGTACTTCTATACAAAATCTAGATGTAGCACTCTTTCCCAATGCTCATGTAGATGTGACAAGATTGGGCATTGGCCTTTGGGGCGATTGTACAAGAAAACATCACATTGATACTTATGATTTGTGGTTGAGCCCCTATCCTCATTTTCTTTAGTCCTTATTTTTGATTGTCAAATGGTATTCTATCTTATTTCTAGGTTTGGTATCCTTTGTTTGTTTTGGTCATCAGAGTTATCTTGCATGGTTCTTCCTCTAATAATGTTTGCATAATTTTCACATTTTTCATGTACCCACTCTGTCGTCTTGTTGATCTTTTCCTTGATTTCACCTAGTGATTCTAGTATTGGAAAAGGTGGGGATAGTTCCATCCCCTTGAGGTGAGTTGATTTCTCCTCTTTATAATTATGGACCTTTGTTACCTCAAGAGTTTGGTCTTGTTGAGATTTTTCAACATTCTCCCATTTGGCTATTTCTCCTTCTTCTTTTGCTACCTACTTAATAAGCTCTTGGAATTGGTGGGTTCGTAGTTAATATAGTTGATTTGGGCATACATCCCTAGGGTCTCCCTCATTTCATTATAGAGCCCATCCATGATGTGACACATTAGCCTTTCCTTGAAGAACCCATGGCCTAGGCATTTGTTTAACAAAGAATAATATCTTTTTAAGGCCATGTCCAAGGGTTCATGTTATCCTTGTTTCCACTCTTGGATTTGTCTCCTCAAGGCCAATACTCTTCCATAGGTTTGATATCTTTTATTGAAGAGGTTTACCATTGTAGGCCAATGATGAATTAAATTTGGTTTTAAAAACTTGTACTACACTTTTGCTTGGCCAAAGAGTATCACAAGGAAGAGCTTAAGCCTTTGCCACCCATTCTCAATGTTGTTCCATACACAAGCATCATAGAAGGCTTGTAAATGATGTTGCAGATCTAAATCATAGCCTCCTACGAACTTAGAAAAGTTGTTTAAATCAAGCCTGGGTAGATGAATTTCCTTGTGATGCATGTGGGATATCTAAATGACCTCTATTATATGCATTAGGCTTGTAGTGGCTAGCAGGGTTCATCATCACTAAATAGGTTATGAGTTTGTGAGTTAGGACAATGTTGTGTATGTTCACAATGGCATTCCTAATTTTTCCCATGGGTTCAAGTTTTATTTCTACATTGACCCCTTAAGGAATAGTCATCTATGTCATGACCTAACATTGAAAGAGCAGAGGAAGAGAGAGAATTGGAAGACTTATCATGAATTTTGTAAGTCTTCCAATCGTCCCCTGATGTACTCTTGCTAATCATTGAGAAGGTCCTAGGCCTTATGGGCCCCCTCATTATAGGGGATTTTCCAACTTACTAAAGGTTTCTGAGTTGGATGACGAAAGTCCTTGAGTATCATTGGGGTGTTTATGAACATATGAAACTCTTGCATAAGATTGAGTACTCCAAACTTCTTCTTCATCATAAATTTCATTGGTTCTCCAATGAATTTCCTTGTTAGATATTGCATTATCACTATCTTGTGAAATAGACATTGTCTTGAATTCTTTGTGACTTAATTAAATTAAAGTTCTTTGTCTGAAAGATGAGGTACTCCTACACTCAACCATATGAATACAAGCATGTACGCGTGATTTGGTTGAACTCCATGGATGGACTAGTTGTAGCACCTAGACAATTATACATTGATCGCAATTCATTGTCTTCCCACTTGGACTAGGAGGTGCTTTATCATGTATGGTTTAGTCCAAAGTGAGGTGTATGATGTGGTCCTTACTACTATGCTACTCCTAAAGACAATAAGAGATAACTTAATTAATCTAATGGGTAATAGAAAATAAGATCTAAGCTAACCTAAGTGAGATGAGCATCCATCCTTAATCATACGCACACATCCTGGACTTCATGTACTAGTTCTATGATTATCAAGCGCACATCACTCGAAGCACTACTTGATACACTATTGGGTTACCACGTAGTTACACTTAAATGTTCATGATTAAAGTGTACTCATTCTGCATTAACAACAAGAATAGTAAATGATGATAAAATAAATATTAACTAAGAAAAAAAAATAATTTAAAAAATTAAAAGCTAAGTGAATGTTGCAACGATGAAGTAATCTCAATCTTTATTGTTGATCGTGTGCGTGTCCAAGTACATCACACTTGAGCAAAGGTTCTATAAAAATTACAAGCATCATAATGTGGCCATGCACTTGGAAAGAACACTAAAATTGACTATGGAAATTTAAAACTAAAAATTTACTAAATGGACTCTCTCTCTCTAATGATCTTGCTATGCGCTTGAGTGATATATTTATAGGCCAACACAAGAATCATGATATCATGTATACGATATCATATCCAGGCTATGATATCATGTACCTAATATTAGGGCCTAGCAAATCTCGATTCATCATCTGCGATATAGAAGCTTAAAAAGAAATTAGTACTTATCGATTTAAAATACTAGAATCAATTATATTTGATATATAAAAATAGTGAAAAAATAAAAATTTTAGTTTATAATGTTAAAATCTAAATCAATTTGGGGTTTAACAATGTCAAAAGTTCCTCTCTTTGATGAACATGGTCAACATGTCACGGTAGAGAGTTTGGCCCAAGTCCAATGGCTATCTTGTAAGTAGGTAGTAGAGAACAAAAGCTTGGGATGGCAATAGATAGTTATTTCTTTCTACTTTTACAATAATGTTATAAAAAATAATAAGGAACAAGGTTTAAGCATCTAAAGACATCCTATTCCTATAAATTTTGTCTCTACCAAAAGAAATTGACTTCCTAAACAAGACATCACATAACTCATCATGGGTGATGGGAATTACACCATTCATAAAAATATCATTCATAGAATTAATGATAAATCAAAAGACATTAGCACTATAAATCCCAAGATGTGCATTTACCATTTTGGGAGATACATCAATTACTAAACCCTCAACCATAGTTGTAAATACCCCAACAACAACATTGGTAAATAATGATATTACAATAAAATTCTCTTATAAGTAGTTTAGGAACATAGAAATCCATGGAAATGATAGTAGCCTAGTTCAACACTTGAAAGTAACTCATCAATTCTTGCTACCTATATAGAGGAAAGGATAGAGAATGCTTAGAAAAAATGTTGATGGGTTAAGTTGCCTTAAACTGGTATTGAACATTGGTAGACCTAAACTAGGGTGTGTAGGTGCTTGGTTTGTTGGTGGAGCCTCTCCTAGACCTCTTCTTTGTCAATTTCCTTAATGTTCCAACCTACTTGTGGGTCATAGCTACTCAAATCATGATCACTGATGGTGCCTTGGTCATCTCCTCATGGTGATCTTTGATGAAAATGAACAAAAATGAGGTTTTTAATTTTTATAATCACAATAAATGATGTTTTTTAATGAGAAAGAAGGTGTTTCCTTTGGAAGATAGATGTTTCATCTATGTTTAAAACTTCATGTAGATGTCTCCTTTTCAAAGTAGACGTCTCTACTACATTGAAGGGGAAAATAGGTAGACGTCTCATTTTTGGAGTAGACATCTCTAGGGAGATGTCTCCTTTTGAAAGTAGACATCTGTAGGAAGATGTCTCAGCAAGTTGAGATTTGGTATGATGGGGCTTAGGAATGGCTACCAAGGATTATAGTCTTAAAATATGCTTACAATGAATTAACAAGTTACCTTACCTTTCTTGCTAAAGAGTGTGAAGGCATCTAGTATGCTAGAGAACGATATTCCTTTTTTAAGGCTTCTCTTCTCATGCAAACTTCTTCAATTTCCAAGGCTTGGCTACATCCCACAAATTTTTTGGAGAGAGTTTCCTCATTCTCATGTTTTCTTCTTTTGACTCCATTCTTTTTTAAATTCCTTTTCCTTTCATGTTGTCTATTTTTTCCTATGGTCTTGCATAGTTTCCTTTCTCAGTGTATTTTGGTAAGAACAAGGAGCCTTATGATACGACCGACTATTCATATGACAAAACTTTAAATTGCACTCCCATTGTTTATGTCCAAATTTATGACAATAATATCTCAAGTTTCTATAGTAGTTAAAGTGATCAAACTTTTGAGCAACTCTTAGTTGATATGTAATTCTTGTTTATTTTTCATTTATTGGAGAAGCCTTTTGTTGAGATGGAGTTGATGCATATGCCTCTTCTTGTGTACAACATCCTAGCCCACTTTTATCATGTGTAATTCTATAACACCTCACCATACTACACCTAGCTAGGGTAGGGTGATGTCTAGGATCACTAGTAATACTACAATAGAAGCATGAAAAACTAAAAACTAATGATGTGTAAAAGAACATGTCATGTTAAGGATAGTTAAATTGTGCAAAAATTTTATGCCAAACCAAAACTAAACATACATATAATGAGAAAATTTAATATCTCTATATAAACCAAAAATTTGCATTATTTCCACATTATATAAAAATACATAAATATAATCATCATATATATAAGAGTACAAAGAGTTTCATATAACTAAAAGTAGTCCATATTCCTATACATGGAAATATACAGTAACTAAGCGCTAAATATTTTTCCCTCCTCTACTCTCCCTCTTTGTGCTCATCTAGACTCTTGTGAGTTCCACCTATAATGAAATAAAGTTAGTATACAATTGAGTGGGAAGCCTTTGCACTTTTCCTGCTAGATGATTAACAAGTATTGCATTGGAGGAGAGGAGTGGACTACAAGGCAACCTACATTACTTGTTAGTCTTATGCATGCTTAGAGCAACCCATGATCATGCACACATAGAGACCATATCATACATATCACTAGTAGAATCATTCTCATAGAGAATAGATGGATGTCATACAATCATGGATAAAGAAATAGTCTAAAATAATCTATCATCTATTTGTTGCAGCACATCACATGCCTTTCCACTATCATGCCTATGCCATCACACCTACACTATACTGTTAAGCAATCCATGACTCACACAATCATAATCCAATCATAATATATGTTATTAGTGATATGACTCACAAACCGATACTATCATATACATAGCCCAAGTGGTGGCTAGCATATCCACACTTAGTGTAGCATTTGAAACATTACCACGAGTACTCATAATAGCCATTTCCTATAGGTCGTTTATTATTCTTTTATTTATCCAATTAGTGGTAGGGTTCGTCAACCTATGAGTTGCAACCACTAGCCTTCTAGAGGATTGGCTATAGGGATGAGCACACCTATGCCACATACCAGCCATAGGAATGAGCATACCTATACTCTTCCATTCTCAAAATGAGGCTTGAGACTGGAGCCTTGCTGATGCATCATAGTGGTGGCCAATCCATACTACCTCCAAGGTGCCTTATAACCAACTATCCACACCCTCATGCTAGCACCACTTGCCAATGTTTGTCATAAGCATAATTGCAAAGACATTTACAAATCTTGGCTAGCTTAATCCAACACATGTGATAAGCACAACACATCGAAACAAACATAACATATCCACATATATCTACACCTAATAGTCACACTCATTCCATGAAAATAATATCATGATTTGACAAAATAAAATTTTGTACCACAATCATATTTCTTGAACTACATGTCATTCCATAAAAATGAATGTTATAATAACCTTGAAAATAACATATGAACAAAGAGAAAAATAATTTCATGACTAGAAAGTACTTCCTACGAGGATCCTAATGACACTAATTTCACATAAATTGGGCTCCTGGAAGAAAAGCTATGCATGTCTACAGTTTGATTAAGAAAATAATAATTAATAATATTTAAGTACTTCTAGTATGGATTAAAACTTCTAGAAACTCTCACCCCATAATATACCCTAAGAATATAATATTCCAATCATACCAGTCTCATCAACATCACATATCATGTTTCACAAGTCCACATCATACCATACATTGCATATATATTACAAAACAATTTGTAACCAAAACTATACAATTTTGGGAAATATGAAAAATAACATGTTCACAATCAATCTTTGAACTATCCATCCCACATGCCCACATCACATGATCATATATGCTAATCTAGCATAAAAATACAAGGAAAAGGTAAAGAAAACTCACCAATTAAAATTGTTATGGAAGAAAGTCCAAAACAACCATAAAATCCTCAAAACTCCAATAGGACTTTGTTTCACTCCAAAAAAGTTTTGTACTCACATAGATATGATCATAGTAATCCCAAATCTAGGTTCAAAGCAAACAAAAATTGTTCAGAAAGCTTAGAATTCAGAAAAAATGTGAAATAGAAGAAGAGATAAGAAAACAAAACTAACAAAAATAGGCTTATGTTCATTTCTATTTCTTAAAACAAAAGAAAACAAATAAAACCTAATGTTTATGGATGGGCAGTATAGAAGGGTAATAGAAAAAATAATGTGTAAAGCATATGCTATTATTTACCAGGAAAAAAAACACCTATGCACTTTGTTTCTCATGTGATGTGAGTTGCCTATTTACTTTTTATTTTTCTTCTTTCCAACAAAACAAAAACACATAAGCAAGGTAGCACACATCACATGCAAATAGAATATTACTTTACCTTTTTATTTTCTAAAGTTTATATTATTATTTTTAAAACCATATTATTCTTATAAGCTCATTTTTATTTTCTTCCTCTACAACTAATACCCTACACTTTGCCCAACCCAACAAACATACTAGGACTCCAAATTGAAATATTTTTGAACTTATGAGATCCTTATCAAATGCTCTACACCTTCACATGCCAAAATCACACCCAAAAATATGCAACATAGTGCTATAGTGCAAATGCATAAATACTGAAATCACACATAAAGCATAAAGACATACTGAATAGGTGCTCTTGTACCTGAATTGAACATCCCTACCAGTAACATCACCTATCTAATACATCACATAGGGCTAGTGTACATAATTATGTTAGTTAAGCATGTAAAGACATCATAATCCTAACATAAAGATGAGAGGCTCATAGCATCCAAAGTGCAATCATACTAAACGAACTTGTCCATGATAACCCATTGGGACTACACATGTAAGGTATAAATTGTAAGCATATGACCACACCTAATGTGTCTAGATGTGATGTAATACTCTCCCCTTCTTAAGAATCTTTCTCCTAGAAGATCTCAGGATGAGTTGCATGCATATTAGTCTTCATCTTCCAGGTAGCCTCTAAAACTCCATGTCTACTCCATACAACCTTGACTCTAGGCACAACTTTACTGTGTAGCTATTGCAACATGTGATTAATAATCTCTACTAGCTACTTAACATAACTAACATTAGATTGTAGCTATATCCCTGAATGGTCAATCATATGATGTTCATTAGGTACATAATGTTGTAGCATAGATACATGAAACACATCATGTACATGTGCTAAATGAGGAGGTAGTGCTATCTGATAGGCCACTCTCTGAATCCTCTGTGACACTTAAAAAGGACCAATGTATCTAGAAGCCAATTTTCATTTTCAGCAAAATTGGGTAAGGTCTTTCAAGGGAGAAACATGAAGAAATACATGATGCTTGACCACAAGCTCTAGTGGCCTTCAATACTAATTGGCATATGCCACCTACCTATCCTATGTAGCTCTTAATCTATCTCAAATCTTGCAAATCTACTCTATAGTCTATCTTACCAAATTTGTGCTTACCCATTGACGATCTTCTATGGCATCCCAACATAAAGGAATTCTACATGGCCTACCATATAAAATATCATATGGTGCTACCTGCAAAATCTCTTGATAACTATTATTATATGCAAATTCAGCTAATGGTAGCATTTGATCCCAACCTTCTATATATTGCAAAGCATAGGCTCTCAACATGTATTCTAGAATTTGATTCATCCACTTAGTCTAACCATTAGTTTGTGTATGATATGCCAAACTCATATTCAACTTTGTACCCATCTCCTTTTGAAATGCCTCTCAAAAATGTGACATGAATCAAACATCTCTATCACTAATAATTCATCGTGACACACCATGTAACTACACTATCTTTACAAGAAAGAGATGTGTAGCATCTACTGCACTCATTGATGCTTTGTGGTAAGGAAATGGGTATACTTTGTCAAAAAATCAACAACTACTAATATAGCACCATGGCCAGTATGAGCCTGTAGAAGACTAATAATGAAATCCATACCAATTACATCCCATTTCCATTGAGGTATATTCCCCTAGGCCTCTAATGCTCTATCTTCACTTGCTAGGAAATTAAACATCAATATACATATTCTCCTATATTCTTCTTCATAACATGCCATCAATACATCCATTATAAAATCTAGTACATTTTTTGACTATGTGGATGCATTTGGTATCTACTCATGTGGGCCTCATGCATTAATTGAATTCGTAGAGCTTTTGGAACACATAATTAATCATTCCTCCATATTCATAGAGAGAAGTCCATCAAAGGTGATTTGTTTCCTCAATTCTTGACACCACAGATCATGCCATTGTTACTTTTGTATCTACTCCTATAAGTTTGATTGGATTGTTAGGATATTAAGTGTACTCAAAAACCTACTTAATGCATTAGCTACTTTATTAGTCTTGTTAGGCCTATATTTGATAGTGAAATAAAAGTTAGTAAGTAACTCCATCTATCAATGTTATCATAGGTTTAACTGTGGTTAAATCATAAGATATTAAAGACTCTTATGGTTAGTCCAAATAGCAACCTGCTTCCCATATAGATGATGTTGTGAAATCTTCAATGTAAATATCACAACACCTAACTCTAGATCATGTACAAGATATCTAGTTTCATGTGGCCTTAATTGATGGGATGTATAAGCAACAAGCTATCAATCCTACATTAACACACAACTAAATCCATCTCTTGAATAATTAGTACTAACGTCATATGGATGTTCTAGTGTAGGAGATATTAACACTAGAGTAGTCACTAATCTATGCTTCAACTCTTCAAATGTAGCTTGACAAGCTAGGCTCCAAGTAAAATGAGTCTCCTTCCTCAACAATCAAGTCAAAGGAGAGGCTATGCAAGAAAAATGTTTCACAAATGTACGATAATATCCTCCAATCCCAAGAAGCTTTGCATCTCCACCACTGATTGTGGCATAGCCCAATCACAAACGACTATAATCTTTGAAGGATCCACAAACATACTGGCTCCTAACACCACATGTCCCAAGAACTGAATCTTTGACTACTAAAATGAATACTTGGATGGCTAAGCATATAGTTGGAACTCCCTCAAAGTTTGTAAGACTATTCTCAAGTGCTCTGCATGCCACTAGTCATCAAGAGAATATGCTAAGATATCATCTATGAACACAATCACAAATTGATCTAGAAATGATTGCATCACACTATTGATGAGGTGCATGAAAACTACTGGTGCATTTGTCATCTGAAATGGAAGCACTAGAAACTCATAATGATCATATCATATTCTAAATACTATCTTTGACACATCTTATTCATGAACCTACATTGAAACACCATCAAATCCAAACTATGACATCTTGACTACAATTTTTTTTACGTGATGGGACTGTTCTCTCCATTGCCCAAAGCATGGTTAACCTCCTATGGAGAGCATAGTTAACTAGAAGCTAGTTTTCATAAGTTTTGACAAGTGCTAGAACTATGCTCACCCCCAGTTGGGAGTGTAGTTAGCCTCCAGTGGAGAGTGTACTTAACACATAGCCATTTTTTTGCAAATTTTTCCAAGTGTGAGACTATGCTCTCCCCCAGTCCAAAGTGTAGTTAGCTAGAACAACCTCTAGTGGTCTCCAAAATGTAGCATTGGCATTGAGCTTAGCTCCAACTCAACTTTGGCAAGTGTAGTTAGCAAGAATTCTTATTTTTGGTACCCCCTTTTGGCCCCAAAATTGTAACTATGCTTAAACCCATGCAAGAGCATAGAGAGCATAGTCCCAGAGTATAGTCTCCAAAGTTGCATCTTTTTTAGGTACCTTGCGGTTCCTTCGGCATAGATATGTGGTTGGTAGCATTGTCATAGGCTTGTAGTCTCACAAAGTCTGGTAAAGCATAGCAAAGTAAAACACCATCAGACTAGTGGAGAGCATAGTTGGATGAAAGTGTAGTCCCAATCATGCCCTTTGCCACGTGGTCGCCATCCCGCATTTCATGCTATGCCTAGGCCTATAAATACCTAGCCCCCTCAATGTTTTTGGGTTTGAAAAAAATTTAAGCATGGGAAAATTTCAAGGTTGGCTATTCTCTTAGTGTGAGAAAATCTAAGGAGCACTTGGGGGAGAACCAAAGGCATATTGGTGAAGTTGCAGATCACAGTAGCCCACTGTAGCCCACTAAAACACCACAGTCCATGGTACACTATAGTAGCTAATCCAATAGATGTAGAAACCTTGGTAGAATACCATTCTTCATAGCCAAAAACCTCCAAGACTATGACTACACTATCCACTACACTTATTGTACACCATGTACCTTTTAACCCCTTTTGGTGTTAATTACACTTAGCCCATTTGGGATGATGTTCGACTTCTCTATCCTTCTTTGCATTTTTAGCATTTCATTTGCATTTTTCATTGTTTCACTGCATAGCCACACCTAGAACCATGCTTGGGTGGTAGTCTCTATGCGTTGGCACCTTAATTTTTGCTAAAAATCTTGACTATGTTTGACATTGTTAACACCATTGACACTGCTTGAATGGTTAGCACCATCTTGCATTAGCATCGTTGCTAATCACACTGCACCCTGGTTGCATCTGGTAAGTCCCTGTTCAATCAACAAGACCGTTTAGGGCACCCTTTCCTCACCTCTAGTAGCCCATCATGTAGAATCAAGGTTATGCTATCTACCTCTGGACCTCAGTGTTTTAGCCACCAACATTTTTGGTCATTACATGCACCTAATGATATCCAAACTTGAGATTAATCTTTGAGAATACATGAGCTCCCTAAAGTTGATCAAATAAGTCATCAATGTGTGGAAGATTATATTTATTCTTTATAGTCACTTAGTTAGCTACCTGTAATCTATGCATAGCCCCAAAATTTCATCCTTCTTTTTAATAAAGAGCATCAGTGCATCCCATAGTGAGAGTGAATAAGGCCTTTGTCCAATAGTTCTTGTAGCTATATCTTTAGCTTTGCTAGCTCTACAAGAGACATCCTATGTGGAGCCTTTGAAATAGGCTTGGTACTAGTTCAAGTTCAATCTTGAACTCAATCTCTCACCTCAGTGACAAACCTGATAATTCTAATTGGAAAATATTAGAGAATTCTTGAACCACAGAAATTTGGTCTATCTCCATAAGATCTATTTTATATATTATATCCACAAAGCATTCGTGCCATTTTTACAGCATCCTATGGTACATTTGAGAGGAGATCAAATCTAGATGCACAGTACTTACATGATATTGTGCCTCAATCAGAGCACCATTGATTGATTATAGTCTTAAAATATTTTGCTAAGAGTCCAAACTAGCATTGAATTGTGATAACCAATCCATCCCAAAAATTACATCATATACCATAGGATCCATAACATGTAAATCACTAACCTACTACACATCTTTCAACTCTACAAGCACACCTATACACCCCTAATTGACTTGAGTTTCATGACCCCTAGTAGAAGATACTCTTAATCCATAGGATCTATGAAATAATTACTAGCACTTGGATCAAATAAAATCAACACAACAAAGCCCAAAATCATACCTCCCATCTCCATTATTATGTTTGGCTACACATTCAATGGCTGGTCTCTTAAAGCTTACAGTTGTCCTTAAGTTCTCTAGTCCCCTCCTCTAGGCAAAGTAACCAATGCTCCATGTTCACCCTAAACTGGAGGTCACTATCCTTGGCATTTACCTCCTCCACTATTGCCTACCTACTTTGGGCACTCCCAAGCCTAATGCCCTAGTTTCCCACATTTAAAATAATTAAGGTGATCCCTTTGTAGATGACCAGGTTTCCCACATCTATAACAAATAATAGATTCACCACCAACCCCAATAGTAGGATCATGAGCTATTATTGGACACTCACTGCTATGTCCATGAACTTTCTTAGAGGGGCCAAGCCTCTTTCGGTATGTCGATCCTCTCTTCTTCTCCTACCCCTATTGCCTCTCTCTATGAGTTGCATCTTCTTGCTAATTTCTCCCTAAATCCATGGCTACTACTCTAACCTCATCATAGGATGTCACTTTGAGGGGTAATAGGTGATCTTTCAAATATGGCCTTAAACCTTGAACAAATCTATTCACCTATGCCCAAGCATCTATCTCCATCTATGGTACATAACTACTCAGCTCAGAGAAATGAGCATCATACTATACCACAGATCAACTACCCTGATACAAATGATAGAACTCATCTTCCTTGACTTAAGCATATTGGATAGACATATAATGAGCTCAGAAAGCTATCAGAGAATCATCCCATGCTACCTCTTGGCCGGTCCATCCCTTTTCCCATTCTTCTATCATCCACCAATGCTGGGCAATACCAACCAACTTATATGCTATCAAGCAAGTTTGCTAAATTGATGAGCAGCCCATCAAATAAAAAGCCTTTTGTAATTCCTCCAACCATTCTATAGTTACAATGGGATCCTCAGTGCCATCAAATTTAGGAAGTTCCAACTTTTGAAATTACTCTACCAGTTCCCTATCAATAGGATGCGTATTTGATTCTCTTGAGCCTCCACTACCACTACTAGTTTCCACTTCTCTGACCATGGGAATGGAAGCATCACTAGTTGCAACATGTTGCTATAGGATTTGTAATAGATGTTGTATAAGATTTGGTTGCCTATCTGCAAAACCACTACTAGATTTTTGAGGAGGATGCTCCTATCCATCATTAGGCCCTTTTGACCTAAGGGCCTCACCAGCATCATGACCATGTCTACTATACATCTCTATAACCTAAAATCACAAATGAATGAGTACCCCAAACATCATACAACATATGAGTAAACTAGCTTCAATACCATAATGTAACACCCTGTCCTACTACACCTAGCTAGGCTAGGGTAATGTCTAGGATCACTAGTAATACTACAATGGAAGAATTATAAACTAAAAACTAATGATGTATAAAAAAATACGTTATGTTAAGGGTGGTCAAACTGCACAAAATTTCATGCCAAACTAGAATTGAACATACATTCCAATGAGAAAATTAAATATCTCTATATAAACCAAAAATCTACACTATTCCCATAAGATACAAAAACACATAAACATCATCATCTACAAAGAGTTTCATACAATTATAAATAGTTCATATTCTTGTACATGGAAATATACAGTAACCAAGCCATAAATATTTTTTCCTCCTCTACTATCCTTCTTTGTGCTCATCTAGGCCTCTGTGACTTCCAGCTATAATAAAATAAAGTTAGTATATAACTGAGTGGGAAGCCTTTACACTTCCCTTGCTAGATGGTCAACAAGTGTTGCATTGGAGGAGAGGAGTGGGATACAAGGAAACCTGCATTACTTGTTAGTCTTGTGCATGCTAAGAGAAACCCTTGAACACACACACACATAGATCATTCACACATATCATTAGTAGAATAATTATCATAGAGAATAGATGGTTGTCATACAATCACAGATAAAGCCACGATTTGACATAATCTATCATCTATTCATTACAAAACATCACATGCCTTTCCACTAGCATGCCCATGAAATCATACCTATGCTATACCATTAAACAATTCATGATTCACATAATCATAATCCAATCATAATATATGTTATCAACGATATGACTCACAAATTGATACTATCATATACATAGTCCAAGTGGTTGCTAGCATGTCCACACTCAGTGTAGCATGTGAAAAATTGCCATAAGTACTCATAATAGCCATTTCCTATAAGTCCTTTATTAGTCTTTTATTTATCTAATTGGTGCTAGGGTTCACCATCCTCTTACCCACAACCACTAGCCATTTATAGGATTAGCTATAAGGACAAACACACCTATGCCATGTACCAGCCATAAGGATGAACACACCTATGGTCTTCCATTCTTAAGATGAGGCCTGAGACTAGAGCCTCATTGTTGTATCATAATGGGGGCTAATCCATACTACCTCCAGGGTGCATCATCACCAACCAATCCACACCCTCATGCTAACACCACCTACCAACGACTATCATAAGTGTCATTGCAAAGACATGTAAAAGTCTCAACTATCTTAAGACAACATATGTCATAAACACAACATTATAATTATATGACATAGCCCAAGTGGTTGCATATGACATATGTGACAACTATCTTAAGCCAACATATGTCATAAGCCAACATGATCGCATATATCTACACCTAACAGTCACATTCATTCCATGAAAAATATATCATGATTTGACAAAATAAAATTTTGCACTACAATCATATTTCTTAAACTGCATATCATTCCACAAAAATGACCGCTATAATACCCTCCAAAATAACATATGTCCAAAGAGAAATTGAATTCCATGATTAGAAAGTACTTCCCAAGATGATCTCAATGACACTAATTTTACCTAAATCGAACTCTTGGAAGCAAAGCTATGTGCATCCAAAGTTTGATTAAGAAAATAATATAATATTTAATTACTACTAGTATAGATTAAAACTCTTGGAAGCTCTTATGTCATAATAGGCCCCTAAAATATAATATTCCAATCATACTGGTTTCATCAACATCACATATCATGTTCCACAAGTCCACATCATATCATACATCACATATATATTACTAAAAAATTCATAATGAAAATCGTACAATTTTAGGAAATTATCAAAATAATATGTCCACACTCAATCTTTGAACTATCCAATCCATGTGCCTACATTGCATGATCATATACACTAATCTAGCACAAAAATATAGGGAAAAGTTAAAGATAACCCACTAATTAAAATTGTTGTGGAGAAACTTGTGTACAATGTCAAATGTTTTAAGATAAAGATGCAAAAGGTTAGCACCTTTATGACCTATAATAGAAACTAGACCCTTTATATAATGGGCTTTAGATTTTATAGGAGTGATTAATCCATTATCAATAGCTGAATGTAAGTTCACCTTAATGGCTATTGATTATTGCACACATTGGCTAAAATCAAAAGAAACTAAAACTACAAAATCTTGTGAAGTTATTTATATTTTAGAAAACAATATAATTTATAGATAAGGATATCCTTTCACTTTAGTAGTTGATAATGGAATCAAAGTTATCATTGAATATTATCCCCAAAGAAATGATTTAGCAGAGCCATCCAATTAAATTATATTAGATGGAATTAAGAAAATGATAACTGAGCATCCACAAACATGGCATGAATAATTAAAATGGGAAATATGGGTAGATATAATTTGTTATAAAAATTCAATAAAAACTACACCATATGATTTAGTATATGGACAAGAATCATTTTTACCAATACATTTGCAAATTCTCACATATCAATTTTGCTTAGATTATTTACTAATTAATGAACATTTAATTTCTTGTATCTATGAAATTTGAAATTTAGAACTTAAAAGGGTGAAAGTGTTTGAAAGCATATTTGATCATTAACAAAATATTAAAAGATAATTTCATAAGAAATATATAGCCAAATTTTTTAAAGTAGGTGATCTAGTCCTTAAGAGAGATAGAGCATTTGGTCAAACAAGTCCTCAAAATAAGTTTTCTCCTATCTGGATAGGCCCATATCAAGTGATAGATGTCATTGACCCTAATGTTTATAAAGTTGCTTATTTGTAGGAACACAAGCTATATAAAAGAAGTTTAATGTAATTCATTTAAATCATTTCTACTCAAGTGTCCCTTATGGACACTTGGTTGATCCTTAGTTGCATGTTTTATTCTTATTATTAATGCTTTTCATTTGTATATAGTTGCATTTGCATATTTTCTTTACATTTTAATCTTCTTTTCATACATGTTTAGTTTACCATTATTTTTCCCTTAGCCTAATGGTTTGATCTATATGTGCAAATGATCTTTGATTTTAATAATCATTATGATCATTTGAGTTGCTAGGCATTGGATCATCATAACACCATTTAGTGATAATATAAGTAAAATATTTTATATATTTCTCATGTTGCATCATATTACTATTACTTTCAAATATTTTATATGCTATATATCTATAATTCTATGATTATTTCCAATAAATTTCAAGGTATTGGTCTTATTAGTAATGTTGGATTATGGAGTAAGGGATTTATGTTAACTCATCATGTTATTATCATGGACATGTGAATGAAGGACATGTGAGGTTGAAGAATGGTTAGCCACAATGACTATGTCATCTTAGAAAATACTTTTTCCTATCCTTGTCATCTTAGAAAATACTTTTTCCTATCCTTTTCATAAGTCCAGCCCTCAAGCATGATGATCCATGCTTGTCTTGTGAGTAATAAGATGAAGTGAGTTCCTCTCCACCTGAGAATCCTTAGCTACCTAGGAGACATGCTATGAGGCCACCTAGTTTATAATTAAAGGCATATGCATGAGGGTTGAACTACATCGTGGAAAAAGTTTCTACCTTTAGAATGAATTACACCATGAGCAAAGTTTCCTCCAAAGAAAGAGAAAGAGAGAGAGGAGGACCATGTTCATTGGTCGTGTAATAAGTTCTCAAGTGTGATGAGGTTCGACAACAATCCTTACAATAGCCTTTCATTCCTTTTAATTAATTTTGCTAATATTTGATCCAAAAAGAAAAAATAAAAATCATGTTCATTAGCAGTGTAATAAGTTCTTAAGTATGATGGGATTTGATAGCAATCCTCACCCTAGCCTTTCATTCCTTTTGATCCATTTTCCCACTATTTGATAAAAAACTAAGGGAAAATCTGAAAATTATGGCTAAACATGATTTAAATAAAGCATGTCCTTTTTATGAAGTTTAGTATAAGTCTCATTCTCAAATGTGTCCTCTATACCAATTGTCATGTCACCATTCCCAAATGATGTTGTTGCTTAATGAAGATGGTGTTTCTTCATAAAAAGTGTTATTGTTATCTTAATAAGACCTAAAAGGGCACTTGTAATTAAGACAAAAAGGGCATGTTGTAATAAAAAATGTGTCTGTTAAGGTAACCTTTGGGGTTTTGACCTAAGGCATATATACTTAGGCTTAGAGGTTGTGCTAGGCATGGAGTGTTGGAGTTGGTATAGGCAAGTCATAGGAAGCTGGGTGAAGTGGAACAAGAAGTGGACTAGCTATCCCTTATAGCTAGGTTGTAGGCCTAACCATGATGGCAATGCTAGATTGCCTCTAAGGAATAGTTGCTAAAGGAAGAAAATTCCAAGGAACACTCTCTGAGCATGATTCAAATACACTATTTTATATTAATAAAGCATTATTTTCTTTTTATTTTTGCATTTTTCCTATTATTTCCTTTATACATAAAGTCAAATATCACATATATTTCACATTTGGTATTTCATATGCATAATGTCTAATATATTCTATTTTTGATGCTTTCCATGACATCTGGGGACACAGGATGTCACACTAATGACTTATACCTTTGAAATGATTAGGAATGAAGTCTTACTAGTAAATTAAAAAATATATATATAATTTGTAAAGTTCGTGTATTAAATTTTTATTAAAACAAGGTGGTGTGAAAGAGTAACCCATGTTTAAAACTCTTTTGATTGTGTTATTATTTTAAACATGATTATACATTATAGTCTCCTTGCAAGTATTAGTTTATGTTAAATTTTTTTTGATCATTTTGACCTTTTATTTTCCTTGTAGTTTTGAAATTTCTATTGGTTTTGGTATCTTTGCAGTTGCATGCAACTTAAGTTCAAGGGCTTAATGTTGATATTAATATTTTCATGCTAACATGGGGTCATTAATTGATAAGTTTAACTACCGTGGTAGGATTTCATGATTTTAGGGTCATTCCCTCTTTTAAACCAATTACATGATACGTAGGAGTGTGTTTGAGAAATATTATTCAACCTTTAAGTTATTAATTATTATATATGACTATTATTATCAAACAACATTATATCTATTAAATTCCTGATTGGATGTGGTATAGATTATGGTAATCTTAAATACACATTCAATGGTAAATATGAAATTGAGTTAATTGTGATTTTTCATATTGAGTATAATTAACATTAAATTTTATTTTGAAAAATAAATTGGGTTTTGTATTAAATTTGTTTTTGAAAAATAAATGGTAATGATATATATTCAAGAATTATAGTAGATGGTAATTTAGCCACTAGATGGGGCTATCATACATGAAAATGATGCTAAGAATGCCATAGACATGAGTCATGATGATGTAAACATGTTTCATTGGATGCCTTCCTTGATAAAAGTTATTCTTTTGAAAGAGAGTCCATTAAATCATTTGCGAAGTAAGTGTCTAGCCATGAACATGGAAAATCATAAAAAAGATGATAGAACATAATGCTGTAAGCCATGAGTTCAAGCCTCAATGCAATTATTCAAAGAAGCTAATCTTTCACCCATCCACCAACATTAGTGAGACTCAAGCCTTCAATGATGATTCTTGTATATTTATGAAAAGCATAAAGTCTTTAAAAATAGAAAAGGTTGAAAGTTCACTAAAAATTGCATTTCAAAGAAAAATTCACATATGTAGGCTATGGGTTTTATGCCTTCAAGAAATAAGGGATAAGGAAAGAGACCTAAAGAAACCACCAATTTAGATGGCTCTTTGCAATTTGTGATGAAGCCCTCTAAGCATAAGTTTTCTTTTTTAAGTAAAAGGACCTAGTCTCCTACCATTGCAAAAGCTAAATTGGAGGACATAATTCTAATGAGACCCAAGGAAAAAGGAAAAGAATTGAACTTGGATGGCACAAAAGGTAGATTTTATAAGGTTGGCCTAGAGCTAGAACAGATCTAAATATTCCAACATTTCCTTTAAGAAAGCATGATATGTGACCAAACATTCCTAAACACCAACCTCTACTAACAACACACTAACTTCAAACCATTCCAATGGTGCTCATTCTAGAAAAGGTAATAGAGATCCATCATTATCATTGAAGAATCTTTTAGGAATTAAAAATCCTCCAAAAAGAACGAAAAAAACCATTCATGCAAGTTAGTCTTATCTCTGATGTCTATCATTAATCTCTTAGTAATCATCATGTAAATTATGCAGAGGATGTTGATAGTAGTAAGTGTTATTTTTAGAAACTAGAAAATTAGCAATTTTGAATTTTGGGATGATCTCAATTAGTGAATCTATTATGCCTTAGAAACTTACTTTACATTTTTATTCATATAATTAGTAACTTATAGAGAATCTTCATCCTACCCCCTATGTTTCTAGTGAAACAAGTGATGCACATGGTTGGGTGTTCATTGAAGCAAAGATACACATAGAGAATAATATCAATGATGGATGAGAGTACTTCCTAGTATGAGATTCGATTATGCTTAACTAGACTCATCGACACCCTAGGCTACATGGCTTCCAAGTCTTTGCATAGGTCATGCCACTACCTAGCCCTTCATTTTTAATTTTAGTGCTCTAGTTCTAAAAGTAGCCTAGGCCATCACCTAATACTAGGTTCTTACTCTAGCTAATCCAATCTAGTCAAATGGATTTGATAGCTTCATGCCCATAATAAAATTCTAGAAACTACTTATCCATGTCTAAGTGGAAGCTTTGATGAACTTTAAATGTAGTGTATTATGCTTTTGGATCTAGCTTGCTACCATCCAAACTCTAATGTTTAGACTTCCATGCACATGATCGAGAAAATTCTAGTCAAGGACATGACACCTCTAGTTGTGAAGGAGTGTCAACCTACCTTTAGGTGGCCTTTTTCTTCCTTCACTATGATTAGTCTCATTGGTAACTCCTTGTATACATAGTACTCTTAGCTCTCCACTAGCAATAATTTTAGCAGGAACTATACTATTTAGTTTAAAATAGTAATAAAAACTAATTTTCATAATCCATGATATTGTATCTATGACATCGTAGCCCTACATACATCATCGTTCATGCAATGTAGAAGGTCATGATCAACACTATAAATACCAATCCTTGGTCATGTCAAATGAACAACTTTCATTCAACACTTAGTACAATTCTTACAATTTCTTTCCATGAGTTACACTTAGGCTTAGAGTTAAAAATGAAGACTAGTAGTGTGGTGTTGAACAATCACACAGAATCTTTGTTCGAGTGGATTGTACTTAGGCATAATTCATGTCCAGAAATAAAGATCAAGATTTTTTCTCACCATTGCAGCATTACACTTAGTTTCTTTATTTTTACTTAGTCCTTTCTCTTAGTTTAATTTTCATTTCTTTAATATGTTTACTTTAGTTTAGTTCTTTACATTTTCTAAGTACTTTACTTTTCCCATGTTCATTAGTAAGGTAAATAAGTACAACTAGTTTTGAGCATTAAGTGTAATCATTTGGTAACCTAGTTGTGACTTCACTTGATTCTCTCAGTAGTGAACTCACTTGGTAATCTTGGTAATAGTTGCATTAGCCTAGGGCATGTATAAAAAACTAAGAACATATACTTATTATTATAGAATAAGATAGATTTACATTTTAGTTATCACCAAAATTTAGACTTTATTCTCATTTTCACTGTGAAAACACTTAGACGTAATTTGAGCCTACAACATCATGATGTCATATACATCACTGAGAATTAAACTATACTATTATACCTCACTAACTCAATGTGAGAAGATAATGATCACAAACCAACTATCAACCACTAGCATACTTACATTGTCCATCCATGGATTATGATCTAGTCATGCATGAATGCTTGTAACTTGTATGGTAGAGTGTTGGAATACTAGTCACTCATCATTGGCATTGTTGCTAGGGATGTGTCAATGTTTACTTAGTAGTTGATTTTATAAGGTTCATTGTATTAAGAATTATAAATTTTATCTTTCATACCTAAATTAATTATTTTAGCTAGCACACACATACTTAAAAGCATCAAAAACATAATGTGGCTTCTACACTTAAGGAAAAATCACCACATGCTAATGAGATTCCTAAGAACCATGAAAAATGATACAATGATGAAGATTATAGTATGACCATACAAACTAGAATCTTCTATGCTCATGCTAATTCATATTAATTTGATTTTATATTTATCTTTCACCAAGATGAATAACTAAGGTGGAGAGATTTACATGGCAACATCATTTTGCCTCGAGAATAGTCTACACCATCAGTGTTTCAAGCAACCTTCATATGGTCAAACCTTAGCCATGTATAGGAAGGATACCATGTTATAAAGCATATGAATTGATTGTACTAGCAAATAGAAGATAAAATGAAAAGAAATGCAACTATGGAAACCATACATGAGCTTAATAAAGGATAAAAAGTACCACAAATGATTGTCCTAGAGGAAAGAGATGATGCAATATTCCATACAGAGAAATTTTATCAAATCCATGGATCTCAATCTTAAATATTTGTTATCCATATCAAATATATCATCAAGATACAATTACATTTAGCTCTTGTGAAAACATTTAGAGGAGATAAGGAAGACTCCACACTTAGGAGGAATCCAAGTCTTAGAACCTCCACTAAATCAAAAATGGATGAATCAAGGAGTCATAGAAGGAGAACAAGTAGACACCATTTTCCAACTTCTTCCTCTTCATCCTCACACTCATCTAGAGATTATGACAAGAGAGAAAGAAGAATGAGGGATCATGATAGGAAAAGAAAGATGAATCTTGAGAGACATGAGCATCAAAGAAGACATCTTGATGAAGAAGAGGATAATTATGAAAGAATAAGGGATAGGATTAGACATGAAGAAAGAGAGTATTATGAGTAGTGAAGGGGTCATAAGTACAACAGAGTCTACAAACTCAACGATCATGAAGAATACCTACTAGTCACTTGTAATATGATTAATATTAGAGAAGTAGTGTATATCCCTAGTGGACACGTAAGGGATAGTTGCATCAAGTGACTAGATATGAACAAAATTTCCAAGTTTGAAGGCAGATACGATGCATATTCAAAACATTATGTCAAAGCTTTCCATGATGTTTGTGCCTTTTAGAACATTAAGAATAATTGGTAGAAGTTAAAGTTACTTTCCAAAATACTCATCAAGGAAGTAGAGTACTGATCCTTAGAACTAGAAAGAATCTAAAGATGGAGTACCATGCTAGAGCTTTTTAATGATAAGTATCAAACCTATTCTAGAGATTTAAATTTAAGAAAATAAATATAGGAATGAAATAAAAAGACACATGAATCCATTGATGCAACAATGAATAGGTATTATTCATTACTATATAGATGCCTAGGCCATGGATTTTCTCAAAGAGAATGACTTAGGCATATCATTGATGGGTGAAGGAACAAAACTAGAGAAAATCTTGGGGTATATGCCTAAGGAAGGTTATCTGAAATGATAGCCCATTGAATCCAAAGACTAATAGATTAGGTGGACAAAGAGGAAGAATAATTAAAGAAAAGAAAATTAATAGAAGAGAAGAATCAAGATCCCAAATTGAGGAAAAGGAATGTGAGAATGTGCAAAAGACAAGAAGAAGAAAATGATGCCATTCAAAAGAAGACTTTACCCATCCAAAAATCAGTCAATGACATTGTGGTAAAGGTAGAGAAAATGTAGGATTTTATGGATGAAAAATTTACTACTGTACTTAAGATAGCAAAGGAAAAGATTGAACAAGCTCTAAACAAAAAAAAAAAAGAAAAGATAATGGACAAGAGAACTATAGACATAAAGGAAAAGTTGTTGCAATTGAAGAATTAATAGAATTTAGTTAAAAAGATGAAGAAGGATGCAAGTTGTGCCAATATGAACATCCTAAGGGATGAGGAATGCACTGTCAATGCAATAATATCCATATAGGTAACTATATCCTTATGAATATTATGTTCAATGTCCAATCTCTCTAGGGAATTCTTCAAACCACACCTCCTCTCATTACTATCCACCAAAGTATCATAGACTCACTACTTCATGAATGGATCCTAATTCTTATGCACACTAATCAATAGTTGGTTCATCAACTTAAACTCCTACCTTCCTACCACTGGTGCCATCACTAGTTATGAAAGGAAAGCTACTAACATAGGCACAACAGAAGAGTGTTACCAGGGAAGTTAATACATATGGAGATGTGATGGTAAATAAACAAATATCTATGAAATGTTCATTTTTTAGATGAATTCTAGAATTCAAAGGATGAGAGCTTCACCTACATCTAGTCCATCTATACATATTCCTCAAGGGAAAACCACAGTTCAACATTCTATGGATCAAAACCTAACTATTTTCATGCTCACCCAAACTGTAACACATTGGATTAAAGCATGAGCACTTCCCAAGAAGAGAAAAGATCTCAAAAGTCCCTTAGTATATCTCTAGATAATAGAACATAAACCTTTCAAGGCTCTACTAGATTCTAGATCAAGTGTAAATTTAATTTTACAAGACATGTACAAAGCATAGAATCTTCCTCCACTGAATAAAAGAAACATCAAACTAGAGAATATGGATTAGTCAATCACTATCCCACTTGGATAGGTGAAAGTTATCATCACCACCATAAGTAACTAGTCTTATCTTGTTGATTTTTTAGTTATTCATATCGGGAAAAACAAAGGAGAATTTCCTATAATTATGGAAAGAGCATGGCTTAGTATTGTAGATGTTAATCTTTACATTAGAGATTTTCCTTGGAAATTTCCAAGAAATATGAATTCAAAATCATACAGAGATGTCGAGTTCCATGTATCACATATAGTGATAACAAGTACAATTGTATGAAGAAAATTTGGGCCATAAAAGACAACACTATCACAACATGAAATGGATATATAGAAGATATGTATGTACAAAAGTGTCTTTATGAAGCAACTACCCAACAAGAAGGCACACAATGGCTAATACCTGAAGAGGAGAGTAAATCCAATATATGCATGGAACCTATATGTAGAATCAAAAGTGCCTATGTAGAAAAAATTGATAAGTTGGAATAGTTTAAAAGATAACCTCCTTATATTGAGCCCTTTCAAGAAGAAGATGTTGAATGGGAGAGACTAGAGATACAAGAGATACATGAATTAAAACCCTTAGAATTGAAAATCCTATTAGATACACTTGAATATGCTTTTCTGAAGAATAATAAATAGATAATTATAAATTCCAAACTTAATAAGGAAAAAAGAGAAAATTACTAGAATTGGTAAATAAATGGCCAACTAGATTTGCATGGTCATATGATGACATCGCTAGAATTAATTTACGTATATGCCAACATTGAATTTATATAAATCTAACTGTCAAACCACACCATCAACCTCAAAGAAGGTTAAACCCAAATCTTAAAGAAATTGTCAAATAAGACTTAGAAAAATTGTTAAAAGCAGGGTTTATCTATCTAATAGCATATAGTGAATGGGTCAGCTCATTAGTCATTATACCAAAGAAGGATGAGAAGTGGAGAGTTTGTATTAATTTTAGATTACTAAACTTGGTAACATTCAAGGATCAATTTCCTCTACCATTTGTTAACAAAGCCCTAGATACTATAATAGGACACCAATATTACAACTTTCTAGATGGTTACAGCAAGTACAATCAAATCAAATTACATTATAAGACTAAAAAAAAGACAATGTTCACTAGTCCATGGAGGAAATTTTCCTACAAGAAGATGCCCTTTGGTTTGTATACTACACATGCTAGATTCTAGAGACTTGTGCTTGGCCTCTTTTAAAAGCAAATTGATAATGGAGGTGAAGTCTTTATGGATGAATTCTTCACATATGGGCTAGATTTTAAATAAGCCTTGGATCATTTAGAGCAAGTATTGAAGAGATATATAACAGTCAACCTAAAGCTTAATTGGAAAAATAGCCATTTAATGGTTCAAGATGGTATAGTTCTAGGACATAGAGTATCACAAGGAAACAAAGGTAGATCCAGAAAAGGTTAGAGTCATCCAAAGCATCATCAAGTGGCCACAAATCATTAAGGATGTTAGATCATTCCTTGACCATATAGAACATTACAAAAGGTTTATTAAGAATATTTTGAAGATCACAAAGTTACTAATAGAACTCACAAAGGAAGATGCATCATTCCACTAGATAGAAATATGTGAGAAGGCATTTGAGACATTAAAATATAAATTGCTTGAAACACCAATCCTTTGAGCTTTAGATTGGTTCAAACCCTTCCACATAATGATAGATGATTTAACCTATGCTCTAGGAGTAGCACTCACTTGATTGGATGATAAAAATGAACCTATTACATACACTATGCTAGTTGAATTATCACTAGGGCACAACTTAATTACACCACTATAGAAAAGAATCTCATGATCATGGTGTATGCACTTGAGGAATTCAGACATTGTATGCTTAAGTATCCTATTTATGTCCACACAGATCATAGTGCTATCATATTTCTAATGAATAAACTAGTAGTAAGTCCCAAGGTGATAAGATGACTTGTGATTTTACAAGAGTTCAACATTACCATGATAGATAAGAAGGGTAATAAAAATTTTGTATCTAATGACCTATCTAGACTTATATGGGAGCTATAAGACAATGATAAAACATTATCAAATTAACTTTTTGACAAAAATCTATTTACAAGAATAACAATGGCTACTACCTCAACAAAGAAGTTGTGCATCTTTGATTATGTAACCTACCTTACTACACAAAACCTTTTATTTGAATGGGACAAGAGACAAAAGGAGAAGTTCCTTCACTAATCTAAATAGTATATAAAAATTCATAGGAATATTTACAAGATCTACACTAACAGGTTGATTAGATGGTGTGCTCCTGAGAAAGACTAGTAAAGAACCTTATAGGATGCACACAAAGGACCATGTGGTGGTCACATTGTAAGATAAAGGACAACACTTAAACTATTGATGGCAAGATATTTTTGGCCTACCATATTTAGAGATAAACACCAATTGACCCAATCTTATGAAAGTCAACATGATGGAGGACTAATGACCGAAAATAAAGGTCCATAGCAATGGATAAAATCATTGGAACCATTTGATATTTGGGAAATTAATTATATGGGGCCCCTCATGCCGATGTCCAATAGAAAATCATACATTATAGTGACAGTTTATTATTGTACAAAGTGATTATAAGTAGTTGTGTTTAAGGATTACATAGCCAAAATAGCTGCTAAGTTCTTTTAGCAACATGTGATGAATAGATTTGGAGTGCTACACATGCTCATATCAAACAATGGGACTCATTTTATAGGAGCTACTTTCAAAAAGCTAATGCAACAACTTAGGATGAATCACAAACTAACTATACCATACCATCCCCAAGAAAATGGTCAAGTAACAGTGACTAACTAGGAAATCACAAAAATATTAACCAAAATAGTTAGTAGATTTAGAAGGCATTGGAGCACTAAACTTGATTACACTCTATGAAAATATAGATTAACATGAAAATTTCCTATATGGTATTTTTCATGAAAGTTAGTTTATGGTAAACTACCCATGTTACCAATCCAAGTAGAACTCAATGGCCTTTCCACTTCTTGTACACTTGACCTTAACTTAAAATTTAGCTTAAAAGAAATGTCTCATGAATCTTAACCTTCTAAAGGAAAAAAGACTTGTAGCATTGATAAGCAATAATATTTACAAGAAATATTCCAAATGTAGGCATGAAGCTAAAATAAGATAAATATTAATTCAACCAAGTGATAAAGTCCTCTATTACAATTCTAGTCATGTTTCATAAAAGGATAAGTTCCAAACTTTATGGTAAGGATCCTATATTATCAATGCAACATTCCAATCAGGCACCATGTAGATCTATCATCCAACCAACCCACAAAATTTGATTCTTATTAATATTTAACAAGATAATCCACATCATGACTTTCCCTACTCTTTTAAAAACTCTACTATATCTACCAGGAAAATTATCATCCATTCAGTATTTTGAATAATAACTTCTTAGCATAGTCATTAGGGTGTCATACTTGACACTTAGGCATAAATTTTTCTTCTAACACTTTTCTATTTTTTTTATATTTTTTCATTTCTTACTAAATTTTCCCATTCTTTCATAGTCTTTTTATTTCTTAAATCATTTTTCATTTCTCACTCTTTAATAGTTTTTTGACCTTTTCTATTTTCAACATTTTTCTACAAATTTTCATCATCATTCTTGTACATATTTTTTGTTAATTTATCTACTCACATGCAAAGAAATAAAATGATGTAGTTTCAATAATGTGAATATTGCCCTATATTATCAAATCATTGAAGGACAGACTCTGTATATAGTGAGACTACATCATCCATCCACTCATTTTCAATAATAACAGGTTCTTACCATGGCCATACTGACATTCTTCTAATAATAAAACTAAAATAAACTTGTCATCATTATGTCTGGATATACAAGTGAAGAACCAAGTGGGAATGAAAAGGGTGTGACATCAAGGAGAGCTGTGGATTCTTTACAGCTAATACTATAAGTCTTATCTTGCTATTATGTTGTATTATTTACTTGAGTTCTAATGAAAAATGGAACTATGTCTAAAGTCAGTGCTACCTTACCATGTCACTAGAAAGACATGTTACTTGTGGTTGACGGCAGTCCTTTGGAAAGATTGATAAAGTAAAAACATGATAAATGTATAGATTAAAACTTTTTTGGGGATCCACTAGAAATACATGTTACCCATGCTTGAAGGTAGGCATATGCACAAAAAATTTAAAAATAAAAAGTGTGCTAGTAATAAACTACTTCTATGAACTTCACTACTAGGTTTTAATACCTCTTGTAGTTATGGTAGTATTGTGGTTATTAGTTGTGGAATGATGTAATGAAATGTTACTAGTAAGTGGTCTAAACTTGGTTTGGATATTAAATAGAAAGGCTAATGATTACTTTAACCATATATCACACACAAGAATTCATTATGCCTATGGTAAGACACCTAATGTTCCAATTTATGTAATCCTTTCTACTCCCATTATACCTCATTATTATATATAATCATAATTCAATGCTTTTGTATAATATAGTATTATTTTATCATTCTATCGATACTAACATATATGTTTTGTAAGACATGGATGTTTTACATTCAACTCCTTGAGTATCTACAGACACTAGTACACATGGTTATATAAGAAAACTAAGGGTTGGAGCTTGCTTTGGGAATGATCCACTTGTATACCTCTTGTGCTTCACACTTGACAACCAATTCCACATCATCTTGTACCTCCACGACAATTAAACCATCAATTTTCACTTTCCTACATTCTCATAACTAATCATACTTTTGGCAATTCCTACTGCCATCTCCTATATATCTCATTGACTTTCTTTACCAAAGATCCCTTCTTTTATAAACTTTCACTACCAAATTTTCATATTCTAAGCATTGCCTATGATCAAACATCCTTTAGATCACCTCTACATCTTTTAGAATATCCATTCATCCAAGATTTTCCCCAAAAATTGTTCAAAATTTAAAATTTGTTTATGATGATGTTGTACTTATGATGTATTAGGTCATAATATGTTGTATCTACAATATATTTGATATAAATCATCTATATATACATGCGGGAGTTAGGAAATTTTTCATTTTCCACATTTCTAGTAAGAGGTGTTCATGTTGTTTTCCTAATCCTTTGTCAACCAAACTTCCAAACATCATAACTCTCTCACTATAGCTCCAATTTGCATGATTTTTTTAACCTTCTTAATCATGAACTAACCAACTTAGTCATGGGGGAGAGTGTTGTGCATAAATAACTCAAATCGGGCCAAATTTCTACAACTTTGGAAGAGTATATTAAGGGTAAGAATAAGAAAAAATAAGCATATTTTGATCAATTAACTAGATAAAAGCTCATAAACCTAACCAATTCTCCTAACAAACTATCCAATTACACAATAAATGAGGAAATAATAATTGTGAGAAGTATTAACAATGAAAAGTATAACTAATAAGGGTTTCTTTTTGAATTTTTTCTAATTTTGCAATCATAATAAGAGCTATAAATTATAATAAGGATAAAAATTAGATCAAAACCAATAACCTTAGAGAGGACTATATATCATTAGGGACTTTTTAAAAATCTTTAGGCAATTTAAACAAATCCTTTGTGATTGTGGATGGCTCCTAAGAGACCCACAATAGAAGGACCCTCATAGTAAGGAAGTAAAAGATTGAGATGCAAAGGAAAAGGATAAGCTAGAGAACACACTTCACAAATAGAGAAGAAGCCTCAACCTTCCAACATCCATCACCAAACACTTGCAACCGAACATTTTGCATAAGATGAGGCTAAAGCGCCACCAACTTCAGAGCAAGAATAGTGCCTCACACTATCAATAGAATGTCTCTAGGCCATCCAAGAAAAATTAATTATGTTTATAGTTATCATGGAAATAAACTTTGGATTGTTCATGAAAGTCACAGTTGCCAATATCCAAGAACAATTACAAGCCTAACCTCTATGACAAACTCTATCATGTAGTGAAGAATGATACCTAGGAGAAGTGTACAAATTCTAGAAAAATAAGCAAGATGATGCAACAGTAAAAATTAAAGCACTCTCTTTGCCTTATTTACTCAAGGTAATTACCAAGACACTCAATATTCCTAATGTCAGAGAAAAATTTGCATAGATATCTACAAGGTTTGACACAAAAGCAAAGGAGTTATGACCACAAAGAGCTTATGGAAAGGTAAATAAAGAATATAGTAAATCATCTACTAAGGAGAAAATATGTTTCAGGATAGGAACCTACCATGCCTTTCCCACTAAGATATTGAACAAAATTTCCATCTACATTATAAGAGGAAGTGCTATTCTTATGGAGAATCTAGCTCATTTATTATTTTTAGAAATCTAAAGAAGATATGAAGAAAAGAAGGTAGGGAAACTCACATTGTCATTCCTTTGCCTCATTAGAAGTTTATGTAAGAAAGCTAGGATTTTGGGTTATATAAATAATGTCTTATGCAAGGCCTAAAATTCATCTTACATGGAAATGTCCAAGCCAGTGCTGCCAAAGAAAGATCAGCTAGAAAAGCTAGTAGGTAGTAAGGAAGCAATAGGATCTACATTGGTAGGAAAAATTCCAAAAATATGACAAGAGTAGACTTGAATCAAATGTTGCACTAGGACAATAGGACTACCAACCTTCTATGAGCCATTTGCAAAAAATTTTAGAAATCATACGTTGGAGAAATAGGAAGGGATCTGTAATGTATAGAGTAAGAGACAATTCTCTAAGGCCTACAATATCAACAAGACCCACTAGTGGTTAAGTATCTTTACAAGCAAGAGAAGATGAACAATGGACACAACAAATTTTTGGGAACACTGCATAAAATGTTTGGGAATTTTGCATCTTTTTAGGTCATGCGAGAAATAAGAGAAGAAGCCATGGTTGTGGTGATGCAACAATAGGATGTAGACAGAGCAGTAGAGGTGATCATATATCACATAAAAAAATCATTCAATTTTTTCATTATGCCATAGGCAAATATTACTAGAGCCAAAGATGTTGGAATGTTACCCAGTACATCCATGCCTCTAGTAGAACATGAAAATATCCTAGATCGACTACTGTAGATAGGCTAAGTAATGCAAGATTTTTTTTATTTTTTTAGCGATATTACTATAGTTAAGTAAGATCTAATTTCAATAAAGGAAAGCTAGTAATGACTAAAAAAAGAGTTGAACATGCAAAGAATGATTTGTAGAGGTTGCAAGTTGAATTGGTAGCCCTAAGAGCAAAAAGAAGAGACACTACACAATACATAGTGCTAGACTAGCTTGATAAATTTAGAACCAAACAAGTAACCCAATGATAGCTAGAAACATCTATGTGAAAATGGCAAAGGAAAAAGCATCATGGAATGTTTCTATGGAAGAAGCATAGACATATGCATATGTCAAAGCACTAATTATCATTGAAGAAGAAAATAAGAAGATTTCTATACAAAACATAAGGTTCATAGATATAGAGAAACAAAAGAATGTTCTTGAGGAAAGCCATTAGCTTAGAAAATAATTTTCAAGGGTCAACCAAGATATGTAAAAATTATCTAGAGAAAATAGAACCCTATCAATGAAGGAAGTTTGTGCAATCCATAAAAAATCTACCATTGAAATCAATGAATGGCAAAACGTGGCCAAAAAGCATGAGAGGCACAAAGAACAATTTAGAGACCAGATGGAGATGTACAAAAAAATTAACAAAAAAAATCTAGTTGGAAACCAAAATTATCTCCATCACCACGTAGACACCTAATTGATAGTCAATCTTGAATAGCCTTTCCCATGTCCACCAAGTTGAAGTAAAGAACAAGAACTTGTAGATTGAAGAAATTATAAAGTACGTGGGATTAGCAAACCCTTACTATGCTAATTTGTCCATGCTCATAGTAGGTGGACTAAGGAATGAGCTAAAATAACAAGTAGCTATGGTGTATGTAATTTATGAAAAGGAGTTTACACATAAAAAAAATGCACAATAGAAAATACACATTGCAATAAACTTAAAATAGTAAAAGAAAAATACCAAGATGAAAAGGATGTAGTAGCAAACCTAGCCCACATAATTATAGATTATCAAGAGTTAAGAAAAGTGGTCAGGAAATTTAAAGAGAAAAGATGTCGGTTTGCAGCTTGGTATGTGAAAGTAAACAAAATGTTCTCATAGTTGTCATGCCCATGGAAGGTACAAACTCTAGCCAGCATCAATAAATTTTCCTAGATGGTACATGATCCCAAATCAGAAGAGGAGAAACTTTGGACATTACTCAATTGATAATAGATTCCAAAGCTTGATGATAAAAGGAAAGAAGCTAATAAAGAAGCCATCACCACTAATGATATGAGGCTACATTGAGCTTTATCATTTTGTTTTGTTTTGTTGTCATGTATGTGCATCATGCAATGCATGATAATTCTGTAAAGAACCACTTGAATCACAATGCAATAGTCAAAGTCTAAGTACGTATCACAATTTTGTAAGGAACTCTATTCTCCTTTTTTTAAAACTTGAGGATGAGTTTTTAGTTAGTTGTGGGGTTATGATAAAACTTGTTTTTCATAAGCCACAATATTGTATATACAATATTTCATCTATGATATTGTATCTATGACATTGTAGCCCTACATATGTCATTATTGATGTGATGTAGAGGGTCCTAGCCAACACTATAAACACCAACCCTTGATTATGTCAAAAAAATAACTTCATTCAACACTTAGCAAAATTCTTACAATTTCTTTCCATGGGTTACACTTAGAGTTAGAGTTAGAAGTGAGTGCTTGTCGTGTGGTGTTGAATAGTTGTATAGAATCTTTGTTTCAGTGGATTATACTAGGGCATAATTCATGACTAGAAATAAAGATTGAGATTGTTTCTCACCATTACAGCATTACACTTAGTTTCTTTATTTTTACTTAGTCATTTACTTAGTTCAATTTTCATTTCTTTAATATGTTTACTTTAGTTTAGTTCTTTACATGTTCTAAGTACTTTACTTTTCCCATGTTCATTAGTAAGGTAGAATAAGTATGACTGGTTTTGAGTGTTAAGTGTAATCGTATGGTAACCCAATAGTAACTTCACTTGATTTTCTCAATAGTGAACTCACTTGGTAATTATAGTAACAACTACATTAGCCCAAGGTGTGTATAGAAAACCAAGAATAGATGCTTATCACCATAGGATAGGATATATTTACATTTCAGTTATTACCTAAATTTAGACTTTATTCTCATTTTTACTATGTAGACACTTAAGAGTAATTTGAACCTACAACATCATGATATCATATACCTCACTAAGAGTTAAACCATACTATTCACAATTTACTAACTTAACATGAGAAGACAATGATCACAAACCAACTATCAACCACTAGCATACTTGCATTGTCCATCCATAAATTATGTTATGGTTGTGCATGAACACTTGTGACTTGTATGGTAGAGTGTTGAAATACCAACCACTCATCAACTTGTCTAAAATAATTCCCATTTTAGTGCTATATAGTTTTGGTTTTCACAAATATTTAATTTGACTATTTTTCATCTACTTGAATTTGATCCCCTTTGTGAGATAACAAAAATACTATTCTAGTTGATGAAATTCACAATAGGAAAATATTGTATTCTTGGATTATTATAAAATTAATCATTTTCCTATCATCCAAGTGGAAACTTGTATATTATTATCATATAATCAGTTTCCATTAATAATTCTTATTAGTCTTGTTTCTACACTTGTGGCTATTTTTATGTCTTTTTTGTAGAATATGGTACATAGTGATCTAGTTTGCACTATAATAATTGTTTCAAACTTACTCTATGGAACTTGAAATAGTTATTGTTGGCTTGGTGTAACACCCTTGGGATTTTATATATATATATATAAAGATTAGCATTTTTGTCTATTATCTTTACATTCATTCTATAGCTTAATCTTGAATTAATAGAGGATCTTGTACCCTTGATTTAATTTAAAAAAGGGAAGTATGTTTCAATTATTAATGTTAAGGGTAGATAAAAAATTTAATCTTCCCTTTCCATTCCTTTATGTTGTAGCACTAAGTGTGATTTTTGTATGTAGGTTATAGTGGGATGAAGGATGCTAAGAGACTAATGAACATGAACAATATGGAAAAATCAAGCAGCAAATGATAGAGAAAGCCCCATAAGAGGAATAGAACCAAAGGATCAAGGGGAAGTCTAGAGAGAAGTTCTTCATCCAACTAATTTTATTCATTTAAAAAGAAGGATGTATGTAGCCCAATGTGGTTATTAGATCCTTGTGAACCTGAAACCCATCTTTCAACATTCCTTCCCTTTCTGATGGTTTCCTTAACCATTTTAGGCGCTTTCAAGTTGAGGAAGAGGAACTAAAATACAAGTTGTATTTGAGTAAGAAATTTTTCTCTGGCTTACCCATGGTCCAATGATCCCAACATAAGGATCTATTTAAAGAGGTTTATCTATTAGAGATGCAGGCTAGAAAACTTCTCTAGTAGGCTATAGATCTAGTAGTGAAGATTTGAGGCTTGATATTGAGCTAACTATTGTGTTTTTCTCATTTGAATTTTTTTTCTTGTTCTTTTAGAGTTTTGAACTTTATTTTTCACTTTAAACTTGGTTGTGTGTGATTTTGAATTTTGATACAAATGTAGTTTCATGTAAATATTTGATCATAAAATCTTCCATTTTAGTTTTAGAACTTTTGTTATTTTATTCTAGTTCTACTTTCTTTAAGTTTATTAGTTATTTTTTGCTAAACTTCAAAATTCATTCAATTCATAGTCTTTGTTTAAAAAAATCTCCTTACTCATTTTGGATCATTACTAATAAATAATTTTGGTTACACTAACCTTTTTTTTACAATGTGTATTTGTTAATCATTTATAGTTTATCTCCAAGTCTAAGAATCTATTTAAAATTTATTTTTTCAATTTCTTATTCATGTTCAAAGGGATCTTTAACCAAATGAATTATGCAACAACCTCTATTTGTTCTTTTTAATAATATGAAACACTACATTACCTTTACTAGCTAAGATTATTCTTGGGTTTTCGTACCCATATGAGAAACACCCTAGGCAATAGTCTCTCTAAATGATTTTTCAAAGGGCATTACTATGTAATCAAGATCTATGCATCAACATAGATATTATAGAGTTTCAAACTAAATGAGTTATTTTTATCTGCATAGATTTCAATGGTAGAGTGGGATCTCTACAAATAGATATTATTCAATGACAAAATTCCAATGGTGGCATAGACATTATTTCTAATCAAAATTGGGCTATATGCTTTTAAGATAACAACATTAACAAAATAGGACAACCTTTCTTAGAGTGGATGAAAGCTTTAGATCTACTCATTTATAATGGGTTACCTAGATTTCCAATTTCTAAAGAATTCACTTTTATAGGATCTTAAGGTATTTCTTCCATTGAATTTCTTCTACCCTCATTTGAAAATATAAAGTACATTAAGAATTTTATAGTAGGAGATGAGATAGTGTAGTCTTGTAATCATTCTTTAGAGTTTACATTACAAGTCCCAGTGTGTGTTGATATCATAAAAAATACGAAGAAGAAATTATATTGAAAAAGTGTAGTACTAAAGATCAAAAATAAATATAAGAAGGTAGTGCAAAAACAATGGGACTCTAACCATCATTTTAAGAATTTTAAGCATATTTTATTTAAAGCAGCTAAACAAGTTACTAATGATTATAAACAATATATGTAGTAGAATTGGTTTGATGATGAATGTATGCTACTCGAAAGAATATCAAAATAGATCTCGTAATCAGAAATAAGAAGAGGATTTTTGTTAGAAACCAGTAAGAACATTTTGCACACATGATCAAACAGCAAACCAAAAAATTTTGGAAGTATTCACCATAAAAATTCTCCAACAATTGATGTCTCTTTTAAATATGTTTTTGTTTTTTTACATAAAGATTCTTTTAGACAAGGATGATAGTTTTTATTCCATTTTTACTCCAACATCCCTCTATTTTACTTTAGGTGAGCTGAAAAATGGCATTAAAAGATTAGTAACTGGTAAAGTTATGGATTTCGATGGATTATATGTTGAATTGCATAAATGAGTAAGGACTCCTATTCATAAAGAAATTTTTCAAAGATTAAATAAAATGGTTGAGTTTAGCTTAGACCAACATTGAAAGATTAGCAAAGCAATACTTTTGCATAAAAATGTAATGAAAACAATTTGAACAACTATTGGATGGTAGTTGTTAGCAATACTTTTGTTAGCTTGCAGGAACTATTCTTAAAAAGAGATTATGCAACTGGGGAGAAATTAATAATGTAATGGCTATTTACCAAGTAAGCTTCAAGCAGAACCATTCCACTATTGATTAGTTGGTTACCCTTAGACATTGTGTTGAAGTAGTAAAAAGAACCCAATAAAAAAGTATTCATTTGATTTGTTGATTTTTCAAAAGCATATGAATTGTTGATCCAAAAAAATATTATAGGAGTAGCTTAATCATTTAGGAATTTGTGGAAAGTTGATAGCAGTAGCTCAAAAGCTAGATGATAAATTCATAATTGAGTTCAAGGATAGTATGTTAGATGATAGATTTTAGTTTTATAGCAATATTGAAGTGAAGTGAGATTGTCCATTATCTCCAACTCTCTTCAGTTTCTTTATTGGTGAATTACAAGGAAAGGTGTGTAAAGGAGATAAAAAAACATGCTATCAAAATAGGATCTCTAATTTCGTGTGCAAATGATGCTATACTAATTTCTACTTTTGAATTAGGTATGCAAAATATGTTTCAAGTTTTAAAATTTTTTTGTCTTTCCTCTACTTTGAAAGTTAATGTGGAGTAGAAAAATGATGATTTGAAGTACAAGAAATGTAAACTATACTTTTAGTTTTGGTTCAACTAAAATAGCCCTTTAGTATGAAAACAACAACAAATGAGATAACTATGTTAAGTGATGAGTGACGAGGTACCCCTACACTCAACCATACGAATATGAGCATCTCACGCACGATCTAGTCGAACTCCAAGGACTAAGTGCTTACGCGCCCTAACGAAACACTTAAGGTTAATCAATCATTGTCTTCCCAGACTTACTTGTATTGTCACGGTTGTATGGTTAAGTAAGTCTGAGGTACATGATTTTTATGTCTTTTATCTTTTTAACGCCTTATGCTAAGAGGGAAGGGTGAAGAGACTAAGTGACTAACTATTCGCTAACTAAGTTCTAATCATCCTAGCACCAGTATTCGTTTCCACTTACTGAACACACCTTGAACCAGTGCAACACTACTAGGATTACCAAACGCTACTCGTTATTGGGTTACCAAGCAACACACACGTGCTCGAAGCGGTCGTACTAAATGCACTTAACTAGGAGAGTTGAGGGTTAAGAGAGATTAATTATCTAAGAAAGAAATTAAGCATTTAATATTAATTAATTCCTATTTAGCTTAGTCTACATGCTACAAGATTTATCAGAAAGTTCATTTTTATTTCTGTACACAAATGTGTGCTCAGGTACAATTTGCTCGAATAAAGATCCGTTCACTTTGAGACTCCTACTACGAGCACATTGAAATTATTATAACTCTAGAATGGTAAAACTACTATAGTTTAAGGGNGGTAAAACTACTATAGTTTGGCTAAGGGACTAACTCTAGATGAGTGGATAAGGGAAAGCTACCTCTTATTTATAGACATGGTGACCGATTGCGATATTGCGTACACGATATCGCAGGGGCTGACGCGATATCACGTACGCGATATCACAACTCATCATACCCCTATGATTGAATGAAAACTTGTCCTCGAGTTCCTTACAAAATATTGGGAAGGTATGGGATTATTGACTTGAATGACACTAATGGTAGATGGGGTGACATGTGAACGGATCATCATTACAATACATGATAAAATTTAGTGTTCATGACAAAAAGAGTGAACACTATACATAGTTGACATCTAGCCTTATGTGGTAGCTGAGAGAGAAGAGAGAAGAGAGAGAGAGAAGAGAAGAAGTCTGCTACTGCCAACGCCAAGATTGTGCGGTTCGTTGTCCATCCATAAGTGTGCCATCAATCTTGTTCCTTGCATAACTACTTTAGCACCAGTCTATTCCAAGTGTTTCCTCTAGATCCAATCCATTGTTGTATGATTGCCATCTACACATACAACATAGTCTGATATTAGCAAGGATAAATGAATCACAATGCAGTTAATACCTTGCCTTAGTGTAAGGTCCCTCGACTAAGTTGTGATATGGCTAATGTGGATTTGGAGATATAATACTAGTGACTGCCCAAGGTGTAGGGATATGGATTAAGAGAAAATTGAAAAAATTGGACCAGGACCCCCATGATTGAGAGTGAACCTCCGATAGCGATAGAATGGAAAAAGATAAGGAATAAGAAAGATGGAGAAAAAAGAAACAATAGCCACGCCAATAAAATGGATGTTAAAGATGGAAATGAAAAAAATAATTGGTGATTGCAGAAATGTTTAAGGGAAAGAAATTAATGAATGCACCAAATAGGAATGCCACTGGGTCCTCCCCAAAGCAGGCTCATGCCCTTAATGCCCTAACAATCCCACATTCAAAGAGTCCATAGGCTCTAGGAATGTCATTTGGAGATAAGAGTTAAAGTCTTAACCACAAGAGTTTACCAAAAAGAAAATGATGTATCAACCAAAATATGGACTACTGATATAACTGGAAATGAGGTGAAAAATGGAGAAAGAAGGATGGCAAGAAGAGAATGGAATGGAGTCTCAAGAATAAGGTGGTGTATAGCCCCTTATGTATTAATGGTTAATATGACTTAGTAGATCTCATTCCAAATCTAGCCTCAAAAAATCCACATCCAGTGACTTTGCATTAATACATTTGGCCCATCCATCCACTTGAAGTAACAAGAATGCCTTTGTCAAAGAGCCACCACCATTCTGACAAAACGAAAGAGGAGAAGGTAGGAAGCGAGAAGGGCCTTAGTTAGAGGAAACATGTTTGTTTAGTTCCATAACCAATGCTTGTAGTCTAGATGCTTATTGTGTCTAAGGGGTGTGCTTTGAATTCTCACTATTTTTTTTTTGTGTTTTTCATGAGAATCACACTATGCAAAGACTTATTATTTTTATTAGCTTAGCTTCCCGATAATGGAGTAGCTTCGGAATGGTACGGGAGACTCAAGAAGAAAACATCCAAGCACCAAAGAGAATGGCAAGCACAAATGCATCAAGTTCCCTTGAAGTTACACCCTTTTTAGTCCTTGAGTCCTTCCTTAGTTTGAGAAATACTAAGTCACCAGTTCGTTGATAGTTCTTATTATTGAGAAAGGGGACTGTACAGTTCCAAGCCAAGAGAGACCATAGAAATTTATGGATGTATGGATGAAGTGGACTCATTGCCTGTTATATCAAAATAACCATACCTTAGTATCAACATCATAACTTAAAGGTAAAAACCAAAAATTGGCAATCAATGGAATACAGTTCATACCACCATCAGAAGCACTTATTAGGTGATGAACCAAACAAAATAAACAAACACACAAAGAAATGAAAGAATATAAATGATGTTGTAAAAAAAAGTTAAAGAAATTTGTAAAACAAAAATGTGTAAAATAAAAACTTAAAAAAAAATTGAGGGCCTTGATTGATTAGCATAGGTGGCCATCTCCCCCATGACTGAGTTGGAAGGGACAGATCCAAAATAGTGAGCGAGGTCTTACTCATTTGGATTTTCTAAGAGTTTCCAACTTCCCTCAATTGGTGGTTTCAGATTAAGGGTTGGAAGTTGGCGACACTCTTGCTCCAATTCATCTATGCTCTCGACATGGGCACATGTTGTTCCTCCAGTTAATTCCATGCACATTGATGAGTTGCTCTCTAGATTAGCTATCAACCACTAGGTGTTCTCTTGTTGTTTGGTTGCTACATATAGGCACTTTTGTATGTTAACTTCTTGGGCACACTGATTGCATGTAGGAAATGCTGAACATTCCTATATGCCATCACCCTCTGTATCACTGTATGTGATGCATGTAACCTTCTTCTTCTCAATCTTTCCATAATTTTTTTCCTTAGATATTTCTAAGGAAATATCACGGATTCCTAGGAATGCATTTATGGTACTTAGCCATGCCCTTCCCATTATTATTGGGAAGTCCCCTTTGTCATTATTTACTTGGATCACTAGGAAATCAGCTGGGTATGACCAATCACACACAGTGGTAACAATGTCCTTCACCAGTCCCAAGGGAATGGTGATGGACTGGTCAGCCATCTCTAAGTGAATGTTGCTCTTCTTTAGTTGAGGTAGATTCTAGGCTTTATACATTTCTTATGATATTAAGTTGACTCCAGAACCTGAGTCACAAAGAGCTTTACGTGGTTCATTCCCAGCAACTTGGAGGTAGATTAAGGGACTTCCAGGATCAAAGAATTTCCTGGGAATGTGGTCCACCATAATCCAGTTAGTAATGGTATGTGTTAACCTAACTGTATGCGTTGAGCTCTATTGCTGGTTTGAAGGGAGCTTCGAAGCCTTATTTGATGGAGGAACATTCGAAGGCTCAACCACTTGTGGTTGTGAGAGCTTGTTTAGAATGTTGGTTCTAAAGAAAGGTCTTCTCCTTATATGGTTGTTAGAACTAGTAGCGGGTTGAAGGTTTACAGCTCTTGTAGCATTGTGTTGCTATGGTTGAGTGGGGAGTTCCCCTTGCATCGCAGGAACAAGTGGTAGTGGAGCCATCGATGTAAGAGTCGTAGCTGGGTTCAGAGGATGGTATGGATGTGGTATATCTCTCCTAGGAGAAGGAGTCCTATAGTACTCCCAAGCTTCATAGTGATGTTGTGGGGTTGCATGATTAATAGAGTCACTTTGAGAGATTGGTTGCTGCATGTAGTATGCATATGGATCTGGTTGCCGGTAAGGGTATTGTTGCCTTGGTGATGGCATCCCCCATGACTATGGGTATTGCCACTGGTGGTGTTGTTCAATAGGTTGTGGTGGAGTTCCACTTGGATAATATGTTAGCGGTTGGTGGAACTGCCTTGGGTTACCTTGAGAATAAGGTAACCATTGGGGTGTTTGCCATTTGTTAAGTTGTGGGTTAAGTGCATACATCCCAGACTCTTGCAGATGTGAGATTATTGGGAAACATCCCTTAGGATGGTCATACTGGCATATCTCACATCCACCATCATTTTCCGTATTAGAATCCACAAAATCTTCACTGATGGTCATTTTACCCTTACCTTTGTTACGTGCATGGTCCAAATCGCTCTTCTTCTTTTTATCATAGTCACTACTTCGCTTCTTAGACTCCTCTAAGATTTTTAAAACGGTTTCAAATCTACTATCTAAGGAGTCCCACATTTGATCTAGCTGACACTTTTGTTGTTAGTTTTTGGAGCGGCAAGGTTTTCCTATTCACCAACTCTTCAAGTGGTGACTCATCCTCCTCCTCATAGAATCTTACTCCCCTTTTTCAGAGGGAAGGATCGCGGTTGTACTCTTCTGCACTTTCTCTCTTATGTAGCTCTCCTTCTTCCTTAGCTACTTGCTCTAATATTCTATGAACCTCATGGGACCTAAGCTCTGATAATCTCCCTTGGGCATATGTTCCAAAGGTTCTCCTAGTTTCGTGCCTAAGCCCATCTATGAGATGGCGTAGTTGATCTCGTTGTGCATAACCATGGCCCAAGAAACAATGTAGCAATGCATAATATTGACCCATGGCAACATCCAAGGATTCATGATTACATTTGGGTATTTATCATTAAACAGTTCTAGCATCATACTCCACCTTCAAATGGATTCTGGTTCTAAGGATCGGTACAAGATTTCCACTTCTTTTATGAGTTTCCTTGGGAACAACTTTAATTTTTGCCACTCATTCTCAATGTTCTACAAGGCATAGGCATCGTGAAATTCCTATAAGTGGTTCTGAGGATTGGCATTGTATCCCCCCTCAAATTGTGGGATATTATTCATGTCTATTCTCTTGATCTTGTTATCTTTCTGGTGCCTTGTAGGTATTCTAATNATGTTTCCTACCTTCTCTTCAGTGATCTCGACCTCGATTGTGATGATGATCAAAATGCTCATCCTTATCTTGTGTTTGTGTTCCCTCGTTGAACACTTGGTGTTCATGGGGATCATAACCAGGGTTTTGAGTCATGGAGAGAAGGTTCTGATACACCACCTCCTCACTATCGTTAGGAGGGGGAACATCATTTTGAGGAGAACCTATTGAAATAGGTTCACCACCCTTAATTTCACTTATGATGGGTGAAGCATTATGGGGTCCTTTGCCCTTCAAAGATGTGTGGTAACTCTCCTGCCGCAAGTCCTATTAATGTTGCGCTTCTGTGGGATGGTAGTCCCTTGCGTTGTAATCATATGCAACATACTCAGCGTATAATTGTAACATGCCTATTCATGCAAGGGCACGAAGAAGCATGTTGGGGGTCGCTCTGTCTGGAGGCAACACTATGTTACCCTTCAAGTCTCTCCAACATAGTTGTTTGTCTTGATGGAAGATAAAGGTAAATTTGGGTATATATTCATCATGATGAATATATACCACACTGAATTGTTGAGGAATTGGAAGATTTTGGTTATGTGTGTTGTACCGTCGACTGTCTCTAGTGTTGCTCCTAGGTGGTGAGGTGCTTTTGTTAAAAGAAGAAGACATTTTAGTCTTATTCGATGTGTTGTTTACCGTTATGTTATTTTTCTCTTGATTAACCCTAAGGGTTCGTTTTAGCTACCAACGATGTGAATGATTTCCTATGTTCTACATAGCACACAAATAACTAAGTCCCTAGCAACAGCGCCAATGATGAGTGGCGAGGTACCCCTACACTCAACCATATGAATATGAGCGTCTCATGAACGATCTGGTTGAACTCCAAGGACTAAGTTCTTACGCGCCCTAATGGAAAACTTAAGGTTAATCAATCGTTGTCTTCCCAGACTTACTTGTATTGTCACGGTTGTATGGTTAAGTAAGTTTGAGGTACATGATTTTTATGTCTTTTATATTTTTAACGCCTTATGCTAAAAGGGAAGGATGAAGAGACTAAGTGACTAACTATTCGCTAACTAAGTTCTAATCTTCCTAGCACCAATATCTGTTCCCACTTCTGTTCCCACTTGCCGCACACACCCTGAACCAGTGCAACGCTACTAAGATTACCAAACACTACTCATTACTGGGTTACCAAGCATTACACACATGCTCGAAGCATTCGTACTGAATGCACTTAACTAGGAGAGTTGAGGGTTGAGAGAGATTAATTATCTAAGAAAGAAATTAAGCATTTAACATTAATTAATTTCTATTTATCTTAGTCCACATGTTGCAAGGTTTATCAGAAAGTTTGTCTTTATTTTCATACACAAATGTGTGCTCAGGTACAATTTTCTTGAATAAAGATCCATTCACTTTGAGACTCTTACTGCGGGCACATGGAAATCATTCTAACTTTGGAATGGTAAAATTGCTATAGTTTGGCTAAGGGACTAACTCTAGATGAGTGAACAAGGGAAAGCCGCCTCTTATTTATAGACATAGCGACGGGCTGCGATATCGCGTATGCGATATCGTGGTTGATGCGATATCGCGGCTCATCATTAAGGAAACAATCACATTAGATATTGAAGCTCTATATGCAGTTAAAGGAAAGTGCAAGGCACTAGAAATACTTAGAAAATTAAACACAAATCTTCCAAAATCTCATTTATCCTAATATGTTGTATGGGTATGGGTAAGCAGTGTGAAATTAAAGTTCCATGTTAATATCAATGGAGGAGACATTGAGTTAGTTAAAAAATAGATATTTGCAAAGTATTGGTCAAATCTAGAAGAAAAGAAATTCTACTTGCACTTTTATATATCATTTAAGGATAGAAATTGAGGAGACATAGATAAATCCTAAGCATATTTGAAAGAAAGTTGGTTAAATAATAGGTATTTGCAAGGTATTGGTCAAATCTAGAAGGAAAGAAAAAATTCTACTTGCATTTTTAACTTTATTTAAATTTTCTTGATCCAAAGATAGAAATTGAAAGATATACTTACCTATCTAAAGAGAAGTGCACTTGTAGGTTATGTTGATCTAGAGCACTTAAAGATGAGAAACATATTTTCTTAGTTGCTATATAAATATTTGAGGTAAAATGAAATATAGGAAGCTAATTTCACTAGAAATTTGTGGAATATTTGAGGCTAAATAAAATATGGAAAACCAATTTCACTAGAAATGTGTTGATATTTTCTAGTATTATGTGGAAGGATGCTTCCACAAAAATTTATGTGCTCCATACATTTTGGATACAAGAGCGTGTTTCATTTTTCTTGGGAACTCCTCCCAAACATCAGCAACTCCAAGAAATCAATAGAGTTTAATGTTTACTACAAGTTCTATAACTATATTAAAGTAAAATTGATCCAACTCTATATGGTAATAATTAAAAAGATTCCACCAAACTAGCAAACATGCTCTACATGGACACTGTTAATGCCAACATCACCCATGCTAGGCACAAGGACCATGACTTACTAATCTAATCACTAGGGTATAGTTTCATGATTTGAATCCATTACTAGAAACAAATTACATGATACATAGGGGTGCATTCAATGAGAGGTACCATGCAACCTTTAAATTATTGTCATCCATCAACAATACTATAAGAGTTTCTTTTTCTTTTTCTCTATATGCTATGCTAATAGAAAAAAAATACCTCTCAAACTAGTGCTATGCTAATTTTGATGAATACTAATTCTAAAACTAATCTGATTCTATGAGCTTAGTATAAGAGATGAAATTGAAAAAAGTAGATGTAAGACAGTTGTGATTTACAATGCATACATGGCATTTCATAATTCTCTAACCATGTGTTATTCAATGTTTTATTTATTTATTTATGCAACACCAAGCACAAAGAACATTAATTTGTGCCAACATGTCTTAGATTCAAATTCACATAATGAACACGAGTAGATGCATGTGATGCAATTATCATTCAATGTTTATTACAAATAATCAAAAGATGTAGCAGGAAATTAATGATGTACACTTTTTTTGAGTGTTAGGTAGTCAGGAGCATCAATCTCTATTATTCCAAAAATCTTGCAAAGACATGAAAGAAGCTTCTTTAAAAGGATGAAAAGTCCAAATAAGGGTGTCATGTCATGATGGAAATAAAAACTAGAGTTGGAGTTGTAGGTAGAGGAAAGTGAGATAAGGAAGGCCGAGGCTAAGCCAAGAAAGGGTCACTCAAGAAACCTAATTGTTGAAGCTACAATGTCATTCAATTCCTACTCCTCTCACTCTCACTCTTAGTCTTAGCCATGAAATAATATTAATAATAAACAATGATACAACCATGCTTCATGCAAGCATTTAATTATATGAATACACCATCATTCTAGATCATGGACAACGCAATCCATGTGTGGCCCAGGACTCCCCTATAAAATAGACATAATAGACCCAACATAATTCATAATTATGACATAATACCAATGCCAATGCCATTAATAGAAACCAATAGTGGTAGTATAGCAATTACATTATGGATGTGTGGTAGTGGATGACGTGCGTCGATGCAAGAAGCTAATATAAAAGGGTTAATAGTAGCAAACTAGGGGGGAAGGAGGAGGATATTCAAAGGGCTTTCTTAGGACCCATCTCTTGGTGTCTCTCTTCTTAGGAGAAGCAACAACAACGCATGGTGAATGGTGACATTCAGCCTAAGGCAATGTGATGTCAAGACCAACACCAATGGACGATAGTCAGTAGTGGCAACATCTATGAATAGTATTGTCATGCATTGGCAAGTAGCGAGCAACATGTGCATGGTGGTGGCATGTGCAGTAGACAATGATGGCGCATGACGATAGATGTAGGTAGCGTTCGTAAGCAACAATAGCACTTGGGAACAATGATCTCTCGACCTCCTTCTCTTCACATGTCAACAACGGTGACGTTAAGATTGATGGTCACAGTAATATCAGTAGCAATGTGTAGCTCTCAATGTAGTAGCATCATAGTAAGTAGATGTTGTAGGAGGCATCAACGATGGCAGGCACATCAGAGGTAGAGCATAAAAATAGTTGTAGATGGCATCAATGGTAGTAGTGTACGTGTGCATTAGTAGGTGCATGGCAATGGAAGCTAGTAGAGGTTAGTGGCATGAATGGTGGCAATCATGGTAGTGAACAGTGATGCCATGCAACAGTAAATGGTGGTGCACATCAGTGGTGGGAACAACATGTGGTTAGTGGTGGCAAGTGATGGTCGAAAACACAAATAACAATGCATGGAAATCAGTGATAGCATCAATAGCAACTAGCAGCTAGTGGGCAGTTGTGATGGTAGCCAACAGTAATTGTAGCAATGAAAATAGCAACAACAATAATAGCAACATGTGTCTACAACTAGCAAATAGCAATTTGCATGTACAACTAGAAAACATAAACATGCATCTACAACTGATGGCAATAATGACCATAAGAGATGATACATTCTCTCTCCCTCTTTTTGCACCATCTTCCTTCTCTTTCCCACATGGTGAGGGTTTGAAGAAGAGAAGCTAGTCTTATTTTGAATGTGAGTAGGCAATAAGCAACAACAGCAAGTAGCAACAGTAGGAGACAAGGGAGAATTTTAAATTTACATTTAGTAGTTTTTTTATTGTTTTCTCATCAAGCCTTAAAATTTAAGATAATTATTTGAGTTAAATTTCTTGCCCAATTCTCTAGTTTGATTTACTTTTTCTGGAATGCTACATTGCCCTTTATAGTTGAGACTATTCCTAAGTTTCTGTACCTATATAAGACGTGCCCTAGGCAATAGTCTCCCTAAATGAGTTTTTTTGGGTGTTTTTGTACCCAAAATTTATACATCAATACCTTCTAGTGCTAGGAGGACTATTTTTCAGCCTTTGTTTTCCATTTTTTGAAATATTAGTTTTTCCTATTTTTTTGCTATTCCTAAAAAGTTTCTATTTCCATTTCTCAAAAATTTCATTTTCCCAATCTCAATCATCTATTTTTGGTTTTTGTTTAGAGCCATCTACTTTACAATTTTTCAAATCTCAATTTTTCCTATTTTAATTACTTTGAACTTTTAATTTTCTATTTTAGTTTTCTTTCTTGGTTACCCAAAACCTTTATTATCTATTTCCTGTCTTGGTGATAGTCATTTATTTTTCAAAATCCTAAACCTACTTTTCCAAGTTTTGATTTTAGCAGTCCTTACCTTAGTCCTAACTTTGGTAAGGTGGTTTTCATTAATTATTCAGTTTTAAATTTACTTTTTTGAAAAGTCTGCATTTTCTATTTTTCTTTCAAGTTTTATATATTGTAATTTCAATATTTCTTCAAAAAAAAAGTAATAATATTTAAATATTTTTCTATTTTCTTTAATTTTTATAGTTTATTAGCATTTTATAGTTCTTGATAGTTTTCATTTTATGAGAAAATCTTCCTATAGAACATCTCAATAAAGAGATTCTACTCCTACCCTTAGTCAACTAGCTACCTATCATTTCATGTTAAGAAAACAATGAGCTTCACAATTTTTAAGCTCTATCCCTAGAAGAACTTGAACTAGGATTGTAGCCAATCAATCCACAACTCCCTTGGTGAGTAATCCCTTTAACTTCACCAATTATCATGATATTTTGAAATCACTTCAAAACATAAATTTGTTCTTCGATCCCACAACCCCTACCAGTGATGCCCACCAACATATACAATGTTTTGAAACCTTACTAGGCATCCATAACATTGTCCAAAACAACATAGCATATAGGGTATTTGTGAAAACTTTTAGAAGCAAAGCCACCCACTAGTTTTTGATGCTTCCAAATACCTCTATCGACTCTTGGTAAGAGTTTAAAAATAAGTTCCTACTTCAATTAGATAAGTTCACTAGCCCTACCATAGCATCAACTAATTTTACAAGCTTGAAAAAACTGCTTGGGAAAAACATCTAGGATTACAATCTAAGATTCCTCCATCAACTTGCTTATGTGCCAAATGAGATGCGTCTACAACTTGATGGTATCCTCAATTTGTACCTCTCTACCATCAACCCATTCTTTGCCTATGCCATTAATTTTGATCCCAACATAATGTAAATATAAGGAGAAATGGCTAAAGCTATTGATTTGGAATAAATTACCTTGATGAATAGCATTTAGCCTCAATTTGGGATGATGAATGTTAGTAACCCTATGCATTCTACCCCTTTATCACCACAAGTTTTCCCAATGAATAATACTTTGTTCTAGACTCCCACTCCCCTTCAAATGACTCAACCTACAAGTAGTTATTTTCAAGGTCCCACATCCTCTTCATTATTACCACCAAATATCGTTTTAAGTGATGATCAATTGAAATCTTTGATCTAATCCATCATAAATCCAAATGGAATATCTAGTCCTAATGCATCCACTTGTCAAACAGAAAACCAAATGATACAAATATTAACTTCACTTCAAAAGATTTCCAACAAAGTAGAACTAAAACAAAATAATAATAAAGTTTCCATACAATCTAAGAAATCAAGCACATCAATCAATGATGATTATTGTTATCTTCATAACACTAGGAAACATTTTGAAAAAACTTGCCCTTCATTTTTAGCATTATATCATGACAATGCCCAAAGTCAACAAAATAGAAAAACCCCAATTATGGTCTCAAACATACCTCATGAAATAGAAAATGAGGAACTTCCTTCATTTGAATAAGTCATGGTAAGTGATCCCAACCCCAATAACACTCGCTACCATAGACTTAGTGACATTGTAAACACCACACAACAACAAATTAGGAATAATCCTTATGCTCCTCCAAATAGAAGATTTCCTAGTCAACATAACACAAATAATCAAACCAAACCATCTCAAGAAAACACTCCACAATAACCAAACTTTCCTTCTATACTTAGAAGATCTCCACCTCAACAAGAAGCCAAAGATGAACATAAGACTTATGATCTAGTTGAGGATTTGAAAAGAGTTAAAGCCAACATTTTAATGTATGATCCTTTACATTTTAATTATATGAAAGATGTGGTTCAAAATACAGCTCATACATCTAAAATCAATAAAGAAAAATCTCTAACAACCAAGAGGCAAGTTCATTTTGTAGAAATTCCTAATGTGTTATCAATACAAAACATAAGCAATTGCATGTCAAACAAGAAAGATCAACCTTCTTTCTTGACAACTTTGATCATTTTGGAAAAGAATGTTCATAATTTTTTGATGGATTCTGGCACAACTATTAGTGTCATGGCACTTGAGGTATGTAAAACATTAAGAGCACAGATGCTACCATAAGCAAGAAGTGTGATACAACTTGATGGATCTAATGTACCTATGGTAGGGCCATTAAAGGGAGTAAAAGTAAAACTTAAATAATACCCTACTTTTACATGCTATATGGATATTTTAGTAGTTCATATGTCACCCACTTATGGTGTGCTTTTATCTAAGACTTTTGGAGCCAAGTTTGGGGGCTTCTTTAGGTCAGATTTCTTGGAATTATTAATTTCTATTAAAGGAAAATCCAAATATATGGTCATACCAAGAGAACATTTCTATAAAAAAGTGGTAACAACTTTTGATCAACAAAATCAATATTTGGAAAATCAAAATACTAATCTTTATATTAGAGCTATTAAAGTTAGGCTTGACAAACATGTTATAAATGATCATGAGAGTGAAATTTCAGAAATAAATCTGTTTGCTTCTAGCGAATGTGAAAAAAAACCAATCTATGAAGATACCTTGCCTTATCATCAACATGATGAAAAAACATTCCTTTTGAGTGACCTGCCACCATTAGGTGAGGAAAAATATATAAATGAGATCCTAACTATTAAAACATTAGAAGGTGTGCCAGATTTTGATGATATATCCATTGAACACATTTCAAGAAAAGAAAATTATGTTCTTGATTTATTAGCTCAAATGACCACTACTTTAGATGTCCCTTTTAGACACAATGCTTGGAATACTAAAAGAATTATTGAAAAGGTTAACTACTATTCTATCTAGATAATATCTTTTCTTTTCAAGTTTTGATGATGATCATCATAGTCATAAAGTTTTATTTTCCAAGGGTAAATTTAGTTATTTATGGTTTAAAGTTTCACAAATTCATAAAGAAGCTATGTCAAAGGATGTTATATTTTTAAAATTTTTCCCCATTAGAGAAAAAACAAGTGAATTGTGATTATGCATCAATTTTTGTAATCTCAATCATTAGCAAATTTTTACAAGATGGTTGGCCAAGAAATATATAGGTAAAGTCTTTAAAATAGGAGATCTAGTCCTAAAAAGAGATAGAGCAATTGGTCAAATAGTTCCTCAAAGTAGGTTTTCTCCTATGTGGTCAGGTTCATTCCAATTTATAGATGTCATTGGGCTTAATGTTTACAAAATTGTTGATTTGCAAGGATATAAATTACATAGAATTTTTAATAGATTTCATCTAAAGCATTTCTACTAAGGTGCCCCATGTGGGCACTTGATAGATCCTTAGTTGCATGTTTTCTTCTCCTTCATCATGCTTTTCATTTGTAGATAGTTGCATTTGCATTTTTTTGTGCATTTCCATCATTTTTATATGATTTGTGCTTTAGTTTGATTTTTTCTTTTCATATGATTTTAGTAATCATTATGATCATTTGAGTTACTATGTATTAGATCATCATAACACCATTGGAAAATAATGTAAGTATAATGCTCTATATGATATATCCTATTACTATTATATAAAATCTTCTTTATATGATATATTTCAATAATGTTATGATTCTTCTCAGTCTATTTGAAGGCTTTAGTTTTGTTAGTTATGTTAGATTATGGAGGATGAGATTTTTGCTAACTTATCATGTAATCATCATGATCATGTAAGTGTAGGATATGTGAAGTTGGAGAACTATTAGCAACAATTATTAGGTAACCTTGGAAAATGTCTTTTTCCCTCTCATAAGCCCTAGCCATTAAGTGTGATGATCCATGGCTATCCTATGAACAATAGGGTGAAGTGTGTTCATCTCCACTTGAGAACCCTTAGCCACCTAGGAGACCTACTATGATGTCATCTAGATTGTAATTGAAAAGCACATGCATGAGAGTTGAACTGCACAATGGGAAAAATTCTAATTAGCCAGCCTCATGTTGGAATTCTTACCTTAAGAATGAAGTACACCATGAACAAAGTTTTCTCAAAAAAGAAAAGAAAGAAAAAGAGACAAAAGAAAAATAATGAGGACCGTGTTCATCGGTAGTGTAATAAGTTCTTGAGTGTCATGGGGTCTGGCAAAAATACTCACCCTAGCCTTTATTTTCCTTTGAATCTATTTTTAAAAAATTCAAAAAAAAAGAGAAAATTAAATAATCCCTTTTCACCCATTCCCTTCATGAATGTCAAAAAAAAAAGTCCTAAGGAAAAATTTGAAAGTTGTGGATAGCTATGATTTAAGATAATCTTGTCCTCTTCATTAAGTTTGGCATAAGTCTCATACTCAAAGTAGTCCACATACTTTTTACCTTTACCTTATGAGAAGATTGGGAATGAGATCTTAATTATATACTTTAATTATATGTATATCTATGTAGCTAAAGTTATGATTTATAAAGAGTATATGTATTGATCTTAATTAAATAAGATGGTATGGCAAGGGTAGCTCATGTTTAGTTCTCTTTTGATTATGTGGTTATTTTAATCATGTTTAGATTAGTATAGTTTTTTTTCAAATTTCAATTTTTCTATATTTTATGATATTTTTGATCCTCTATCTTTTGCATCCCCTTTTAAAATTTCTATGGTTTCATTGTTCCTTGCACTTTTATGCAATCTCTAGGTTGGGGGCTAAGTGTTGATGCCAACATCACCCATGCTAGGTACAGGGGCCATGACTTACTAGTCTAATCACTAGGGTATACTTTCACAATTTGAATCCATTACTAGGAACAAATTACATGATACATACAGGTTCTTTTAATGAGAGGTACCATGCAACCTTGAATTATTCTCATCCATTAACAATACTAATAAATCATTTGTTGGCTAGGATATCATTGATGCTACATCACATTTGAGATATTGTTGAGGCTATATCACATCTATTTGACAAAAAGTCAATTTTATGTTAACTTTGATATCTTAGCTCTGATATCTTGGCTCTAATATCTTAGCTTTGATATCTTGGCTCTGATATCTTAGCTCTTAGATCCAATATCAGATCACATGCTACATTATCAGATATCTGATATCAGGGGATGTATGTTGACCTATAAATATAACACTTTGGCATAAAATTTGGGAGTAAATTAGTTAATAGAGTAGCTGAAATCTTGCAATTTTATTTTGTAGTCTTAGAGAATAGTCAATGAGTACATGTAGTGTGGATCTAAGTTCAGTGAGTACTTGTAGTATGGATATAAATTAGTTGTACAGGATCTTATTTGAGTGGCAATGTACCTAAACACATTTCATGAACAACAATAAGATCAAGATTGATTCTTATTCATTGTAACACTTGAAATATATTATATTTACTTTCCATGTAATTTACTTTTCATGTACTTAGATAATATTTACATTTCCATGCATATTAATGAATTGGTAGAATGCGCATGACTACTTTTAAGTGTAAACACATATTTTCTTGGTAACCCCAACCACATTATTATTTGGTTCACCCAGTAGCATAGTGTTTGCTAATCCTAGTAGTGGATACATGGGTTTAGGACATGTACGACAAGTTGGGAACAAATACTCATTGCCCATAGGCTAGTTTAGACTTTATTTTCCATTGTTAATTAAATTAAATAATTGATTTCTTCATTACCATTAGGAGTAGCATAAAGCCAAAACAACATTAATTATCATATGCCTCACTTTGGACTAAATCATACATGACAAAGCTATCACTAGTCGAAGTGGGAAGATAGTGAACTACGATCAAAACATAATGATCTAGATGCTACAACTAGTCCCATTCATGGAATTTGACTAGATCACACATGAACGCTTGTGATTTGGATGGCTGGATGTAAGGGTACCTCACCACTCAACAAATACTGTGAGATGTTTTTTTTTTCAATATATGTCATGATAATAGTAAAAGAATATTTCTCGAACTAGTGCTGTGCTAATTATGATGAATACTAATTCTAAAAGTGATTTGATTCAATGAGCTTAGTATAAGAGATGAAATTGGAAAAAGTAGCTATAAGATAGTTGTGATTTGTAGTGCATACATGGCATTTAATAATTCTCTAACCATGCATTATTTAGTATTTTATTTATTTATTTATGTAGCATTGAGAACAAAGAACTTTAGTTTGTGCCAGCTCATCTTGGAGTCAGATTCACATAACAAAAACTAGTGGATGCATGTGATGTGGTTATCATTCAATGTTTATTGCAAATGATCTAGAGAGGTAGTAGGAAATTAATGACACACATTTTTTTTTGGTATTAGGTAGTTAGAAGTATCAGTCTCTGTTATTCTAGAAATCTCACAAATACATGAAAGAAGCTTATTTAAAATGATAACAAGTCTAGAGAAGGGTATCATGTCATGATGGAAATGAAAACTGGAGTTGGAGTTGCAAGTAGAGGAAAGTGAGATGAGGGAGGCCAAAGCTAAGCCAAGAAAGGGTTAGTCGAGAAAACTAATTATTGAAGCTCCAAAGTCATTCAATTATTGATCCTCTCACTCTCACTCTCAATATTAGCCATGAAATAATATCAATAATAAATAATGAGATAGCCATGCTTCATACAAGCATTTAATTTCATCAACACAACATCATTCCAGATCATGGGCAACAAAAACTTTACCACTGACATTACCAATCTACATGCAGCCTAGGACCCTCCATAAAATAGACATAGTAGAGCCAACACAATTCATAGTTATGACATAATGGCAATTTCAATGTCATTGGCAGAAGCTAGCAATGGTAGTGGCAACAGTTATGTTGTAGATGTGCAGTAGTGGATGATGTGTAGAGGTGGCGAATGTGGACATTGGTGTGGGGAGTTGCTAAAAAAGGGCCAGCAATAGTGAACCATGGGAGGGGGGAGGATATCTAGAGGGCTTTCTTAGGATCCCTGTCTTGGCCTCTCTCTTCCAAGGGGAAGCATAAGCAGTGTGAGGTGGATGAAAATGTTGAGATCAGTGCAACACAACATTGAGAGTGGTGCCAGCTGATGAAAGTCAATGACAGCAATGTCCACGAATGGCAACAACAAATGTCAACAACTAGCAAACATCATGTGCATGGTAGTGGTAGTCGTGCATGTGTAGTAAACAATAGTGGTGTGCGATGATGGCTACAGGTGGCATCGGTAAGTAACAGCAAGATGCGGGGATGATGATCTCTCGACCTTCCTCTCTTCCAGTATCAATAGGGATGATGTCAAGATCGATGGTCATGAAAATATCAACAATGGCACATGGCTCTCAATAGTGGTGGTGTTGGAGTGTTAGACATTCCAAGGAACATTAGTAGTGGCAAGCATGCGGTGGTAGGTGCCAGCAACGATTAGTAGCACAAACGATGGTGAATGGTGGTAGCATGCAATGGCAAACAATAACACACATTGTAGTGGTAGGAGTGGTAGTTGCAACAACAGTAGTGGCAACAATGATAGTAGTGGTAGTAGCATTCTATTGATGTGTAAATTTTTGACACACCAACACCAAAAAGAACTCATTTGAAGAGACTATTGCCTATGGCGCCTCCCATATGGGTATGGAAACCTGGGAATAGTCTCAACTAGAGAGGACTATGTGATGTTCAAAAAAGGTAATTAAATTAAAAATTAGGAAATTTGAATAACTATCTTAAAATTCAAGACTTCATGAAAATGCAATAGGTAACTAGAAAATTTAAATTTTTTCCTAGTCCCCCATTACTACCATCCATTTATGCCATCTTGTTGTTGTGGATGCTACCATAGCCAACATTGCTCATAGCTACTAGGAGAGGAAGAGAGAGAGAGATCTATTTCATTGCCCACTATTGCCATTAATAGTTGTCATGTGCTATTAACATGCCTACTACATGCCTTCATGAAGAGAGAAGAGCAAGATTTCCTCCCACGCAAAACTATTGTAGGTTGCACATCATCACTACCATTCCTAGACTAACTATAGATGCCAATGCCAATTGCCATAGGCTGACACATTTGCTGAGAGAGACTGCTACTAAGAAATACTCTACCAAGCATTGTGTCATGCATCTACTCTTATCACCTACTTGTTGTTGGTGGCAAAAAACCTAGGGGGCTCACCTGCTACTACTTCATTATTATCTTGATGCACGTCCTTACTGATGCATGCTCTATAGCTCCCGCTCTTTCCATCTACCAACTACATGGTGGATGGACACATAGCTCCACTCTCTTGCTAATGCTACCTAACACACCTACTACTATCTACTACTGTTGCATGAAAAGGGGAGTGACGAGAAACACCTCACACCTACAACTACTGATGCATGGTTGAATTTTGTTGGTTGTTGATGTGTTGTCACCTACAACCATCGTTGATCATCATCTATCACCGTTGCTACTATAGAGAGAGGAGAGGCTAGCCCCTAATTCCCCTATGCTAATTTTAGAAAAGGAAGACCATTCCCCTGGGTGCTACTTTAGACTTGCTTTTATAGCCATCGGTCACCTGCATAAATGCCACTCTTGTAATGTCTATCACTTTTGCACTGTTACATCCACTTCCACCACCATGGCCATGTTTCTATTTTCACTCTAGTAATGCCTAGTAGTTACATAACACTTCTGCATCATAATGCATATTATCATCTATTAATTCATACCTTACTCAAAACCTTAGTTCATTAAGCTCATAATGCATATGATTGCACCATTACATCCACCATTGTGCTAACATAACCGTAGCCATGTTGTTGTTGCTACCTCCTTGCAACACCCACGTTCCAAGATCTCCACCATTAACATAATCTCCCTTCACCATGTAACTCCCAACATAACTACATCACCTATACCTGTAATTTCAGCCTTAAAAATTATTCTCACGTAGTAATTTTACTTGTAAATCTCATTATGATTTAATATTTGGATTTGTGATTTGAACTTTTTGTTTTATCCTTGGGCCACTATATAAAAACATAGTTTTACATTACTATTGTCAAAACTAAATCAAAAGTAGTTTTCAAGCTCCCTTGAATTTTACGCATACTCTTAATTTCCATCTCAATAATAAAGCTTCACTACCTTATCATCACTCATCTTTTTATAATCCCATGTCTCTATGCAATCCTTGTACATAATCTAGTTATAGTTACCTTACTATATGATAGTAAATGAGTCATGTGGTGGGGTGGTATATGACTGTTGAGTTCTTTTTTTAGAGCCATTTAGGTTATGAAATGCTTAATTCAATTGAGGCATTACTATGGTCTATAATTCTTTAAATGTATGTATTGAATTGACAAAATGCTAATTGTAGATATCAATCTCATTCTCTTTCTTAGCACAATCAATAGTTTGTTGAAGATTGATGTTGTTGATCATGGCCTCATGCCTAGCATGGGTGATTATAGCATCAACACTTAGCCCCCAAAACTAGAAATTGCATGCAAGTGCAAGGAACAAAAAAACCACAAAAATTTTAAAATGATGGAAAAATATGTAAAAATATAAAGAATAAAAAAGGACCATAAAATAAGGAAAAAATAAATTATGAGTAAACTATAATGTTTTTTTTAAAAAAATAAATTATTAGAATAATCACACAATCAAAAGAGCACTAAACATGAGTCATCCTTAATCACACCACTTTATTTTAATCAAAATATAAATATATAATTCTTATTTTAACTACATAGATATATATATATATATTATAATTAATATCTCATTCCCAATCTTCTCACAAGGTAAATGTAAAATGTATGTGGACTACTTTGAGCATGAGACTTATGCCAAACTTGATGAGGATGATAAGCTTATCTTAGATCACAGCTAGCCAAAACTTTTAGATTTTCCTTGGGACTCTTTTTATTTTATTTTATTATGAAATTTAGGAAGGGAATGGATGAGAAGGGATTATTTTCTTTTCTCTTTTTATGAATTTTGGGGCAAGAGGTTCAAAAGGGGAAATGGAGGTTAAGATGAGGATTGCTGTCAGACCCCATCACACTCAAGAACTTATTACACTACCAATGAACATGGTCCTTATTCTTTTTTTTTTTTAAGGAAACTTTGCTCATGGTGTACTTCATTCTTAAGGTAGGAATTCCAACAAGAGTTTGGCTGATTAGCTGCACTACTAAGGAATATGGTCCTTTCAAAACTTTGCTCATGGTGCAGTTCAACCCTTGTGTATGTGCCTTTAGTAAAATTTTATGGCATCATAGTAGGTCTTCTAGGTGACTAAGGGTTCTCAAGTGAAGATGAACACACTTCACCCTATTAATCATAGGGTATCCATGGATCATCATGCTTGAGGGTTGGGACTTATGAGAGGGAAAAGGACATTTTTCAAGGTTACCTTATGATTATGGCTAGCCATTCTCCAATGTCACATATCCTACACTCACATGATCATGATGATTACATGATAAGTTGGCATAAATCCCGTCCTCCATAATCCAACATAACAAACAAACTAAGACCTTGAAAAGGAGTGGGAAAAATCATAGTATTATTGAATTATACAATATAAAGGAGATTTCATGTAATAGTAATAGGATATATAAATCATTATACTTGCATTATTTTCTAATGATGTTATGATGACCCAACGCTTAGTAACTCAAACAACCATAAAGATTAGTCAAATCATATGAAAAGCACAAATCAAACCAAAGTCATTATGCTAAGAAAGAAATGATGGAAATGCAAAGAAAAGAGAATATGCAAATGCAACTATATACAAATGAAATGCATGGCGAAGGGGAAGAAAACATGTAACTAAGGATCTACCAGTTGTCCACATGGGGTACCTAAGTAGAAATGCTTTAGATGAAATGCATTAAAATATCTATGTAACCTATGTATTTGCAAATTAGTAGTATTATACACATTAGGGCCAACGATGTCTGTAATTTGGAATGGACTAGACCACATAGGAGAAAACTTAGTTTGAAGGCCAATCTAACCAGATGCTCTATCCCTCTTAAGTACCAAGTTGCCTACGTGAAACACTTTAGCTCATATTTCTTATCAAATCATTTTTTGACAATTTGTTAATGACCACAAATTTTCGATTGCTTTGACCCTTTTAAGCTCTAGATTCCAAATGTCATATGCATGTGATATTAGATACTCATTAGTTGGTAAATAGTCTAAGAAGAGTTGATAGGTAGGAATCTACAAATTTATTAGCAATATTGGTTCTGGTTCGTACACTAAATCATATGGTGTAGTCTTGATTGATTCTTTATAATAAACCCTATTTGCCCAAACTACCCATTTTAGTTTTTCATGCCAAGTTCATGGGTTTTGGACTATCATTTTCTTAATTTCATCTAATATAATTTTTTTTGGAGGACTTAAACAAACCATTACCCTATGGATAATATTTGGTTACCACCTTGATAATGACATTATGATCTCTAGCCCAATTTGTAAACTCTATGGAGATGAAGGTGGGTCTGTTGTCAAATACTAAAGCATAAGGATACACATACCTAGAGATTATATAATTTTCTAAGAAGTGAATAACCTCATGAGATTATGTGATTTTAATTAATTTTTCTTCTAACCAACATGTGCAATAATTAGTGGATGTTAAGATAAATTTGTGTAGGGTAGTAGACAAAGGATTTATCACTCCAATAAAATCTAAAGTCCATTGTGAAAATGGTCAAGTTTCTATTATAGGATGTAAAGGGGTTGAACTCTTGGTATCTTTACCCATAAATATTTGACATTGAACACAAGCTCTAACTAGGTTGTGAGCATCATTAATCATAGTGGGTCAATAATAACCAGCCCTCATGATTTTATAAACTACTGAGTGGTATCCTATATGTCCTTCCTTGTGGAGCTATTTTAGAGTGTTGTTAGCCTATTCTTGGTTCAAGCATTTAAGGTATATCCCTAGGAAATTATTTTTGAGCAATTCACCACTTATTAGAGTGAATTTAGAAAATTTTGATATTAAAAGATTTCTCTTATATATAGGTAAATCTAAGGTACAATGGTGGAAGGTTAAATAAAAGTTGATGTCACCATACCATGGATCATACAATAAATTAGGAGCAAATGGTATATTTATTTTCTCATCAATGGATAATATGTGAAAAGGAATTGATTCTTTATCTTTGGGTGCATTGCAACTTTCTGAAGTTGAGGCTTTGGCAATTAACTTGGCAAGTCCAATCCCTTGAACTAACTTGGCTACCTTTCATTGAATATCATATTCTTGCAACTTCATAATCCATTTAGCACATTTTTCACTAGGATCGTGTAATTTAGCTAAAGCAATGGTGGCTGGGTCAAGGACAATGACAAAGACCTTTATGTTTCACAAGTAGTAGCGAATTTCTTTAAGGATTTTATTACAACCTACAATTTCTTCTCTATGGACAAGTATTTTAATTCTACATTCTTTAAAGGTGTAAACATGAAAGTTATGAGTCTCTCACCTTGATCGACTACATCTTGGATCAAGATAGCAATGGTAGTAACATTGCTAGAAAAAACATATAAGTGCAAATTACTTTTCATAGTAAGGAGAAGCCAGGATAGAGGCATTTATAATGGCCTCTTTAATAGTGAGGAAAGCATTCTTTCTTTCATCTATTTAGTGCATATTACTGTCTTTCTTAAGAATCTCATTTAATGGTCTAACTAATTTAGCATAGACAAGGACAAATGGTCTAACGAAGTTAATTTTTCCAAAGAAAGCCCTTAGATCAGTCTTGGATAAAGGGTAAGGTACTTCTAAAATTGCATTTACCCACTCAGGATCAATTGCAATCCCTTCTTTAGTCACTATATGAACCAAAAATTTACCACTTTGAAATCTAAAGATGGATTTCTTTACATTCAAGGTGGTGCTAAATTACCTACATCTTATAAAAATGTTTCTAAGGTCTCTAAGGTGTGTACCCCAATCTTTGGAGAAAAAAGTTAAGTCATCTAGGTAGATAATAATGCACTTCCTAATTAGCCCCTCAAAAGTTTTGTCCATAGCTCTTTGAAAGGTAGAACTAGCATTTATGAGGCCAAAGGGCATTTTAGGGAATTCAAAATTTCCCCATTTTGTCATAAAAGCCATTTTGTATTGGTCTTTCTTACTTACTAAAATTTGATTATATCCTAAATACCCATCTAAAAAGGAATACATTTGAGCACTATTCACAATTTGCAATAGCTTCTCCATAAGAGGTTGTGGATAATTTTCCTTAATGTAAGAAGTATTAAGGTTATGAAAATCAATACATAACCTTAATTCACTAGTGCATTTTCTAACAGGTACTAAATTTGATATCCAACTGGAGTGTCTCATTAGGTAAATAATTTTGGATTCTAGGATCTTGTCGATTTTTTCTTTCATGAGGGCTTCAATCTTTGGATTTACAGGTCTGAGTTTTTTCCTAAATGGTTTTGTTTTAGCCTAAGGGGAATTGTATGTGTTATTACTAATGGATTGAAAATTCTAAGGTCTTTGTAAGTCCAAGCCAAAACATCATTAAACTCATGTAGCAGTTCAACTAGGCTTTGTCTTTCATCTAGATGTAAACAAACTCCTATTTTAATGGGGTATTGTCTTCATTTCTTTTGAATCTAAATCATTTTGATCTTAGCTAAAATTTGCTAATTAGTATTTTTAGATAAGTCTAGGATCTTGGTATGTAAGTCACAAATAGTGCTTCCATAACTGCTATTTTAGGAGATATTTTGTTTAAGAACACCACATCCATTGATATATCTACTTGATCACCAAATTCTCATTTAGAAAATATAAATTTACAAACATGGTTATAGTCATCAAACAATTAAAAAGAAAATACATTATCAAGGATAGAATAGGACTTCACCTTTTCAATAATAATTTCTGAATCCAAGCATTGTGTTTAAACAAGACATCCAAAGTGGTGGCCATTTGGGCTAGCACATTAGGAATGTAATTTTATTTTCTTGGTATATGTTTGATGGTTACATGTTCAAACTCTTTAAAAATTTTAAGAATATAAGCTTTATATGCTTTCATGATGACATCTTTATTATCACAGGTTCCATTGACTTGGTTTGCTATTAGTTGGGAGTCACTATAGATTTTAAGTTTGGATAAGTCATAGTATTGAGCTAGCTTGATCCCATGTATAAGTGCTTCATATTTGACCATCTTGTTAATCATAGCTTGTGTGAAATTGATGTCTTTAAGAATAGGAGCTTCACCAAAAGGTATAAGCATTATTCTTGCTTCACATCCTTTCTTTGAAGAGGCACCATCCACTCTTAGTATCTAAGTGTTTAAGTTCCTAAAATCTAAAAAATTGGCCCTTTTATTAAGGTAATAATGATCATCATCAAAATTTTGCTCATCTTCTAATATTTCATTGGTTAGAATCTCACTTATGTTTTTATCATTTCCTAATGTTGGTGGGTCATTGAAAAGAAAAGTTATTCCATCATGTTGGTGGTATGCAAAGTATCTTCATACACTTTTTCACACTTTCTAAAATCCTAATAATATTCAGTAGAATATGTGTAAGCAAAATGATTTATGCCTAGAGTTTCACCTATATCCTCATTTATCAAATATTTGACAAGTCCTAGCTCAACCACTCCAGCAAAAATGTTGGTATTTTGATTTCCTAGAGATTTACTCTATTGATTGAAAGTCATTACCATTTTTTTATAAAATGGTTCTCTTAGTATAATCATATATTCAAATTTTACTTTGTTAAGGATTAACAATTCTAAGGAATCTGACCTAAGAAGCCCCCAAACTTGGCTCCAAAAGTCATAGAAAAGAGCACACCATAAGTGGGTGACATGTCAACTACTAAGATATCTGTATAGCATGTAAATGTAGGGTATTATGTAAGCTATACTTTCACTCCTTTTAATGACCCTACTATAGGTACGTTATACCCATCTAGTTGTATCACACTTTTCATTTGTGGTATCATTTTTTCTTCTAAAGTCTTACATACCTCATGTGGCATGACACTAACAGTTGCTCTAAAATCCATCAAATAATTGTGGACATTCTTTTCTAAAATAATCAAATTCATTAGAAAAGGAGGTTGATATTTCTTGCTTAACATGGAATTTTTTGTGTTTTGTATTGATAATGTGTTAGGACTTTCTACAAACTAAACTTGCCTTTCGAGGATTGAAAATTTTTCTTTTTTAGTTTTAGTTATATGAACTATATTTTGAATAACATCTCTCATTTTGTTAAAATGTAAAATTTCATGCATTGAAATGTTGGCTTTAGTTTTCTTCAAATCCTCAACTAGATCATAAGCCTTATGTTCATATTTGTCTTCTTATTAAGGTCAAATTCTTCTAAGTATAAAGGGGGTTTTGGTTGTTATGGGGCATTGGTTTGGGATGACCTAGTTTGGTTGTTTGTGATGTTTTAACTAGGAACTCTTCTATTTGGAGGAGTGTAAGGATTATTCCTAGTTGGTTGTTGTGTGTTGTTCATAATGTCACTAAGTCTATGGTAGCGAGCATTATGTGGGTTGGGGTCACTTACCATAACTTGTTCCAATGAGGGAACTTCCTCATTCTCAGTTTCACAGGGTATGTTCATGACCATAATAGTGGTTTTCCCATTTTGTTGACTATGGGCATTATCACCATGTAGTGCTAAAAATTGAGTATAAGTCCTCTTAGAATATTTTCTTGTGTTATGGAGATGAGAATAATCATCATTGATTGATGTACTTGTCTTTTCAGATTGTATAAGAACCTTGTTGTTGTTCCACTTTAATTCAACTACTTCATTAGAAAGTTTTTGTAGTGAAGTTAATATTTGGATCATCTAATTTTGATTTTGAGTTGTAGATCCAATGGGATTGGATATGCCATTTAGGTTTATGATTGATTGGATTAAGGCTTTCGATTGGTCATTATTCAAACTAGTGTTGTATGGTAGATATGAAGAAGATGTGGGACCTTAAAAACACCTATCTATGGGTTGAGATACTTGAAGAGAAGTGGGAGTTTGAAACATGGTATTGGTCATTGGGAAAGTTGGTAAAGGTAGAGGACTAGGATGCATAGGGTTACTAATGCTCATCATCCCAAAGTAGGTTTGAATGATATTTATGAGGGTAATTTATTCTAACTCAATGGCATTAGCCATCGCTCCCTGTATTTCTATTATGTTGGGATCAGATTTGATAGCATAGGCAAAGAATGGATCAATGGTGGAGAAGTAAAAATTGAGGATGCCACCAAGTTGTGGATGCATATCACTTCACACATAAGTAAGTTGATGGAGGAATTATAAGTTGTAGTCCTAGAAATTTTTCCCAAGTAGCTTCCTTGGGCTTGTAAAATTGTTTTATGCTATGGAGAGCCTAGTGAACTTGTCACATTGGAGCATGAACTTATTTTTGAATTCTTGCCATGAGTCAATGGAGGCATTAGGGAGCATCAAAAACCATTAGGTGGCTTTCCCTCTAAAATTTGTCACAAATTCCCTACACACTACGTCATTTTGTACAATGTTATGGAATCCTAATAAGGTTTCAAAACATTGTATATGTTGGTGGGCATCACTAGTAGGGGTTGTGGGATTAAATAACAAATTTATGTTTTGGAGGGATTTTGGAATAACATGGTAGTTGGTCAAGTTGAAGGGGTTTCTCATTAAGGAAGTTGAGAGTTGACTAGCTACCATCCTAGTTCTAGTTCTCCTATAAATAGAATGTGGGAAATGTGAAGCTCATGGTTTCCTTACCGTAAAGCAATAGGTAGTTGGTTAGTTATAGGTAGAGGTAAATGATTCTTGTTGGGAGGGCTCAATAAGAATCATAGAATATAAATGTTAAAACAAAACTAAAAAATTTAGTAAAAGAAAACAAAAATATTGAAATAATATTATATATATATTTTTTTTCAACAAAAAAAACTAAAATATGCTATAAAATTTTTTTTAAAAGAAATAAATGCATGAAATTACAATATATATAAAATTTAAAATGAAAATAGTGAAATGTAAAATTATAGAAAAATAAATTTAAAATTAAATGATTAATAAAATCACCTTACCAAAGTTAGGGCTCAGATAAGGATCGCCAAAACACAAATCTAAAAATGGAATTAGAAAACAAGGTTAAAAAAAAGGATTAGAAATGGATGATGAGACTTGAAAATTTTTAGGAAACAAACCTTTGAGATCAAAGAATAAAAGGCTTGAAAATTCTCATAAAATAAAGCAAAAAATTTTTCAAAACAAAAGCTAAAAATGGAGATTTTAGCAAAAAAAAAAAATAACTTTTGAAACAAGATCAGGAAATGAGTTTGGAACAAGAAAAACTAATATGGAAAAATAAAGACTGGAGAAATGACTCTCCTTCTAACATCAAAAAGGTGTTGCATAAATTTTGGATGCACCAACATCCAAAAAAAAAACTCATTTGAGGAGACTATTGCCTAGGGTGCCTCTCAAACCCAAAAATAGTCTCAGCTAGAGAGGTCCATGTGACATTCAAAAAAGGTAATTAAACTAGAAAATCAAGTAATTTGAATAACTATTTTGAAATTCAAGACTTCTTGAAAATACAATAGGTAATTAGAAAATTTAAATTTTTCCTTGGTCTCCTACTACTACCATCAGTTCATGTTGTCTCATCATCATGAATGTTGTTGCAACTAACATTGCTTATAGCCATTGGAAGAGGGAGAGAGAGAGAGAGATCTATTCTATTGCCAACCATTTCCATTCATAATTGTTGCATGTTTTTTACATGCTTGCTTTGTGCCTCTATGAAGAGAGAAGAGCAAGACTGCCTGCTACACACCACTACTGTAGGTTGCATGCCATCGCTATCATCCCTAGACTAACTGTAGATGTCGATGCCCATTGTTGTTGTAATGATGGAAAATGTCAACAACTGGAATACCAAACACAATCCGTGTACACAGTCTTAACCACGGATCCGTGCGAGGGCTGTGCTGGAGAAAACGAATCCGTAGTGCCCTGAACGGTCTTGTCGATCAGATAGGGACTTACTAAATCAGTAAATCGACGAAGATTATAGGGGTTTCGTGGAACGATCTGATTCGATAAATAACGCAAGGAGAAGAAAGCGATGTAAATAGATTGCAATAATGACAATGTTAATGCGACAAAGGGAATCAGATCTAAGAGAAGTGCGTGATTTCAAGATCTATATTTTGACTCGAAAGGAACGAGTATTTTGTATACAAAGTTACAATGGGAAGATTCCGATTATCTTGTGTGGAACATACACAAAATAATAAGGAAACTGTTTAACAAGGAGTGCAGAATGGAGCTCGGTCTACCTTATAAGCCAAAGACAGAGTGCAAGGAAGGTCAAGCTCGAACGCCTATCAACCAATTGTGTCTAGCCAATAGATCTTGCCAACCGCACCAGATGATCTCACGATCTCTGCTCTATCTTCTTCGCTTTCGATAGTCTCTGCTCAAAACTGCCTAGGATCACTGATGGGAGAACTGTATTTTCGGCAAAAGGGTATGATCGCTCCTACTACCAAATGCTCAAAACAAAATGTCTCTTGCTTCTGCTCAAGGATGATAACTGCCAAAAGTTGAAGATGCTAGCTACTGCTCTCTTTTCAAAAAAATGTCCAGAAGTCCTCTTGAAAAGTCCTTTTTTCTTTGCCAACTGAGGTATTTATAATATGCAGAAAAGGCATGGCCTTGATGACACGTGTCTCGAATTTTCTGAATACCGTTAACTTGACGAACTGGCTATGTGACGTCACATGGCAACGTACGCTGTCAAAACTTTGGTGAAGCTGCTTCATGATTACGCACAAATATGCTTATCAGCGTATCGCGCATATGGATAGCAAATGCGTAACTGCTTTAGCTGACTTTACGCTGTATTTCACTTGTTTATGCTACGTCGAGTGGCAGAGCGTAACAAAGCATGGAAATAGTGAGTCAGGCTATTTTACGCTCCTTTATGCAGCAAAGTGTAGTGAAGTGTAAAACATGATCAACCGGTGATAAATTATGCTGACGTACACTGCATAGCATAATGAGCGTAAGGCGATCAATCTGCAAAAGAAAGGGGCCGATCTGTCGCGCTTCCCTTGGACTTTCCCTTTGACTCTTTTGAAGCTCGTTATGTTGCTTTGCGTAACAAAGCGTAAACCTAACCCTGGATAAAAGACTTAGCAGGATATGCGAGAACTCGCATATTATGCTGTTCAGGCCTTAAACTTCACCAAATCTGCTGAAGTAAGTCACCTTCTGATGTCAAACTATGTTAAGCAGAATTACACTAAGTGTCATTACGCTATGTTGCGTAATGTAGTGTAAAAATAGAAAACATAGTAAAAATTGGAATTTGTAAGGAAGTTGGAGACTTGATGTCGAGTGCCATTTCACCTTGCTTTGCCTTGTTCTACCTTCCAGAATTCTGTCACAAACTTTTGCCTGAATCATGAATCTTCACCTGAGGCCGATTTACAATTTTCACGGTGTTTCAGTTGTCAATGCCTACTACTGAGAAGGACTTGCGCATTGTAGGTTGACATGTCTACTAGGAAAGATTTCCACCAAGAGAGACTCTATCAGCCACTGTGTCGTGCATCTTCTCTCATCACCTACCTATCGTTAATGGAAAAAAACCTAAGGGGATGCCTATTACCACTTCACCGTTGTCACACCACACATTGCTGCTAACATGCACATTGTAGCTCCCACACCTACCATCTGCCACCTACATGGTTGATGGCCATGTAGCTCTACTCACCTACTAATGCTACCTGACATACCTGCTACTATTCACTGCCATCATGTGAAAAGGGAAGTGAGGAGAGAGAGCATGTCTACCATGCTTCCATGCACTTGTAACTACTAATGCACAACTACCTTTTGTTGGGTGTTGATGCACCCACATGCACCTCACCATTACTTTTAGCCACTACTGATCATCGTCTACCATTGTTGCTACTACAGAGAGAGGAGAGGCTAGCCTTGATTCCATTCTACTAATTTGGAAGAAGGGAGATCCTTCCCCTGGGTGCTACTTCAGACCTTCTTTTATAGATGTCAGTCACCTGCTTAAATGCCCACTCCCATAATGTTTGGCACTTTTGCACCATTACATCCAGTTCCACCACTATGGCCATGTCTCCATTTTCATGCTAGTAATGCCCAGAAGTTACACCCAACACCATTATGTCTACCACCATGCCAAGGTAGCCATAGCCATGTCACTGTCTCTACCTACCTACAATGCCCATGTCCCATAATCTCCACCATTAACGTAACCTCCCTCCACCGTGTAACTCCCAGCATAACTGCATCACCTGTACTTGTAATTTTAGCCTTGAACCTTGTTCTCACATAGTAATTTGACTTGTAGATCTCATTATGATTTAATATGTGGCTCTGTGATTTTAACTTTCTATTTTAGCCTTAGGCCATTATATACAAACATATTTTTACATTACTACTTTTTTACACATACTCTTAATTTCCATCTTAGTAATAAAGGTTCCCTGATCATCACTCATCTATTTATAATCCCATGTCTATATGCAGCCCTTGTGCATAATCTAGTTACAATTACCTTCCTATATGATGGCAAATAAGTCATGTGGTGGGGTGGTATATGCCTATTGAGTTCTTTTTTTTTAAGAGTCATTTAGGTTATGAAAGGCTTTATTCAATTGAGGTATTGCTATGGTCTATAATTCTTTAAATGTATGTATTGAATTAACATAATGCTAATTGTAGATATCAATCTCATTCTCTTTCTTCACATAATCAATAGTTTGTTGAAGATTGATGTTATTGATCATGGTCTCATGCCTATCATGGGTGATGTTGGCATCAACACATGCATCTAGAATTGACTAATAGCAACATGCATCTGAAAATAGCGGACAATAGTTCCATCATTGTGATTAGCCAAAAAAATAATCCATCACTGTGATTAGCTAGAAAAATAAGGGGCCTTCCATAGGTTCACCTCATAATAGAATTTAACAAACAATGAGTAAGAAAAAGTTAAATTTTGATAAATTCATTGAGTAGCAGAGTTGTAAAAGGTAAGTCATCCTCATATATATTATGTACCAAAATGTAAAAGCCTAAATTCTACTAGAAATACAACATACATGATATTGGAGGATGGCTAAGGAATCTAAATTCGATCAATTGATATTTGTATCTATGCATGCCATGCTACAGGAAAGATTAGAGGAAGAAAAAATGAATAATATCATGAAGAAAGGTCATTGCAATTGGTAGGCACAAAGACGAGAGCTCTAGCTTTGAGATCACACTGGACAAGGAAATTCTGCCTCTGAATGTTGCCCAACATTGACACACTTCCAACCAAGCCAACATTGGTGAAGGAAAAACATGTGAAAGCTTCATCATGGGTGACCCATGTGGAAACAAACACATTTTGAGGCAGCAACATTCACCTTGCATTTCCAGAGAATTGCAAGGAAAGGCTAGGTAGGCGCTAATCCTTTGGTTGCTTATCGTAGCATAGGTCAAATCCTACCTATGAGCCATCCACAATGGTGTACTCATTAAAGAAATCCTTCACCAGTTGTAGGAACTTGTTAAGGGAATAAATAAATTATGAAAATTTAATTAAGCTTCAAATGAAGGGGTACCTTGTATCCTTTGATAATAGATTTGACTTAGGCTTGGGGGTTGGAAACGCAAGTAATGGGAGCCAGGTGGGATTGACAATAAGAGGCTAATCATCCCTTTGGCTAAACAGCTTAATCATGGTGGTAGATAACCTAGACAGCATTACAATACTCTCTCTCATTAATAAAATTTATCCATTTTCTCTCATATTGTAAACAAATTTATTACTTTGGAAAATATAAAATTTTTCCATTTTCTCTCCTATTTTGAGTACCTTAGAATCTGCAAAAGTTAAAAGAAAATTTATTACTATGGAAAATGAGTAAGGACTTAGAAAGAATTAAGCACTGAATTTATTTATGATAAATTCAAAGAATTAAGTAATGAAAGAACATGTTTTTACAACATTTGAAAATGATATGTCATAGTAAGCATCGTTCTTGAGTCGATAATCAATCCTCTCATGCTGTCGCTCTTAAGATCTAGCACTCCCACAGGTATGCTTAACATTTTGTTCTCTGCTACCAAGGATTCCAATTGAAGGTAGTAAATGCTCTTAATCATGGCTTTTTGGATCAAGGGAGTTGTTTGAGGATTCAACTTGGCCAAATGACCTTTGTTCTTGCCCAAGAAAATGGTAGTGCTTGCATTGTGTTCATACCAAATCACTTCCTATGTCCAAAATCACCATAAAGTTCTATGGTTGTGTTACCAGCTAGAACTTGGTAGTGAATTCACCATCCACCATTACCAGATTGGCAATATTTGTATTTTAGGTGTTTATATTATACTTAAAAATTACTTACTATTGTAGGCTTATGTGCCTTTGCTCATTGTTGCTTATTGTGCATCCAAGAATTTTGTTTGTCTCGCTATCATAGTCTATTCAGTGCAAACTCGTCCTTATCTCCTCACTTGCTGCTACTATTGCAAATGCAAGCCACAACAAAATTCCAACAATGAGGAAATGGAAGAAAGATTTCAAAATGATGCTAAGGCCAAGACTAATCAAAAATAATTTTGCCAACTTTATCTGTCAAGTTGGAATAAATTTTATAATAGTGCTTCAATTAATGGATCACTAAGAAAACAACCTACGATTTCAATAGCACAATAGTCAAAACAACTATGGAAAAAATTGTAAGTTCACATACAAATGTATTTATCTCAAATATGATACATCACATCAAGTCTATTTGTTAAAAGCTTTCAGCAGGAAATCTGAGTGCAAGAACCTTTGTTGATAATTGAATATATGCTTTTTTTGAGTGCCACTTTGGTTTTACTTTTGATTTATTATTTGGTGGGGCCACATGTGAACTGGAAAGTCAACATAGCAACAACTTCAACTGGTACTTTTGTGTTCAATTCATTTAAGAATTTATCCCAACAATTTATTAAAAAGAAAATAAAGTAAACTGATCCTTTTATCTTCAAATTCATTTAAGAATTTATCCCAAAATTTTTTATAAAAGAAGTAAATTGATAAATTTATCTTCAATTTCATTTAAGAAGTTATTCCAAGAATTAAAAAAAACACGAACATGATTAAAAATATTGGAATTTTACAACTTTCTTACATGTTATTGTTTATGTCAACCTTGCCCATGCTAAGCATGGGGTCATAATCAACAACCTATTAATACATGAGAAAATAGTGTTCTTAAAAGGTTCATAGTAAAAGTACTTGTTCTTCAACAAAATGACATGGATGCCTATTATTCATGTTTTATTCCTACTCTATGCTACCATGTGTATCTCTTTTATCAAAATAACATATTGAAACCTTTCATTCTCACATAGCTACAATAATTGTCATCTTTATCTCTACCTAGAATCCTCAGCTGCCTATCAAGAGAATCTCATGCATTTCAAAAATTTTCAAATTCTCTACCATGCATATATTTCCACTGATCTGCAAATTAGCATCGAAATCTAATCTTTCATGTTGGTGATTAGATCACACAACATTTTAACAAAATCACAGTACAACTCCTGTAACATAGACCAAGTAACTAAGGTGAAGACAAGGAAAAGTGGGGTTTTATTTTGTGGGTTTTAAGGGTAGCCCAACCTTATTGACCAACGATAGCTAGTCTTTGAAAAAGTAGAAAATGACACAAATATTCTCCTCCTAGTGTAGTACTAGCAAGATCATAACAATGGTTTTGTTATTCGTGCTTTCAAATAAATGCCATGGCCCATCTACATAGAGTGTTACTAGTAGTAAGGACCAATCGCCTAATAGTTGAAATATTACTATGCACTACTAATTGAGCATTACCACCTTCTGATCTCTCATTATTGTATTTAACTACACCACCAACTAGCAAGGGCGACAAGTAGGAACGTGGTTGTGGTTACTCTCATGTGGTGGTGGTGGCAGAGACATGGAGAAAGTGGGCACTTAAACTACCCACGAGTGACTATAAAATACATAGAGGGAAAATGTAAGGGACATCACCAGATACAAGGGAGAGTGCTAGGAAACCAATAGGTGACAATTTTCTTTCTTTTTTTCTTGCCTTAGCGAGCATCCATCTCTCTTCCCCTAATCACTAACAGCATGCAATGATGGTAGTAAGTGGAAGCAAGTAGTAAGGATGCCTCTCCTCACTCTGATAGTGGTAGAACATGCTACAAATGGTATTCTTAGGTGATGTGGGAGCATGCAAAAGCTGCAACATGCAACTTCAATCCTAAGTAGGGTGTTTGTGTTGCATGTGCATGCCTAACAAAGTGACAACAACATCAGTAGCAAGAGGCAAACATGGTGGCTGACAATGGTAGTAAGAAGATAGGGCCAACCTCTTCTTTCTCCACATGAAAGTGTAGGTAGACAATGGGTAGGATGACATTCATGGTAGTGCATTGCTACGGTGGGGCATCTCCTCTCCTCTCGTTGGGTAGCCTCCTTTTGTCTAGTGTGGTAGTAGCAGACACCACTGATCGTCAAAGGCTCTCCCTTTCCAATTGCATTATAGTGGAAACTATACTCGAACACCACCAACTAGTGGTTAGCATGGTAGGCTCTCCCTTGACATTTGCTACTGTGCATCTGTAGCAATGCAAATAGCCTTATGTGTGTGTGTGTGTGCAGAACAACACGTGATGGTAGTAGGTGACCTTCCAAGGTGGTGCATCTTTCTCTCTCCAATATGACCCAATACGGATGCATCAATAGTAGTGCCTCAACAATGGCCCCGTTATTGACATAGCAATGTTGCAACAACTGCGATAGGGTTCTCTCTTCTTTTTCTCTTCTATAATGTTGAAGCTACAATAGGCAACCTCCCTAGGTTTTTTTTAATCAATAGCGAGTTGTGCCAAGGTTTTAAAAAAAGGATTAGAAACAAGTGATAAGACTTAAAAATTTTTATGTAACAAACCTTTAAGATAAAAAAATAGAGGGCTCAAAAATTATTAGAAAATAAAGCAAATGATTTTTCAAAATAGGGGTTGAAAATAGAGATTTTAGCAAAAAAAATAAGTTTTAAAATATGATTAGGAAACAAGTCAAGAACAAGAAAAATGACAAAAAAAAATAATATGGGAAAATAAAGGTGGGAGAAATGACTCTCCTTCTAACACCAAAAAGGTGTTGATGCATAAATTTTACACATACCAACATAAGAAAAACTTGTTTTAGTAGACTATTGCTTAGGGTGCCTCTCATATGGGTACAAAAACCTAAGAATAGTCTTAGCTATAAAGGGCCATGTGACATTCAAAAAAGGTAATTAAACTAGAAAGTAAGGGAATTTGAATAACTTTCTTGAAATTCAAGACTTCATGAAAATATAGTAGGTAACTAGAAAATTTAAATTTTTCATTGGTCCCCTACAACTAATGCTGGTTCATGCTATCTCATCATTGCAAATGTTGCTGTAGCTGACACTACTTGTAGCTGATGGGAGAGGGAGAGAGAGAGATCTATTCCACTACTAATCATTGTTGTTCGCAATTATTTCATGTTGTTTATGTGCCTACTGCATGCCTTCATAAAGAGAGAAGAGAAAGACCACCTGCTACACACCACTATTGTAGGTTTCACATGGTTGTTATCATCCCTGGACTGACTGTAGATGCCGATGCCCATTATTGTCAATGCCTACTATCGAGAACTCATGCATCATAGGCTAACATGTCTACCAGGAGAGATTTCTACCAAGAGAGACTTTGTTAGGCACTATGCCATGCATTTTCTCTCATCATCTACCTATCATTGGTGCAGAAAACCTAGGGGGATCACCTATTACCACTTCATCATTATCGCGCTACGCATTGCTGCTGACATGCACTTTACAGCTCCTGCACCTACCATCTACCACCTATGTGATTGATAGCCATGTAGCTCTGCTCATATGCTAATGCTACTTGACATGCCTGCTACTATCTACTGCCATTGTGTGAAAAGTGGAGTGAGGAGAGAGAGCATGTCTGCCATGCTACCACGTGCTTACAACTATTGATGCATGGTAGACTTCTGTTGGGTGTTGATGCACCTACATGCACCTCAATTTACTTACAACCACTACTAACCATTTTCTACCACCACTGCTACTAAAGAGAGAGGAGAGGCTAGCCCTTCATTCCACTCTACTAATTTGGGAGAAAAGAGATCCTTCCCCTAGGTGCTGCTTCAAATCCACTTTTATAGCCATTGGTCACTTGCTTAAATGCCCACTCCTGTAATGTTTGCCACTTTTGCACCATTACACCACTTCCACCACCATGGCCATGTCTCCATTTTCATGCCAATAATGCTCAGAAGTTACACCTAGCACCATTATGTCCATCACTGTGTCGGCGTAACCATAGCCATGTTGCTATCGCTACTTGACGGCAATGTCCACATCCCATGATTTCCATCATTAACATAACCTCCCTCCACCATGTCACTCCTAATCTAACTACATCACCTGTACCTATAATTTTAGCCTTAAAACTTGTTCTTTCCTTGTAAATCTCATTATGATTTAATATGTGCCTTTGTGATTTTTCACTTTCTATTTTAGCCTTGGACCACTATATAAAAACATAGTTTTACATTACTATTGTCAAAGCTAAATCAAAAGAAATTTTCAAGTTCCCTTGAATTTTACACATACTCTTAATTTTGGTCTTAGTAATAAAGCATCACTACCTTATCATCACCCCTCTAATTATAATCCCATGTCTATATGCAATCCTTATACACAAACCAATTATGGTTACCTTGCTATATGATGGTAAATAAGCCATGTGGTGGGGTGGTATATGACTATCAAGTTCTTTTTTTGTTAGAGTCATTTAGGTTATGAAATGGTTAATTCAATTAAGGTATTGCTATAAATGATGTATTGAATTGACATAATGCTAATTGTAGATATCAATCTCATTCTCTTTCTTGGTACAATCAATAGTTTTTTGAATATTGATGTTGTTTATCATGGCCCTGTGCCTAGCATGGGCAATGTTGGCATCAACACATGTGTCTGGAATTGATGAACAGTAGCATGCATTTGCAACTAGTGGATAGTAGTGTGTGTCTACATCTGATGGTAGTATCGGCTACAAGTGGCAATAGTGGCCATAAGAGATAACACATCTCCCTCCCACTTTGTGTGCCATCTCCTCTCTCTTTTCCATGAAGCGAGGATTTTAGGAAGAAGAGTCACTCTCATTTTGAATGAGAGTAGGCAGTAAGTGATAATAGTGAGCAGTGGTAGTAAGAGATCAGGAAGAATTTTAAATTTACATTAATTGGTTATTTTATTATTTTTTCATCAAGCCATAAAATTTAAGAAAATTATTTGACTTAAATTTATTTCGTAATTTTTCAATTTAATTTACTTTTATTGTAACACTACATTATCTTTTCCAATTAAGACTATTCCCCAATTTCCATACCCATACCAGGGGCATGCTAGACAATAGTCTCCCTAAACAAGTTTTTTTGGGTATTGATGTGTCCAAAATTTACACATCAATACACACATAAAAGATATTTTCGATATTCAAGATTATATTAACACTAAGAATAGCTACTATTCAATGAGTATATCTAAACATTATGAATTATGAATATTTTTAATTTAAAATTATTTAACTACATATTTTTAATTTGAATAGAAGATAAAGATTTGATGACGTAAGTTTGATTGCTAGTGATAATATGATGTTTGGTGAATTTAATTAGAATGAAAATTTAAAAGTCAGTTTTATATGAAATTTTAAAGCCTTTTATTTTAAAAAATGTAATATCAACAATAGAAAAGCAATTTAAAACTTTCACTTATCTTAAGAAAAAAATTAAAATAAAATTTAAAACTTTCACATTAAAACAAAGGTGGTAAGCTTTAATTATTAAAATTTCTTAGTGAACTTTAAGTTTATTGTCGTGAATTTTCTCTTCGTAATTGATAGAGTTAGTATATTTAACATTGAGGTTTCATAAAATTAGACAATTAAAATTGTTTAGTTGAGAATTATAGTTGTAGAGGTAAAAAATTAATGTTGTTGTATTGGTAATAAGTATTAATAAAAAATGATATTTAAAATATATTTGTATATATATCCTATAAACTTTTTATATTCATGTTCCACATGCATCTAGCCTTGCTCCCAAAAAATGTCCCTCATTCCCAAACTTGTTTAAGTACACATTTCAGTGTTCACATGCTCCCCATCATTATGAAACATAGATATTTTCACATCTTGTTTTTTTCAAAAATCTAGTTAATTGGCATATGTATATTTTAAGCAAATATACAATATTATTACCATCAATTTATATGATTTATTTTTAATACACTTGGTTACTAATTAACAACTTTGTTAAGCCAATTTTTGATTTCCCTAAATGTATTGGGCTATCCAACATACACTAAAAATCATAGTTCAAAAGCATAATGCAAAAAGAAAAAATGTTTACTAAAATTAACCCATTGTTGCAATTAGCCAAAAAAATAAGGGGCTTTTCATAGGTTCACCTCATAATAGAATTTAACAAACAATGAGCAAGAAAAAGTTAAATTTTGACAAATTCATTGTGTAATAGAGTTGTAAAATGTAAGTCATCCTCATATATATTATGTACCAGAATGTAAAAGCCTGTATTATACTAGAAATGAAACATACATGATATTCGAGAATGGCTAAGGAATCTAAATTCAGTCAACTCATATTTGTATTTGTGCATGCCATCTGCAGATAGGATTAGAGGAAAAATAATGAAGAATGTCATGAAGAAAGGTTATTACAATTGGTAGGCATGAAGATGAGAGCTCTAGCTTTAAGATCATACCAGACAAGGAAATTCTACCTCTAAATGTTACCCAACATTCACACACTTCCAACCAAGCTAGTGCTGGTGAAGGCAAAACATGTGAAAGCTTCATCATGGGTGATCGATGTCAAAACAAACATGTTTTGGGGCAACAACATCCATGTTGCGTTTATAGAGAAGTGCAAGGAAAGTCTAGGCAAGTGCAAATCCTTTGGCTACTTATTGTAGCACAAGTCGAATCCTCCCTATGAGTCATACATAGTGGTGTTGTCATTGATGAAGTTCTTCACTAGTCGTAGCAACTTGTTAAGGGCGTAAATAAATTATGAAAATGTGATTAAATTTCAAATGAAGGGATACCTCATATCCTTGGTAATAGGTTTGACATACTCCTAGGGCTTGGAAAGGCAAGTAATGGGAGCTAGGTGGGATTAACAATAAGAGGCTAATCACCCCTTTGGCTAGACAACCTAACCATGGTGGTAGATAACCTAGAGGACATTACAATACTTTCTATTATTAATAAAATTTGTTCATTTTCTCTCCTATTCTAAGTACCTTAGTATCTGCAAAAGCTAAAAGAGAATTTATTACTATGGAAAATGGGCAAGTACTTACCAAGAATTAAGTGTTGAATCTATTTGTCATAAATGCAAAGAATTAAATAATGAAAGAGCATGTTTTTACAACATCTGGAAATGGGATGTCATAGTAAGCATCATTCTTGAGTCAATAATCAGTCCTCCTATGTCATCACTCTTAAGATCCAACACTTCCATAGGTATGCTCAATGTTTTGTTCTCTATTGCCAAAAATTCCAATTGAAGGTAGTAAAGGCACTTAATCATGGCATTTTGGATCAATAGAGTTGTTTGAGTATTCAACTTGGCCAAATGACCTTTGTTGTTGCCCAAGAAAATGTTTGGGCTTGCATTGTGTTCACACCAAATCATTTCCTATGTCCATGATCGTCATAAAGTTTTGTGACAGCATTCATAGCTGGAACTAAATAGTGAATTTGTCATTCACCAATACCAAATTGGTGGTATTTGTATTTGAGGTGTTTATATTACACTTAAAAATTACTTGCTATTGTAGGCTTATGTGCATTTTCTTATTGTTTCTTATTTTGCATCCAAGAATTTTGTTTTTTTGACTACCATAGTCTATTTGATGCAAGCTCACCCTTATCTTTTCACTTGCTACTACTATTGCAAATGCAAGCTACAAAAAAAATCCAGTGACGAGGAAAATGGAAGAAAGATTTCAAAATGATGCCAAGGTCGTGACTTATCAACAATAATTCTGCTAACCTTTTCTATCAGGATGAAATAAATTTTATACTAGCTTTTCAATTAATGGATCACTAAGAAAATGACCTATAATTTCAATAACACAATAGTCAAAACAACTATGGAAAAGAATTGTAAAGTCACAGAGAGATGTATTTATTGCAAATCTGATATAGCACATCAAGCCCATCTATTCAAAGCATTCAACAGCAAGTCTGAGTGCAAGAACATTTGTTGATAATTGAATATATGTCTTTTTTAAGTGCTACTTTGGTTTTCCTTTTGATTTATTATTCAACGAGGCCACGTGTGAACTGGAAAGTTGACATAAAAAAACTTCAATTGGTACATTTGCATTCAATTCATTTAAGAATTTATCCCAAGAATTTATTAAAAAAAAAAAGCAAAGTAAACTTGTACTTTTATCTTCAAATTCATTTAACAATTTATCCTAGAATTTTTTTTACAAAATTAAATTGATAAATTTATCTTCAAATTCATTTAAGAATTTATTCCAAGAATTAAAAAAAAATGTGAACATGGTTGAAAATCTTGGAATTTCACAACATTCTTACATGTTATTCTTGATGTGAACCTTGCCCATGCTATGCACAAAGCCATAATCAACCTATTAATACACAAGAAAATAGTGCCCTTGAAAGGCTCACAGTAAAAGTGCTTCTTCTTCAACAAAATGACATGAATGCCTATTATTCATGTTTTGTTCCTATTCTATGCTACCCTGTGTATTTCTTTTATCAAAAATAACAAATTGAAACCTTCCATTCCCACATAGCTACAATAATTGTCCACTTTATCGCTACCTAAAATACTAAACAACCTGACAATAGAATCTCATGCATTTCAAAAATTTTCAAATTCTCCATCATGCATATATTTCCATTGTTCTATAAATTAGCATCAAAATCTGATCTTTCATGTTGGTGATCAAATCACATAGCATTTTAACAAAATCATAGTACAACTCCTGTAACATGGACCTAGTAATTGAGGTGAAGATAAGACAAAGTGGAATTTTATTTTGTAGGTTTTAAGGGCAACCCAACCTTATTAAGAATGATAACTAGTCTCTACAAAACTGGAGAATGATGCAAATATTCTCCTTCTAATGCAGCAACGGTAGAATCATAGCAGTGTTTTTGTTGTTCATGCTTTTAAAGAAATGTCATGGCCTGTCTGCATAGAGCATTACAAGCATTAGGGACCAGTCACCCAATAGCTATAATATCGCTATGCACTGCCAAGCAAGCATTACCACCTTCTCATATCTCATAATTGTATTTAACTACACCACTAGCTGGCAGGGTTGATAGGCAGGAATGTGGCTGTAGTTACACTAACACAGTGGTGGTGGCAAAGACATGGAGAAAGTGGGCACTTAAATTACCCACGAGTGGTTATAAAACCAATAGAGGGGTAATGGAAGGGACATCATCAGATTTAGGGGGAGCATGCAAGTGGAAATTTTCTTTCTTTTTTGCTTTTCCTAGTGGACATCCATCTCTCTTCCCCTGGTATAAAAGCATGAAACATTGGAAGTTAGTGACAACAAGTAGCAGGGATGCCTCTCCTCACTCTGATAGTGGTAGGACATGTTGCAAACGGTATTTCTGAGTGATGCAGGAGCAAGCAGAAGCTGCAACACATAGCTCCAATCCTAAGCAATGTGTCTGTGCTACAAGTGCATGCCTAACAAAGTGACAACAACATCAGCGAAAGTGTAAGTAGCAAGAGGCATGCATGGTGGCTGACGGTGATAGCAAGAAGACAAGGCCAACCTCTCCTTTCTCCATGTGGTGTAGGTAGATGATGGGCAAGGTGATGTTCATGGTAGTGCGTTATTGTAGCGGAGCATCCCCACTCCCATCATCAAGCAGCCTCCTTTTCTCTAGTGTGGTAGTAATAGAAAACACCTATTGTCAGAGGCTCTCCCTTTCCGATTGCATTATGGTGGCAACAACATTCAAGTGTTGCCAACTAGTGGTCAGCATGGTAGAATCTCCCCTGATAGTTAGTACTATGCATCTGTAGTAACATAGATAGCCCAACATGTGTATGCAAAGCAACACATGATGGCAATAGGTGACCTTCCAAGGTGGTGCATCTTTCTCTCTCCGTTATGGCCCAATGTGAATGCATCAATAGTGGAACCTCATTGACAATCCCATTATTGACATAGTGATGTTGTGGTAATTGCAATAGGGTTATCTCTTCTTTTTCTCTTTGACAATGGTGAAGCTGCAATAGTTGGCCTCCTTAATTTTTTTGGCACCAACGACAACTTGTGCTGAGGTTTAGAAAAAGGAATAGAAATGGATGATGAGACTTGAAAATGTTTAGAAAATAAACCTTTAAGATAAGAAAATAAAGGGATCAAAAATTCTTAGAAAATAAATCAAATGATTTTTCAAAATAGGGGCTAAAAATAGAGATTTTAGCAAAACAAACAACTTTTAAAATAGGATTAGAAAACAAGTTAGGAACAAGAAAAATCAAAAGAAAAGCTAATATGGGGGAAAAAAAGGCTGGAGAAATGACTCTCCTTATGACACCAAAAAGGTGTTGATGCATAAATTTTGGATGCACCAACATGAAAGAAAACCTCATTTAAGTATACTATTACCTAAGGTGCCTCTCATATGGATACAGAAACCTAAGAATAGTCTTAGCTAGAGAGGATCATGTGACATTCAACAAAGGTAATTAAACTAGAAAATTAGGGAATTTAAATAACTATCTTGAAATTTAATACTTCATGCAAATACAGTAGGTAACTATAAAATTTAAATTTTTCCTTCATCCGCTGCTACTACCACTAGTTCATATTGTCTTGTTGTTGTGGATGTTGCTGCAATTGACACTAATTGTAGCCACTAGGAGACACACACACACATACACACACACACAGAGAGAGAGAGAGAGAGAGAGAGATCTATTCTACCACCAATCACTACCATTCACAGTTGTTACGTGCTATTTACATGCCTACCGTGTGTCTCTATGAAGAGAGAAGAGCAAGACCGCCTACTGCACACCACTATTGTAGGTTTCATGCCATCGCTATAGCCCTTGGACTAACTATAGATGCCAATGCCCATTACTATCAATGCCTAATACTGAGAAGGACTCGTGCATTGCTAGGTGAAATGTCTACCAAGAGAGATTGCCACCAAGAGAGACTCTATCAAGCACTATGCTATGCATTTTCTCTAATCACCCACTTACTGTTGGTGGAAAAAAACCCATGGAGGCTACCTGTTACTACTTCATCATTGTCACGTCATGCATTACTACTAACATGCACTCTATAGCTCCTGCACCTGTGATCTGCCACCTACATGGTTGATGGCCATGCAACTTTGCTCACCTATTGATGCTACCTAACATGCTTGCTACTATCTGCTGCCATCATGTGAAAAGGAGAGTGAGGAGAGAGAGCATGTCTACTGCACTACCACACACTTGCAACTACTGATGCATGGTCGACTTCTATTGGGTGCTAATGCACCCACACTCACCTCATCGTCACTTGCAACCACAAAGACCCTTCCCCTAGGTGTTACTTTAGACCCGCTTTTATAGCTACTAGTTGCCTACTTAAATATCCACTTCCATAACATCTATCATGTTTACACCATTACATCCACTTCCACCACCATGGCCATGTCTCCATTTTCATGCTAGTAATGCTTGAAAGTTACACCTGGTACCATTATGTCCACCACTGTGTCAACGTAACCATATCCACGTTGTTGTCGCTACCTACCTACAATGCCCACATCCCATGATCTCCACCATTAACCGTATAACTCCCAGCATAACTACATCACCTATACCTATAATTTCAACCTTAAAACTTATTCTCACATAGTGATTTGACTTGTAAATCTCATTATGATTTAATATGTGGCTCTGTGATTTTCACTTTCTATTTTAGCCTTGGGCCACTGTATAAAAACATAATTTTACATTACTACTATTAAAACTAAATCAAAAGTAGTTTTCAATTTTCCTTGAATTTTACACATACCCTTAATTTCTGTATTAGTCATAAATTTTTACTACCTTATCATCACCCATCTATTTATAATCCCATGTCTATATGCAATCCTTATACACAATCTATTAAAGGTTACCTTGCTATATGATGGTAAATAAGTCATGGTGGGGTGGTATATGATTGTCAAGTTCTTTTTTTTTTAAGAGTCATTTAGGTTATGAAATGCTTAATTCAATTGAGGTATTGTAATGGTCTATAATTATTTAAATGTATGTATCCAATTGACATAATGCTAATTGTAGATATCAATCTCAGTCCCTTTCTTAGCATAATCAATAGTTTATTCAAGATTGATGTTGTTTATCATGGCCTTGTGCCTAGCATGGATGATGTTGGCATGAACATGTGCATCTGAAATTCATGAATAGCAGCATGCATCTATAACTAGTAGATAGTAATATGTCTGCAACTAGTGGCAACAATGAGTGTAGGTGGCAACTGTGGCCATAAGAGATAACACATCTCTCTCCCTCTCTATGTGCCATCTCCCCTCTCTTTCCCACATGGCAAGGATTTGAAGAAGAAGAGCCACTCTCATTTTGAACTAGAGCAAGTAGCTAGCAACAACAACAAGTAGTGGTAGTAAGAGATTGGGGAGAATTTTAAATTTACATTTAGTAGTTATTTTATAGTTTTCTCATTAAGCATTAAAATTTAAGACAATTATTTAAGTTAAATTTATTGCCCAATTTTTCAATTTGATTTACTTTTTTTGTAATGCTACATTGCCTTTTCCAATTGAGACTATTCTCCAGTTTTCGTACTCATATAGAAGGCACCCTAATAATAGTCCCCCTAAACAAGTTTTTCTAGGTGTTGATGTGTCCAAAATTTACACATCAACAAACACATAAAAGATATTTTTGATATTCAAGATTATATTAACACTAAAAATAGCTACTATTCAATGAGTGTATCTAGACATTATAAATTAGGAATATTTTAAATTCCAAATTATTTAACTACACATTTCTAATTTGAATAGAAGATAAAGATTTAATGACGTAAGTTTGATTACTAGTGATAATATGATGTTTCGTAAATTTAATTATAATGAAAATTTTAAAAGTCAATTGTATATGAAAGTTTAAAGCCTTTTAATTTCAAAAATCTAATATCAATAACCAAAAAGTGATTTAAAAGTTTTATTTATCTTACGATAATAATTAAAATAAAATTTAAAACTTTCACATTAAAACAAAGATGGTAAATCTTAATTATTAAAATTTCTTAGTGAACTTTAAGCTTACTATTATGAATTTTTTCTTTGTAATTGATAGAGTTAGTATATTTAACATTGAGGTTTCATAGAATCTATTTAGTTGAGAATTATAGTTGTAGAGGTAAAAAATTAATGTTGTTGTATTGGTAATAAGTATTAATTAAAAAAATATTTAAAATATATTTTCATATATATCTTATAAACTTTTTATATTCATGTTCCACATGCGTCTAGCCTGGCTCCCAAAAAATGCCCCTCATTCACAAACTCGTTTGAGTACACGTTTCAATGTTCCCATGCTCCCCATCATTGTGAAACATAGATATTTTCACATCATGTTTTTTTCAAAAATCTATTTAATTGGCATATACAATATTATTACTAGCAGTTTATATGATTTATTTTTAATACACGTCGGTACTGATTAACGATTTTATTAAGCCAATTTTTATTTTCCCTAAATGTATTGGGCTATCCAACATACACTAAAAATCTTAGTTCAAAAGCATACTACAAAAAGAAAAAATGTTTACTAAAAATAACCCATCATTGCGATTAGCTAGAAAAATAAAGTGCTTTCTACAAGTTCACCTCATAATAGAATTTAACAAACAATGAGCAAGAAAAAGTTAAATTTTGACAAATTCATTGCATAATAGAGTACTAAAAGGTAAGTCATCCTCATATATATTATGTACCAAAATGTAAAAGCATGTATTCTACTAGAATGCAACATACATGATATCCGAGAATGGCTAAGGAATCTAAATTCTCTTGACTCATATTTGTATCTATGCATGCCATGTTGCAAGCAAGATCAAAGGAAGAAACAATGAAGAATGTCATGAAGAAATGTCATTGCAATTGGTAGGCATGAAGACGAGAGCTCTAGCTTTGAGATCATACTAGACAAGGAAATTCTACCTTTGAATGTTGCCCAACGTTGACACACTTCCAACTAGGCCAACGTTGGTGAAGGAAAAACATGTAAAAGCTTCATCATGGATGATCCATGTGAAAAAAAAAACACATTTTGGGGTAGTAATGTCCACATTGCATTTCCAAAGAAGTGCAAGGAAAGGCTAGGCAAGTGGAAATCCTTTGGCTGCTTATCATAGCATAGGTCAAATCCTACCTATGAGCTATCCACAGTGGTGTTGTCATTGATTAAATTCTTCAATAGTCACAACAACTTGATGAAAATGTAATTAACTTTTAAATCAAGGGATACCCCATATCCTTTGGTAATAGGTTTGGCTTAAGCCTAGGGCCAAGAAAGGCAAGTAACAGGAGCCAGGTGGGATTGACAATAAGAGACTGATCACCCCTTTGGCTAGATAGCCTAACCATGGTGGTAGAAAACCTAGAGGGTGTTAAATACTTTCTCTTATTAATAAAATTTTTCCATTTTCTCTCATATTCTAAAAAAAATTATTACTATGGAAAATATAAAATTTTTCCATTTTCTCTCCTATTCTAAGTATTTTAGTATCTGCAAAAGCTAAAAGAGAATTTATTACTATGGAAAATAAGCAAGGACTTATCAAGAATTATGTGTTGAATTTATTTGTGATAAATGTAAAGAATTAAGTAATTAAAGAACATGTTTTTACAGCATCCAGAAACAGGATGTCACAGTAAGCATCATTCTTGAGTTGATAATCAATCCTCCCATGTTTTCCCTTAAGATATAGCACTCTCACACATATGCTCCAATTTTCTTTGCTTCCAAGGATTCCAATTAAAGATAGTAAAGGCACTTAATCATGGAATTTTAGATCAAGGGAGTTGTTTGAGGGTTCAACTTAGCCAAATGACATTTGTTGTTGCCCAAGAAAATGGTTAGTCTTGCATTGTGTTCACACCAAATCGCTCCCTATGTCTAAAATCACCACAAAGTTCTATAGTGATGTTCCCAGCTAGAACTTGACAATGAATTCATCATTCACCATTACCAAATTGGCAGTATTTGTATTTGAGGTGTTTATATTACACTTAAAAATTACTTCCTATTGTAGCCTTATGTGCCTTTGCTCATTGTGGCTTATTTCATGTCTAATAATTTTGTTTTTCTCACTGCCATAGTCTCTTCAGTGTAAGTTCACCCTTGTCTCCTCACTTGCTGCTACTACTACAAATGCAAGCCATAAAAAAAATCTAGCAATGAGGAAAATGGAAGAAATATTTTGAAATGACACCAAGGCCATGACTAATCAACAATAATTCTACCAACTTTATCTATCAAGTTGGAATAAATTTTATTCTAGCTTTTCAAGTGATGGATCACTAAGAAAATGACTTGGGGTTTCAATAGCACAATAGTCAAAACAACTATGGAAAAGAACTATAAATTCACAAGTAGATGTATTTATCTTAAATCTGATATAGCACATCGAATCCATCTATTAAAAGCATTCAACAGCAAGTCTGAGTGCAAAAAAATTTGTCAATAATTGAATATATGTTTTTTAGTGTTGCTTTGGTTTTCCTTTTGATTTATTATTTGGCAGAGCCATGTGTGAATTGTAAAGTTAACATATCAAGAACTTCAACTAGTACATTTGAGTTCAATTGATTTAAGAATTTATTAAAAGAAACAAAGTAAACTAGTACTTTTATCTTCAAATTCAGTTAAGAATTTATCCTATAATTTTTTTAAAAAAAGTAAATTGATAAATTTATCTTCAAATTCATTTAAGAATTTATTCCAAGAATTAAAAAAAATGTAAACATGGTTGAAAATCTTGAAATTTCACAACATTCTTACATGTTATTATTGATGTCAATATTGCCCATGCTATGCACAAGGCCATAATCAACAACCTATTAACACATAAGAAAATAGTGTCCTAGAAAGGCCCATAGTAAAATTGCTTATTCTTTAGAAAAATGACACGAATGTCTATTATTCATGTTTTATTCCTATTCTATGCTACCTTGCATGTCTCTTTTATCAAAAATAACATATTGGAACCTTCCATTCTTGCATAGCTACAAATTGTCATTTTTATCTCTACCTAGAATCCTCAATCACCTATTAGGAGAATCTCATGCATTTTAAAAAGTTTCAAATTCTAAAACATGCATATATTTCCACTATTCTACAAATTAGCATCGAAATTTGATCTTTCATGTTGGTGATCAGATTATATAGCATTTTAACAAAATCACAGTATAGACCAAGTAACTAAGGTGAATAGAAGGCAAACTGGGGTTTTATTTTGTAAGTTTGAAGGCCATCCCAACCTTATTTAGCAATGATAACTAGTCTCTAAGGAACTAGAGAATAATGTAAATATTTTTCTTTTGGTGCAACAGTGGTAAAATCATAGCAGTGTTTTTGTTGTTCATGCTTTTAAAGAAATGCCATGTCCTATTTGCACAGAGTGTTACTAACATTAAGGACCAATAACCCAACAATTGGAATATTGCTATGCACTGCCAAGCAAGCATTACCACCTTCTTTTCTCTCATTATTATATTTAACTACGCCATTGGCTGGCAAGCATGATAGGTAGGAATGTGGTTGCAATTACACTCGCATGGTGGTAGTGGTAGAGACATGGAGAAAATGGAAATTTAAACTACCCATGGGTGGCTATAAAACTAGTAGAGGGGTGATGAAAGGGACATCATCAAATCTAGTGTGAGCACACTAGGAAACCAGCAGGCAATAGTTTTACTTCTTTTTTGCTTATCCTAGTGGGCATCCATCTCTCTTCCCCTAGTTACTAGTAGCATGCAATGGTGGAAGTCGATTGCATCAAGTAGCAAAGATGCCTCTCCTCACTCTAACAGTAGTATGATGTGCTACAAATGGTATTCTTGGGTGACGTAGGAGCATGTAAAAACTACAACATGTAGCTCCAATCCTTAACAACATGTCTATGCTACAAGTGCATGCCTAACAAAGTAACGATTGCATCAGTGGAAGTGTCAATAGCAAGAGGCATGCGTGGTGGCTAACAGTGGTAGCAAGAAGACAAGGCCAACCTCTCCCTTCTCCACATGGTGGTGTAGGCAAATGATGGGCAAGGTGATGTTTGTGGCAACACATGGCTGTAGTGGAACATCCCCTCTCCTCTCACCAAGTAGCCTCCTTTTCTCTAGTGTTGCAATAGTAGACATCACCTATCATTAGAGGCTCTTCGTTTTTGGTTGCATTATGGTAGCAATAGCACTCAAGCATCACCAACCAGTGGTCAACATGGTAGGCCCTTCTTTGATAGTTGCTATTGTGTGTCTATAGCAATGCAAATAGCCTAGCGTGCATGTGTAGAGTAACACATGATAGTGGAAAGTGACCTTTTGAGATGGTACATCTTTCTCTCTCTACTATGGCCCAATGCATATGCATCAACAGTAGCACCTCAATAATGATCTCATTATTGACATAGAGACATTGCAGCGACTGCAACAAGGTTCTCTCTTCTTTCTCTCTTCGGCACTGGTGAAGCTACAATAGATGACCTCCCTAGATTTTCTGCCACCAATGGTAAGTTATGCCAAGGTTTTAAAAAAAGGATTAGAAATCGATGATGAGACTTGAAAGTTTTTAGGAAAAAAATCTTTAAGATCAAAAAATAAAGGGCTCAAAAATTCTTAGAAAATAAAATAAATTATTTTTTTGAAACAAGGGCTAAAATAGAGATTTAGTGAAAAAAATAAGTTTTGAAATAGGATCAAGAAATGAGAACAAAAAAATGACAAGAAAAAATAATATGGAAAAATGAAGGCCACAGAAATGACTTTCCTTATAACACCAAAAAGGTGTTGATGTATAAATTTTGGATGCACCAACATAAAAAAAAAAACTCATTTGAGTAGACTATTGCTTAGGGTGCCTCTCGTATGGGTACAGAAACCTTATAATAGTCTTAGCTATAGAGGGCCATGTGATATTCAAAAAAAGGTAATTAAACTAGAAAATTGGAGAATTTGAATAACTATCTTAAAATTCAAGACTTCATAAAAATATAGTAGGTAACTATAGAATTTAAATTTTTCCTTGGTTCCCAGCTACTACCACTGGTTTGTGCTATCTTGTCATTATGGATGTTGCTACAACCATCACTACTTGTAGCCACTAAAAGAGGGAGAGAGAGAGATCTATTCCACCACCAACCACTATTGTTCATAGTTTTTACATGTTATTTACATGCCTATCACATGCCTCTGTGAAGAGAGAAGATCAAGACCAACTATTGCACATCACTATTGTAGGTTGCATGCCCATCGCTATCATCCTTGGACTGACTATAGATGTTGATGCCCATTTTTGTCAATGCTTACTACTAAGAAGAACTCACACATCACTAACTAACATGTCTACCAGGAGAGATTGCCACCAAGAGAGACTCCGTTGAGCACTGTGTCATGCATCTGCTCTCATCACCCACTTACCATTGGTGGTAGAAAACCCATGGGAGGCCACCTATTACTACTTCACCATTGTCATGCCCTGCATTACTGCTTACATGCACTCTGCAGCTTCCACACCTACCATTTTCCACCTACATGGTTGATGTCCATGCAGCTCTACTCAATTTCTAATAATGCCTAACATGCCTACTACTATCCACTGCCATCACATTAAAAGGAAAGTGAGGATAGAGAGCATGTCTACTATGTCACCACATGCTTGCAACTACTAACACATGGCTGACTTTTGTTGGGTGCTAATGCACCCACACACAACTCACCATTACTTGCAATAACTACTGACCATCATCTACCACCACCGCTACTACAGAGAGAGGAAAGGTTGATCCTTGATTCCCCTTTACTAGTTTGAAAGAAGAAAGACCCTTCTCTTAGGTGCTACTTTAGACCTACTTTTATAGCTACCGGTCATCTACTTAAATGCCCACTCCCATAATGTCCACCACTTCTGCACCATTACATCCACTTTCACCACCATGGCCATGTCTCCATTTTCATGCAAGAAATGCCCAAAAGTTACATCCAACATTGTTATGTCCACCACTATGCCAGCATAACCATAGCCACATCATTTTTGCTACCTGCTTGAAACACCCACATCCCATGATCTCCACCACTAACATAACCTCCCTCCACCATGTAACTCCCAGTGTAACTACATCACCTATGCCTATAATTTCAGCCTTAAAACTTGTTCTCACATAATAATTTGACTTGTAAATCTCATTATGATTTAATATGTGGCTCTGTGATTTTAACTTTCTATTTTAGCCTTGGGTCATTGTATAAAAACATAGTTTTACATTACTACTATCAAAACTAAATCAAAAGTAATTTTCAAGTTCCCTTAAATTTTACACATACTCTTAATTTTCGTCTTATTAATAAAGCTTCACTACCTTATCATCACTCATCTACTTATAATCTCATGTTTATATGCAATCCTTGTACACAATCCAGATATGGTTACCTTGCTATATGATAGTAAATAAGTCATGTGGTGGGGTGGTATATGACTGTCGAGTTCTTTTTTCTAGAGTCATTTAGGTTATGAAATGCTTAATTCAATTGAGGCATTGCTATGGTCTATAATTCTTTAAATGTGTGTATTGAATTGACATAATGCTAATTGTATATATCAATCTCATTCTCTTTCTTAGCACAATCAAGAGTTTGTTGAAGATTTATGTTGTTGATCATGGCCCCATGCTTGACATGGGCGATGTTGACATCAACACGTGCTTTTGGAATTGACAAACAGTAGCATGCATCTACAGCCAATAGACAGTAGTGTGTCTACAACCAGTCGTAGCAGTGATTGTATGTGGCAATAGTGGCCATAGGAGATAAACATCTCTCTTCCTCTCTATGTGCCATCTCCCCTCTCTTTCCCATGCAGCAAGGATTTGAAGAAGCGGAGCCACTTTCATTTTATACGAGAGTAGGCAACAAGTGATAACAACAAGCAGTGGTAGTAAGAGATTGAGGAGAATTTTAAATTTACATTTAGTCATTATTTTATTATTTTCTCATCAAGCCTTAAAATTTAAGACAATTATTCAATTAAATTTCTTGCCCAATTTTTTAATTTGTTTTACTTTTTTTGTAATGCTACATTTCCTTTTCCAGTTGAGACTATTCCTAGGTTTTTATACCTATACAAGAGGCATCATAAGAAATAGTCTCCCTAAACAAGTTTTTCAAGGTGTTGATGTGTCCAAAATCTACACATCAATAGACACATAAAAGATATTTTTGATATTCAAGATTATATTAACACTCAGAATAGCTACTATTCAATGAGTGTATCTAGACATTATGAGTTATGAATATTTTTAATTACAAGTTATTTAACTACACATTTCTAATTTGAATAGAAGATAAAGATTTAATTATGTAAGTTTGATTGCTAGTGATAATATGATGTTTGGTGATTTTAATTAAAATGAAAATTTAAAAGTCAATTTTATATGAAAGTTCAAAGCGTTTTATTTTTAAAAATCTAATATCAACAATAATAAAGAAATTTAAAACTTTCACTAATCTTAGGATAAAAATTAAAATAAAATTTAAAATTTTCACATTAAAACAAAGATGGTAATTTTTAATTATTAAAATTTCTTAGTGAACTTTAAGTTTACTATCATGAATTTTCTCTTTGTAATTGATAGAGTTAGTATATTTAACATTGAGGTTTTATAGAATTAGACAATTGAAATTGTTTAGTTGAGAATTATAGTTGTAGAAGTAAAAAATTAATGTTGTTGTATTAGTAGTAAGTATTAATAAAATATAATATTTAAAATATATTTATATATATATCTTATAAACTTTTTATATTCATGTTCCACATGCATCTAACCTTGTTTCCAAAAAATGCCCCTCATTCCCAAACTTGTTTGAGTACACATTTCAGTATTCCAATGCTTCCCATCATTGTGAAACATAGATATTTTCACATCTTGAATTTTTCAAAAATCTAGTTAATTGGCATATGTATATTTTAAGCGAATATACAATATTATTGCCAGCAATTTATATGATTTATTTTTAATACACCTGGTCACTGATTAACAACTTAATTAAGCCAATTTTTGTTTTCCCTAAATGTATTGGGCTATTCAATGTACACTAAAAATCTTAGTTCAAAAGAATAATGCAAAAAGAAAAGATGTTTATTGAAAATAACCCATCATTGCGATTAGCCAGAAAAATAAGGGGCTTTGCATAGGTTCACCCATAATATAATTTAGCAAACAATGAGCAAGAAAAAGTTAAATTTTGACAAATTCACTACGTAATAGAGTTGTAAAAAGTAAGTCATCCTCATATATATTATGTACCAAAATGTAAAAGCTTGTATTCTACTAGAAAAAGCTTGTATTCTACTAGAAATGCAACATACATGATATTCGAGAATGGCTAAGGACTCTAAATTTAGTCAACTCGTATTTGTATTTGTGCATGCCATACATGGATAGGATCAAAGGAAAAAAATGAATAATGTCATGAAGAAAGGTTATTACAATTGGTAGGCATGAATATGAGAGTTCTATCTTTAAGATCATAGTAGACAAGGAAATTCTACCTCTAAATGTTACCCAGCATTGACACAGTTCCAACTAGGCCAAGGCTGGTGAAGGAAAAACATGTGAAAGCTTCATCATGGGTGATCCATGTCAAAATAAACATGTTTTGGGGCAACAACATCCATGTTTCATTTCTAGAGAAGTGCAAGGAAAGTCTAGGCAAGTGCAAATCCTTTGGCTGCTTATTGTAGCACAGGTCGAATCCTAGCTATGAGTCATCCACGATGGTGTTGTCATTGATGAAATTCTTCACCAATCACAACAACTTGTTAAGGGTGTAACTAAATTGTGAAAATGTAATTAACTTTCAAATGAAGGGGTATCTCATATCCTTTAGTAATAGGTCTGACTTATGCTTAGTGCTTGGAAAGGTAAGTAATGGAAGCCAAGTGGGATTAACAATAAGAGACTAATCATCCCTTTGGCTAGATAGCCTAACTGTGGTGGTAGATAACCTAGAAGGCATTACAATAATATCTCTTATTAATAAAATTTGTCCATTTTCTCTTCTATTCTGAGTACCTTAGTATCTACAAAAGCTAAAAAAAATTTATTACTATGGAAAATGAGCAAGGACTTGCCAAGAATTAAGCGTTAAATTTATTTATGATAAATGCAAAGAATTAAGTAATAAAAAAAACATGTTTTTACAACATTCAAAAATGGGATGTCATAGTAAGCATCATTTTTAAGTCAATAATCAGTCCTCCTATGTTGTCACTCTTAAGATCCTGCACTCCCACAAGTATGCTTAACATTTTGTTCTTTGCTATGAAGGATTTCAGTTGAAGGTAGTAAAAGCTCTTAATCATTGCATTTTGGATCAAGGGAGTTGTTTGAGAATTCAACTTGGTCAAACAACCTTTGTTGTTACCCAAGAATATGGTAGGGCCCGTGTCCAAAATCATCATAAAGTTCTGCAGCCATGTTCCTAGCTAGAACTTAGTAGTGATTGGTGGTATTTGTATTTGAGGTGTTTATATTAGACTTAAAAATTACTTGTTGTTGCAATCTTATGTGTCTTTGCTCATTACAACTTATTTCAAGTCTAATAATTTTGTTTGTCTTGCTGTCGTAGTCTCTTTGCTGCAAACTCACCCTTATCTCCTCACTTGCTACTGCTACTACAAATGCAAGCCACAACAAAAATCCAATGATGAGGAAAATGGAAGAAATATTTTGAAATGATTCCAAGGCTATGATTGATCAGTAATAATTCTGCTAACTTTATTTGTCATGTTGGAATAAATTTTATACTAGCTTTTCAATTGATGGATCACTAAGAAAATGACTTGCGATTTCAATAGCACAATAGCTAAAACAACTATGAAAAAGAATTGTAAATTCACAAAAAGATGTGTTTATCTCAAATTTGATACAGCACACCAATTCCATCTATTAAAAGCATTCAGCAACAAGTTTTAGTATAAGAACCTTTGTCAATAATTGAATATATGTTTTTTTTAAGTGCTTCTTTTGTTTTCCTTTTGATTTATTATTCAGCAAGGCCATGTGTGACCTGGAAAGTCAACATAGCAACAACTTTGACTAGTACATTTTTTTTTAATTCATTTAAGAATTTATCCCAAGAATTGATAAAAAAAAAACAAAGTAAACTAGTACTTTTCTCTTCAAATTCATTTATCCTAGAAATTTTTCAAAAAAAGTAAATTGATAAATTTATCTTCAAATTTATTTAAGAATTTATTCCAAGAATTAAAAAAAATGTGAACATGGTTGAAAATCTTGGAATTTCGCAACATTCTTACATGTTATTGTTGATGTCAACCTTGCCCATGCTAGGCACGGGGCCATAATCAACAACCTATTAATACATGAGAAAATTGTGTCCTTGAAAGGCTCATAGTAAAAGTGCTTGTTCTTCAACAAAATGACATGAATGCCTAAAATTCATGTTTTATTCCTATTCTATGCTACCCTACGTGTCTCTTTTATCAAAAATAACATCTTGGAACCTTCCAGTCTAACATAGCTACAATAATTGTCCTCTTTATCTCTACCTAGAATCCTTAACTTCCTATTAGGAGAATCTCATGCATTTAAAAAAGTTTCAAATTCTCCACCATGCATATATTTCCACTATTCTACAAATTAGCATTGAAATCTAATCTTTCATGTTTGTGATTAGATCACATAGCATTTTAACAAAATCATAGTACAACTCTTGTAACATAGATCAAGTAACTAAGGTGAAGATAAGGCAAAGTAGGGTTTTAAGGGTAGCCCAACCTTATTGACCAATGAAAAATAGTCTCTATGAAACTTGAAAATGATGCAAATATTCTCCTCTTGGTGTAGCAACAGTAGAATCATAGTTGTATTTCTATTGTTCATACTTTCAAAGAAATTTCATGGCCCATCTACATAGAGCATTACCAACATTAGAGACTAGTTGCCCAGTAGCTAGAATATTGCTATGCACTAACAAGCGAGTGTTACCACCTGCTCATCTCTCATTATTGTATTTAACTACACTACTGGCTAGTAGGGATAATAGGCAGGCACTTGGCTGCAATTAGGCTTGTGTAGTAGTGGTGGTGGAAAAGAAATGGAGAAACTGGACATTCAAACTACCCACAAGTGGCTCTAAAACTAGTAGAGGGGTGATGGAAGGTACATCATCAGATCTAGGGAGAGCACACAAGGAAACTAGCAAGTGGAAATTTTCTTTCCTTTTTGGTTGTTCCAATGAGTAGCCATCTCTCTTTCCCTAGTCATTGGCAGCATGCAACGGTGGCAGTTGATGGTATTGAGTATCAGGGACACCTCTCCTCACTCTGATAGTGTAGGTCACACTATAGATAGTATTCTTGGGAGGCACAGAAGCATGCAAAAGTTGCAACATGTAGCTCCAGTCTTGAGCGGCGTGTCTGTGTTGCAAGTGTGTGCCTAGAAAAGTGACGGCGGTGTCAACAGAAGCATTAGCAGCAAGAGGCACACATGGTGGTTGATTGTGATAGCAAGAAGATAGGGCTAGCCTCTTCTTTGTCCACATGGTGGTGTAGGTAGATGATGGTTAGGGTGACATTCATGATAGTGCGTTGTTGCAATAAGGCATCCCCTCTCCTCTTGCTAGGTAGCCTTCTTTTCTTTGTTGTGGTAGTAGTAGATACCACCTGTCTTTAGAGGCTCATCCTCTTTGGTTGCATTATGGCAATAATAGCACTTAGGCACTGCCAGCTAGTGGTCAATGCAGTAGGCTCTTCCCTAATAGTTGCTACTGTGCATCTACAGCAACACAGATAGCCCAGCGCGTGTGTGAAAAGCAACACTTGACGATAGTAAGTGACCTTCCTAGATGGTGCATCTTTCTCTCTCCACTATGGCCCAATGTGGCTGTGTTAATAGTATTGCCTCAACCAGAGCCTTGTTATTAACACAGTGACATTGTGATGACTGTAGTAGGGTTCTCTCTTCTTTCTCTCTTTGGCAATGGTAAAGTTACAACAGGCAGCCTCCCTATTTTTCTACCACCAATGGTAAGTTATGCAGTAGATGACAATGAGGCATGTGGTAATGGAACACTGAATAGATCTCTCTCTCTCCCTCTCTTGATGGTTATGAGTAGTGTCAGCTGTCGTGACAACCACGATGATGAGATTGCACAACCTAGTGGCTACAATCGAGAACCAGGGAAACATTTAAATTTTCTTGCTACCTAGTATGTTTTCATGAAGTTTTAAATTTAAAAATAATTATTCAATTTAAGTCTTCCCAATTTTTAGTTTGATTTACTATTTTAAAACATCACATAGCCTTCTTTAGCTAAGACTGATCTTGAGTTTTTGTACTCGTATAGGAGGCACCCTAAGTAATAGTCTCCTCAAATGAGTTTTTTTCCTAGGTGTTGATGCATCTAAATTTTATGCATCAATAATTATGTTGTGCAAGAAAAAATAATTATGAAAAACTAGACATCATCTATACTAATAATAATAAAAAGGATCATCATTTGAAGCCACCATGTTTATTCCACTGAGCAAGGTCGTAGGAGAGTCTATATATGAGCAAAAGCCTAACTTTTTTTAATGAAAAGTATTAATACAAAACCTACTATTCTTTATGGGTGTATTTTATGGGGCACTTTTTAATCTAATAAATATTAGAAAAAGATAAAATAAATCAAAAATATTTTCTTACCTTTTGAATCTAAAGTGAAAAGTTAGATCTAATATGATATTATACTTGTTGAAGAAAAGATAACGAGCTTAGAAGTCGAAGCCATTTGTCAATATATAACTTGTACTTATCATCTTTCTAAGCCCTTGTTCAATAAATACTTCAAAAACTGACAATTGAAACTCATGGTAAAGAAATACTTAATGAGAGAGTTGTATGAATTAATAAATGAAATATTCAAGAGTACATTCTTTATTATGATGTCAAAGAAGTTTACAAATTGATAAAACATAATAATGAGGTGTTAGCTTAGTGGTGCCAATCTTGGCCTGGTAACCCTAGGTCATAGGTTCAGTACTACTATGTAGCACTGAGTTATAAATTTCTAAAAATCTTGGGCTATACCTATTGATAAATCAAAATTTGGCAGACTATGATATCAGATATACGATATTGTAGCACTAGCTACATTATCGTATATGCAATATTTTGGGATGCATGCCAGCCTATAAATATAGCACTTAGGCACATGGATCCACATAAGTTTTCATTCAATAGTAACATAACTTTTACAGTTTGTTTTCACAAGTTATTCTTTAGCACTTAGAAGTGTGAATGCTCGCAGTGTACTGTGACATAGTGTATAAAGTCTTTATTCGAGCATCTTGTACTTGGGCACAAGTGTGATTAATAATAAAGATTAAGCTATTTCATACTATTGTACCATTTTGTTTTCTTAGTTAATGTTTACTTTTCCATGCTCTTTAACATTATTGTTATTAAGTGAAATGAGTATGACTGATCTCAAGCACTTAAGTGTAATTGCTTGGTTCGCTCAGTAGTGAAGTACTTGGTAATTCTAGTAGTAGTTACATGAAGCCCAAGGTATGTATAAAAGGTCAAGATTGGATACTCATTGCCTTTGAATAGAATATATTTGTTTACTATTTTAGTTAAACTTAGACTTAGAAACTCTTTTCACAATGACAAGACCCTATGAACCCACAAAGGAGTAGAGGAGGAAAGATGCTGCTATGAAAATCAAACATGTAATGCTTCCGTTGTCTTGGAAAAACTTGATGTTTATGAATTCACCATAGAAAAACTCCATCAAAATCATGAAAAGCCTTCAAAAACACCTATCCTTAGACTTGAGGAACCTGTCAAAGTTCAACTACATTCCATCCTAGCAGAGACACCTAAGATGGGGGCTAGTGACTCAAAGAATAAGCAAGACTTAAGCCCAAGAGTTTCTACTAGCTCTTATAGAGAAGAATAGTAGAGTAATGAAAGGAAGACAAGCTAACACTATTCTCCTATTGCCGCATCCTCATTCTCACAATTGTTAGTGAACTTTGTTATGAGGAGGCTAAGCACCAAGACCATGATAGGGAAGAGAGAAGGACTCATGATTACCATGACTATTGCTCAAGGCATTCAGATGAGGAAGATGAAGGTTATGAATAAATACAAGGCAAGGATTGAAGAGAGGATCAAGAAAGATATAAGCACAAAAAGCAATACTGCTACAATAGAGCATACGAACCTGATTATGATGATGAATCCCTGATGACAACCTGTAGCATGATAAACATCTAAGAAGTTTTACACATACCAACTAGGCATGTGAGAGATAGTCATATCAAATGACTTGATATGAATAACATGCCAAGATTTAAGGGTGGTTATAATGCTAATCCACAACACCACCTCCAAGCATTCCATGATGCCTACACCTTATAAAATGTTGAAATTAACTAGTAGAAGTTGAAGTTGTTCCCAAGAACACTTGTGAAAAAGGCAAAGAGTTGGTACCAATCACTTAAACTTGAATAAATTAGAAGATGGAGCACCATGCTAGAGATCTTCAATGACAAGTACCAAACCTACTCATGGGTATCTAACTTATGGAAACAAATCCAAGGATGGAAGTAAGGGACTCATGAAACCCTTGATGTGATAACGGAAAAATACTATTTACTATTGCATAAATGCCTAGGCCATGAATTCTCACAATGAGAACCGCTCAGGCACATTGTAGATGGGTTACAAAACAAGACTAGAGAGATCCTTGGGATTTATCCCCAAGGCTAATTATCTGAAATGACTATCCATTGAATCCAAAGATTAATTAATTAAGTGACCAAGGAGGAAGGAAAATTATGATAGAGAAAATTATTTGAAGAGTACACCAGAGATACATCTATCAAGAAAAGGGATGCACTAGTTTGCAACACATAGGAGGAAGAGACCTTGGATCAGAAATTTAGAAGAAAACTCTATCGATTCAAAAATTTGTCACAATGTAGTAGCACAGGTAGTAAAGATGTGGGACTTAGTCGATGAGATATGTACAATAGCTTTAAAGATTATGAAGAAGAGAGTAGATCAAGCCTTTGGAAAAGGTAAGGACAAGAAGTAGAAGAAAGACTTTGGATGAAAGGACAAAGTGGCTTCAATGGCTAAGTGTTCAAAAATAAGCTCCACCGATGAGAAAGGATGCATAGTGTGTTAGTATGAATATCCCAAAGAATTTTGTCTAGTATATTACATTTATAGGACATAGAGGCATATGCGCTTAATCCTAGTTTTGTTAAAACATATATACCCAAAAGGTTACTTTATGCTCAAGGTAACTATAGGCAAAACTTCCAACCCACGTACTATCCTAGCAGAGCTTTGCCATAGCCATAAGAGTAGCATTACTAGTAGTTGCAACAATCCCAATTGTGGGTGATGCCATCACCTTGCTAACAATATCCATATAGACGACCATATCCATATGGGTATTTCATACAATGTCCAATCTCTCTAGTAATGTTGTTGTTCAAACTTCATAGCACTACCTCACTGAGTACCATAGACCAACATCACCAAGAATAGATCCAAACCCATACATGCATCAATAAATAGCTAGTTCAAATCAACACTTAACCCCTTTATCACTAATTCCACATCTTGTCATGTAGGAGGAACTACCATCACAACCATAGTAGAAGAGCATAACAAGGGCAATGAGTATGTAAGAGGAGGTGATTACATGTGCATCACAACCTAGGAAATGACCATTCTTTTGAATGCACCTTGAAAGGATTCAATGGATGCAAAATACATCTACTTCTACCTCATCCACAACCAATCTTCCTCAACACAAAAAACTTTCATCTTTGTCAAATTCAAATGTCACAACTATCATGCTTACTCAAATAATCATGCATTGGATCAAGGTAGGAGCCCTTCCACAAAAATGAATTGATATAGGAAGTTGCTTAGTTTACCTCTAAATAGCAAGGTAGAAACCATGCAAAGCTCTACTTGATTCTAGGTCAAGAGTGAACTTGATCTCACAAGACATGTACTAAACCTAGAATATATTGTTGCTAAAGAAGAGTAACATCCGATTAGCACTTGTAGACCAATCAATCATAGTTCCAATAGGATAAGTGGATGATGTGATTACACCCATCAGTAGTTGGTCTTACCCTATAGATTTTCTAGTTATTCATGTGGAGAAAAATAAGGGAGAATTTCCAATTATTATGGAAAGAACTTGGCTTAGCACTGTTGACACTAAGCATGGAATTCATGACTTGTCCTTGGAGATTTCTAAGGAGGATGGAGCCAACATCAGACATAGAAAAAGAGTTTTATGTATTGTATATAGTGATAATGGATGCAATTACATGAAAAGAATATGGGCTATCAAATGAGATGACACCAAAGCAAGTAATAAATATGTAGAAGAAGTATGTGTTCAACAGTATTTGTATGTAGCAACCACACAATAAGAAGGTACCCATTGGCCAATCACAAATGAAGATACAAAATCCCATGAGTACATGGAACTAGAGGAAACAATTATTAGTGCTTATGTTGAAGAAACTAATAAGTTAGAGAAATTAAGGAAAAGGCACTTCCACCTATGAAAAAATCAAGAAGAAGAGATATACTAGGGACATTTGAGGATTCCAGACACTATGGAACTAGAGCCATTGGAACTAAAGGTCCCACTAGCAACATTGGAATATGCATTTTTAAACAATAAGAAGCTAGTAATAATCAATGCCAATTTGAAAGAAGAAAAGAAAAGGAAGTTACTGGAAGTAATTAACAGATGATCCATAACCTTTGTGTGGTCTTATGATGAGACCATAGGAATTGATCCATGAATTTATCAACACTAGATATGTATTGACTCTACAATCAAACCATGATTCCAAACCCAATGAAGGATCAATTTGTAATTAAAATAAGTAGTCAAGAAAGACTTGGAGAAATTGCTAAAGGTAAGACTCATCTATCTTATTGCAGATAGTGAATGGGTTAGTCCCTTAGTGATTTTTCCAAAGAAGGAGGCCAAATGATGAGTCTACATTGACTTTCGAATGTTGAATGCTGCTACATTTAAGGATTACTTCCATTTACCATTTGTTGATCAGGTCTTGGACACAACTATAGGACATGAGTATTACAATTTTTTGGATGGATAAATTGGATACAATCAAATTCACATTGTACCTAATGACCAAAAGAAAATAATGTTCACCAGTCCATGGGGAATTTTTTCCTACAAACATATGCCATTTGGTCTTTACAATGCATTTGCCATGTTCCATGGACTTGTGCTTAGCATTTTTTAGAAACAAATTGAAAATGAAATAGAAGTCTTTATGGATTCTTTTTCAACATATGGACATGATTTCAAGTGAGCATTGGATTGATTGGAGTAGGTACTTAAGAGTTGTGTTGAAACCAATCTTAAGCTCAATTCACATAAAAGCCATCTCATGGTCTAGGAAGGCATAGTGTTAGGACATAAAACCCTTCAAAAAGATATAGAGGTAGATCTTGCAAAGATTAGAGTCATACAAAATATCACTCAAAGGCTAGAGATAGTAAAAGATGTGAGATCATTCTTAGGACACACAAGATATTATAGAAGATTCATAGAAAACTTTTCAAAGATAGCTAAACCTCTTATAGAAATCACAAATAAAGATGCATCCTTCAAGTGGATAGAGTCATGTGAAAATGCATTTGAAGATATAAAGTAAAAATTATTGGAGATACCAATCCTTCAAGCTTTGTATTAGTTAGGACCTTCTCACATCATGATCAATGCTTCTAACTATGTGCTTGGCGAAGTATTCACACAACTAGATGATCAAAAGAGACCTTACTACATACACTATGCTAGCAAGAGCATCATTAAAACATAATTAAATTACACCACAATAGAAAAAGAGCTGATGGTTATGGTGTATGCACTTGAAAAATTTAGACACTAGGTGCTCGGGTACCAAATCTATGTCCACACCGATCATAGTGCCATCCAATTTCTTATGAACAAACTAGTGGTCAGCCCTAAAGTGATAAGATGGCTCATAATTTTACAAGAATTTGACATGATGATCAAGAAAAAAAAAGGGAAACAGAAAATGTATTAGCTGATCATCTATCTAGACTAAGATGGGATTTCAAAGATCAAACAAAACCTTTATCAAACCAATCTCCCAATGAGGATTTGTTTACTAAAATAGTAAAGGCTATAAATGCAATAGGGAAGCCATGGATTGCAAAATATCTGATTTATCTATTAACACAAGAGCTCCTTGTTGAATGGAGTAGGAAAAAGCATGAGATATTCCTTCATAGAGCAAAACAATATATGGAAATAAGTGACAATCTATACAAGATCTATGCATATGGGCTTGTCAGATGGTGTGTGCCAGAATGTGACCAACAAGTCTTATAGGATGCCCATGAAGGTCCATGTGGTGGCCACTATGTAGGTCATAGAATGACACTCAATTTGATGATGGTAGGATAATTCTGGCCTATCTTGTTTAGACATGCCCATACTTTTGCACAATCTTGTAACCAATGCCAAAGAGATAGAGGAGTTATAGCTAAATACAAAGGGACACAACACTAGATATAGCCACTTGAACCTTTTGACATATGGGAAATTGATTTTATGGGGCCCATAACATTGATGTTGAATGAAAAACGATATATAATTATGATTGTGGATTACTATATGAAGTGGGCAAAGGAAGAAATAGTAAAAGATTGTATAGCAAAGATAGTTGCCAAATTTTTCCAACAACATGTGGTGAATAGATTTCAAGTACCAAGAATGTGCATATTAGACAATAGAACTTACTTCACCAGTGCTACATTTAAAAATATCATGCAACAACTTAGGGTGAATCATAAGCTAACAACACCATATCATCCCCAAGCAAACGATTAAGCTAAAGTTACTAACCATGAAATTACTAGAATACTTACTAGAATGGTTAGTAGGTTTAGAAAGGACTAGAGCACTAAATTGAATGATACTATATGAGCCTCTAGGACATCCTAGAAATTTCCTATAGGGTAATCACCATAGAAGTTAGTTTAAAGCAAGTTTCCAACACTCCTAATCTAAGTAGAACTCCACACTCTAGCTACTACTAGTGAACTTGCCCTCAACTTGAGCTTAGCCTAATGAGAATACCTCATGAATCTAAATCTTCTACATGAGAATAGACTAGTAGCACTTATGAGTAGTGCATTCCATAAGCATTACTCCAAACTTAGGCATGATACATGGATAAGGCATGGAACTATAAAACTAGGTGATAAGGCCCTCTACTATAATCCTAACCATTTACCCTAAAAAGCTAAATTTTAGACACTTTGGGAGTGACCATACATTGTTCAAGCCACTTATCCATTTGGTGGCTTACATATCTACCATCCATCTTATCCACATAATCTTATTCTTATCAATATCCAACAAGTCAAACTCTATTACAAATATTCCAAGGAGTCTACCCAATCTACCCAACAATCTTCTACCTATTCTATCTTCCATTTAACTGATCCTAATGATAGTTTTGGGGCTGTCAATCTGGAACCATAAGTACTTTGCTAAATTTCTTCTTTTCTTTTCATTTTTCACGTTCTTAAATTTTCAATATTCTTTTACATTTTCTAATTTTTTAATAATTTTTCATTCATTACATCATTTTCCAATTCTTATTATCTCTTTCATACCATGTTTTCAAGATCTTTGTAAATAATTTTGATTGTTAATAAAACACATTAAGAATAAGGCAAGATGTAGCCCGACAAGGTGAAGATTTTCCTATGCTATCAAGCCATAAGGGATTGATTATTTGAATAGTGAGACCACAACATTCATCCATTAATTCCATTAATAAATGGTCCTTACCATGGCCATAATGATATTCTTATCATCATACAACTACAAATAAACTCGTGATCATTATGATTGGACCAAAAAGTGAAGAACCATGTGGGAATGTAAAGAGTGTGACATCAAGGGGATTTGTGAACTCTCTTGGATTACTTTTATTAGTTCTATCCTATTGCTTAGGTCATATTATATCCTTGTAGATCTAATGAAAATTGGAAGTTAGAGTAGAATAACCATGTCACTAGAAATACATGTTATCCATGACTAAAGGTAGTCCTATGGTAAGACTAAAAAAGATAAAAATAAAGCTCATGCATAATAAATTTCTAGGGGTCTCACTGGAAAGACATGTTACCCATGCCTAAAGGTAGGTGGCTTCTTAGAAATTTCAAAAAATAATAAGTGCACTAAACAAATGCCTTCCTTGGACAATATGCCAAGTAACAATACTCCTTGCAATAGTGGTAGTCTTACAATTGTAACTCTAGGAAATAAAACAATACGATGTCATTGGAATGTGGTCTAAACTTGGTTTGAATCTTGAAAAGAAATGCTAATGGTTACCTTAACTACTAATAAAACACAAGAATTCATTATTCCTATGGTAATACACCTCACGTCCCAATTTTTGCAATCCTGTCTAAGTCCATTTAATCTCACTATATGAATAATCATAATTTGTGGTTTTGTGTAGCATAGCATAAATTTCCTAACTTGGTGATACTAACATGTGTGTTTTGCTAAATAGGTATGCATTACATTCAACTCCTTGGGTGCCTATGGACACTTTTAGATGTGGTTATACAAGGGCATTAAGGACCGAAGCCTACTTTGGGAAGGATCCACTTGAATAATTGTTGAATCTTATACTTGCCAAATGATTCCACATCATCTCAAGCTTTCTAACAATAATAAATATCAATAAAAACTTCCCTTAACATTTAGTACATTTTTTCCAATAACATGAACTCATTAACCATCTCATCCATCTTATCGAAACTTCATGAACTTTCCTAGCCCAAGATTTCTTCTTTAAAAACATTCCATGTCACATTTTTTAAAAAATATGCATCATACATGGTCTAAGACCCTCTAAACATGTCCAATATCTTCCAAATATTCAAAATTATCCATTTTCTATCATTAAAAGTTAATGGAAAGTATGAAATTTTTACCTTTGATATTGGAGTCCACAAACCTATATATACACAGGAATTTGGTGATAATTTTTAATTTCAAGCTTTTCAAGTGGGGAGAGTTTTTGCAAATTTTTTCTCTTGAATACTAAGCTTTAACCTCCCAACTTGCAACCCTCATAACTCCATAGTTATAGCTCTAATTTTTGTGCTTCTTGAACTTAGTTGGTCACAGACCTCTCAACTTAGTTAAGAGGGTGTGCTTAATGGGCTATAATAGAAACCAGTGTTAGAATTATCTAACACCCAAAGGGTAAAGGTATGTATGAAGGAAAAATTGAAAATTTTTAATAGAAATCAATCACATTAATGCTAGAAACTCTTAAATCATCCTCTTAATGAACCATGTTGATTATTATGAGCCATAAACAACAATAAAATGAACAACTATGAAGGGTTATAAGGAAACTAATACTTATGGGGTTTCTTTTTGAAAATTTTTCTAACTCTGTAGACATAGTAGGCTAAAAATTTGATCTAATTAAAGCTATAAGAAAGGAAAGGAGTTATTAAAGATCAAATAAAAAAATTTAATACTTCCTAAATCTTTGATGATTGCAAAAGATCCCCAAAAAAAGGAGTAATAAGAGAACCCTCAAAGCCAACAAGTAAAAGACCAACAGGCCAAGGAAAAGGCCAAATAGGAGCATAAGAGCCACAAGTAGACCATGTGAAGTAGGAGGATCAATCTTTTAGTATCCATCAAGAAACTCCTGCTACCAGACATTTGGCTTAGGGGGAGGTGAAAGAACCACAAGTACAAGGACAATGCCTCACACTATCACTAAAATGTCTCCAAATCATCCAAGTAAGAACACCCTTGACTATCATGATCATAGAAATAAAATTTGGTCCATTTGTAGAATTTTTTCCAAAGGTGGTAAGGATGTAACTCCAAGTGTTATCACTATGGACCATACTTTCAAATAGTGGTAAGTGGTATCTAGGGAAGACCTACCAATTCTAGCATAACAAAGAAGAGGATGCTATAGTCAACATCGAATCTATTTTTTATTTAGTTAAGGAAATAGCTAAATACCTAAATGTGCCAAATGAAGGAGCAAGATTAGCACATTTGTCCACTAGATCAAACAAAAAAACTAGAAAACTATGGTTAAAAAGGACATATGACAAGGAAGACAAGGAGTATAATAAGCTGACTTTGGAAGAGAGAACATATTTTAAAATTGGCACCTATCACTTAAAAAGATTAAATAGATTATCTACCTATGTGGCTAGAGGAAGTGTAATTCTAATGGAAAGCATAACATAAATCTCACATAACTCTATTTCATGAGGATTCAAAGGTAGTTCAAAGAAAAGAAGGAAGGGAAGCTCACACTTCCGTTTCCATGCCTAATCAAGAAGCTATGAAAACATGCTAGAATTATGGGATACACCAATGGCATCCTCAAGAAGGCTTAAAATGCCTCATATGATGAAATGGTCAAGCCAACACCACCTAAGAAAGATTAGGTGGAGGAAGGAACTGAAGCTGGGGAAACCACAAAAAACTAGTAAATAATAATGACAAGTGAGACCTAGTGGTCAGTAGTAGAAAAAGCAGTAGTAATAATAGCAACAATAATAGCAACAACAAGTATACCAACAATAGCAAGTTCCACCACTACTACTACAAGACTATAGGCCAGTAATGAGTCATTTGCAATAGATTGCAAAAACTATCAGTTGGGCAACACTGGAGGAGGCTAACCTCTATAGAGTAATTGATAATTCCATTCAACCCATAGTTTCTACAAATCCTATAAGTGGATAGATATCATTATAGTTAGGAGGAGAGGCCCAATGGCCACAACAAATGTTTGGAAACATTGCATCATTCCACGTGGTTCTTGAAATAGGAGAAGTAGCAATCATTTTGATCATGCAGCACCAAGATGTAGCAGGAATCATCAAAGTGATCACTATTCATATTAAGAAATCATTCAATGTACCTATTGTGCCACCAATAGATCTAACTGGAACCTAAGGTGCTCCAATGTTAGCTAGTACCTCAATGACTCCTATAGATCATGAGAATGTTCTAGATCGATAGTTGTAGACTGGGAAAGTAATCATAACTCTTTTCAACATCCCAAGTGATGTCTCTATAGTGCAGTTAGAACTGATCACGACCAAGGGTAAGCTATTCAAGGAAGAGACCAGGGTAGAGCATGTAGAAGCTAAAATCCTTAGATTACAAAAAGAGCTTGTGATCCTAAGGTTAGAATGCAAAGATCATACTCAATTCATTACACCTGACCAACTAGCATAATTCAAAATAGAAAAAATGAATCATGTACTGGAGTAGAACCAACAATTGAAAAATGAAAAGGAGAAACTAATGTGGAATTCCTTAGTAGCAAAAGCATAGGTGTACATGCATGCTAAGGTACTCACTCAACACAACAATAAAACACATAGCTTGATGTAGATAACACTAGGTTAGCCAACATTGAGAAGTAGAAAAATATCTTGGAAGAAAGCATTCATCAGTTGAGAGAATAACTAATGAGGGCTAACCAAGATATGAGCAGCTTAACAAGAGAAAATAAAACCTTATCAATGAAGTAAGTACATGCATTTAGACAAAAATTTTCTATTGAGATTAACATGTGGCAAATCAATTAGATGACAAGTTCCTGTAGCTACTATGTCCATGGGATGCACCAGCTCCATCATAGACTGCATAACAAACATGGAAGGTACATGATCCAAGAACAGAGGAGAAACTTCATGCACTCCTAAATAGATACAAGCTACAAAAGCTTGATGACAAGGGGAAGCAACTGATTGAAGAGCCACCACCATCAAGCACTACATAGGCTACATCGAGCTTCATCCAATTTTATTTTTTTATCAAAGTTTGTTTTATCATGTCTTTTGTCATTTTTGTAAAAACACCATTGTGACATAAAGTGTCATGTAACTCTACCTTCCAATTTTATAAGGAACTCTATCCTCATTTGTTTTAACTTAAGGATGAGTTTCGATTAGTCGTGGGGGTATGATAAATCAAAATTTGGTAAACTATGATATCGTAGCACTAGTTACATTATCATAAATGCAATATTGCAATATGCATGCCAAACTATAAATACATCACTTAGGTTCATGGATTTGCATAAGTTTTCATTCAATAGTAGCGTAACTCTTGTAGTTTTTTTTCATGAGTTAGCCTTTAGCAGTTAGAAGTGTGAATGCCTATAGTGTAGTGTGGTGTAGTGTATGGAGTCTTTATTCTAGCATCTTATACATGGGAAGAAGTGTGACTAGCAATAGAGATCAAGCTATTTCATACTATTATAGCATTCTCCTAGTTTACTATTTTACTTAGAATAATGTTTACTATTTTCTTAGTTAATGTTTACTTTTCCAGGCACTTTACCATTATTGTTGTTAAGAAAAATGAGTACAACTGATCTCGAGCACTTAAGTGTAATTGCTTGTAACCAAATGCTACTATCACTTGGTTTTCCCAGTAGTGAAGTACTTGGTAATCCCAGTAGTAGTTACATGAAGCCTAAGGTGTGTACAGATTATGATCTCGTTGGGCATGAAACACTTGTGGCTTGTATGGTTGGGTGTTAGATTACTCCACCACTCATCACCTATGTTTTACTTATTTTAGTTCCAACATGCTACAAATTGATAAAACTTATCATTCAAGAATTGAAACAAGTAAATGGCTAGCAATTTATCTCTTGAAGAATGAATATACTGATTTTGAAGTATAAATAGCATTAAAGATGAATACAAAAATTTCTTGCAATGTCTTATAGTTGAGCACATTAGACATAGGTGGGATATTACTATTGTATATTTGGTTGATTTGTTCAAAATATTATTAAGAACACTTGCTAATTTTCTCAATGAAGGTTTCAAAACTCATAGCATATATATTTCTACTACCTAATAGTTCTAGAGGGCCTATGGATGTAATAAAATTTCACTTTCAATTTTCCCATTTATAGCTTATCCTTCACTATTGAAAAAAACATTAATAAAAATAAAAAAAAACTACTATGAAAGTTTCAAGGTCTTTTTGGTGATTGAAAAATAAAAGCTTTCATTGAGAAGAAAGCATATTTAGTACCATAGCAAACACACAAGTCTAATTTACTTAAACAAAAGCTATTTATTTTCTTTCACACACACACACATATCCTACATCATTCTTTATAAATTAAATATATAAGGGGTGCTTAGAACTCAATTAAATTATATGTTATAAGTTTTAGTTCTACCTATTTACTAGGATGACATAGTTTGAATAATGGTTTAAGAGGTTGTGAATGAGAGGAATTAGGTTGTCTTTGTTTGAAAAATTTTGTAAGAGGTTGCTAATTTGAGTCTCTCACAAGGCATGGTTACACTCTTCTATAATTATGGTAAAGTAACATGTTGGCTATATGTCTTAGGATGTAGTTATAGTGTACACATAATGTAAATTAATAAGGCTTTTGTAAAAATGATAATGAGCTAATTTACAATCTAATTAATCATTTGGAACATTTAAGAATGAATTTCATAAGGAAGTACTATCACTTGTACTAATGTGTGTTTGAATTATTATATAAAAAATAATAAAAATTCCAATTTTTCTAATTTTTTACAAACATAAGATTCCAAACTTGAATAATTACATTTAAGAGAATCAAATTATGACAGGATATTCCTTTGCAATTTGATAATATATTAGGCACTTCATTACAAATGATTCTTTTTCTTTACAAATTTAGATTATCAAATTAGCTTTACATTTTTTTACTTGATGAGATAGTGAAGGAATTCCAAGCCCACCTAGGATTTTGGGTTAACAACAAAGATCCTAAGAAACTCTTTGTTAAAATCCTTTATACAATGTTATTATGTCATTATAAAACCTTCATTCATTTGAAAAAAAATTTTAAAAAATATATTATAAAAATGTATAAGATAGGAAGAAAATGCAAGATTTTTTTATTAACATAGAAAAACTATCTAGTAAAGATTGGATGTTTAGATGATAAAATACCAATTTTAATTTGATTTATCTAACACAAACTACAATTTTTGATGAATAGAAATATTAAAATTAAACAAGATAATAAGATCTCTAAGACTTTCATCAAATTCCAATCATCTTCTTTATAATTGATGTATATGTTGAGTTCATTATTTTATAAGTTAGCTACTTTTTCTTGATTAATACAAGAGCTAGCAACTTTATAAATTATATGTAAGAAATGTTGCATATTATCATTATCTTGTGAATTATTTTTAATAAAAAGGAAATAATTACATGATAAATGAAAGTGTTGCATAATTCATCTTGATAGATAAGATAAAGGATTTGATGATGACTTACTATGGTTGGCTATCAAATTAATGTGATAGTCATTGAATGTATATTTTTACTATGTCACTTAACATATATTTTTACTATGCTTCTATATACCACATATCTTAGTATATCCCTTAGAATCAAATTTCTAACTCATAGACTAAAAGCTACATGCTCTAATCTATTAAAGATTTTAGTAGAATAATATCCCCTTAGGTTTCCCATCCCTAAAATTTCAACTTTTGAAATACCCTAAGAAATTAACTATGAGCGCACCATGAGTAATAGAGTTACTTGTGGAAAAATTTAAGCAAATCATGAGTTGTGATTGGCTCATGGTCTGGATCAAGAACTTAGAAACGGGGTTGAATAAGCTCCCAAACTAAAAATTCTATAATCACCAAAATCAAGTATAAATTTTATGTGGTTTCCCAACTTGGGTATGTCCACACTCAAAGTGTAGAATCTATGCACATATCTAAACTTTGTTTCTTCAAAATGTAGTTTGAAGGATACCACACCCTTTAGAATATTTGAGCTCTACTCTAGCGTGTTTCATGACTACAAAACCACTCAACCCTACAAGGTCCCAACAAACTCATACTGTGATTTAAAGGATCCCACAACCTTTACAAACATGAGCTCTACTCTAGAGTATTTGGTTGTTGTAAAACCACTCAATCCTGTAAGATCTTAGCAAGCTCAACAAAGATGCCTTCTTACAAGAAGCACATTAACCCCATAGAACTATAAGAAATAAAGAAAGAAATAGAACAAGTAAAAAGTGTAACCAAATGTATAGAGTCCTTGAAATGAAGCTCAAAACATATAAAATATACAAATGATAGTACAATGAAAAAAAATCACAAGATTTCTTTTAATAGCCTTGAATTAATTTGACAATGATAGTACTTGCATAATTTCCAATAAATTCACTTTGTCTTATACCCTTGGAGTTTCCAAAAACTCCTCAAAATTCATGCAACGACTATCAAATGGCTGGTATATATGTCTAATTCAAGGATGTGATGTCTATCTATGAACACTTCCAATGCAAGAGAGATGTCTAACTTTAAGTGTAGACATCTACTTGTGGATGTCTATCTTCCAAGATAGATGTTTTCTATTTTTCATAAATATCCACTCTATTTTTGTGCTTTGAAATCTAAAGCATTTTCTTGTAAATTTAACATCTTGGTAGTCTCTAGGACATCATTTTTTGGCTTGTAGACTCCATTTGTATCCATGCTTTCATTTTGTTCACTTAGTCTTCATTTTAACATCTCATTGTGAATCTCATTCTTGAAGTCTTAGTTCTTCATGTGAAGTCCTTGTTCATAGTCTTGCAAAACTATCATCACACACATATTCTATATTCTTTATTTTTTCTAAGGTTTTGACATACTAAAAGGTTAAAAATCTACCCCTTTTGGTGATGTCCAAAACTTAAGAAAATGGGTTACTACATTTCATAGCATATAAATTAAATGATAAATATTAAAAGCATTTAAGATGTATAGATTCCAATGTTAGTAGAGGGTATCACTAGAATAGGAATATAAAGGCTCAAGTTAATGGGTTCAAATCACATGAGTTCAGAAGAAGGAAAAAATTAATAACACCAAGAGGTCTTTGTAAATTTTCAAAAGGAAAAACCTGCCTTCACAATATATCACGGTACCGGAAACATAGCTATGAATATACATAAACATGATGTCCATTCATAAGAGATCAATAACAATATAAACTATCATAAGCTCTCTATCAAAATAGCTACCAAAAAATTCATAACTTGTTCAATATACTATCGTTGATATAAAAAAATGCATAGAAGGTTGTCCAAAAAAATATCCATAATCATCCACAATCCACCATACAAACATCCACAACATCTATAATAGCTAAAAATTATTTTTATTTTTCAACATCACTTAAAAGGAGGGACCATCAAACAAGCCTATCCATTGACCTTAGTAGCATCGTTAGAGTCATTATTAGAGGAAGCTATTGCATTGGAAGGTCGGTATGTCTTCTCTTCATCATTGTCACTACTAGTGCTAGAAACATCCTTTTCATCATCATCATCTAAAGACAGAAGTTGCAAAAGAGCTCTTTGGGAATGTATCTTTACACAAATTTGAGATAATGTGGGTGGATGAGATGGAGCTTGCTGAAAAGATGAGAAAGCACCCTTCCTTTGGTATGTGATAGGATCAATTGGTCTCCACTAAGATGAGGGTCCAAAGATGCTCTTCATCACCTGCTACTCAAATGTTTGTGGAGCATAATCATGAGTATGAGAGCTAGGTTTAGGCTACATAGGATTAGGAAACTCCCCCTAGACAAGTGTGGGTGGTGCATCAAGCTCCTTGGAATTTGAGGCATTTTCCAAGTCATATGCCTAGGATGGTCCAATAGCTATTAAATTCCTAGATGAAATGAGACAATCCTCCTTGCTATCTAATATGGGAAGAGTGGTAATCACTTTGAATTTCTACCCATCTAAAGAAAGAGGTACTCTAGCTGCATCCATTCTCTTACAAAGGTAAGAGAGGTTCCAACTAATCATCCCAAGAGTCCTAGAAAAAGGCTTTAGCATCCTCTTGAGAGTTGATTTAATTTGGTTGCTAATAGATTTGGACCTTCTCAACTAAGGAGAGGTCTAGGGAGGTAATATAAATATCTTCTTCCTTGCTTTCCAAGGCATGGTGCTTACTTCTATAGATTTAATGTGAGTGGTGCTCCTTTTTTGTGAATACTCACCAAGGCTTACCTTTAAGTAGAGGCATATCGGGAATAGGAACTTCTCTATCACAAATCAACAAAATGATGAGAAAAGAATTCCCATATAATTTATACTTGGTAAAGATACCTAATGTGTCTTTGGAAAGGATATGACCCACATATAGCGGCTGAGCAGTAAGAAGATAATAAAGAATAAAAACTTGAGCTGACAATAAATGGTTGTAACTTCCCCCTTTTAAATAATTTTGTATAAAACAATAAGGAAGAGGGTAGAAGCATCTAAGGCCATATGACTTCTAAGCACTTTTCCACTATGTTAAGACACTAACTGATCAAATAGAGCATCACAAAATTCATCATGAGAAATAGGGATTGCACCATTTGAGAAAATATCAGACATAGAATGAATTGTAACCATATGAACATATAAACTAGAGATGGTAAGAGTAGCATTAAGAACATGGGAAGTGACTTCAATTAAAATCCCTCCAATAGTAGAAGTAAAGTCCTAAATCATAGCATTAGTAATTGCAATGTTACTATAAAAATCCCTAATGAGAATCTTAGGAACAAAAAAGTTCATGAAAATAAAAGACACCCAATTTAAAACTTGGAAAGATGTCATTAGCTTATTTTGATAGAATTGTTGGAAGCAAAGGAATCTCTCAAATACTATTGAAATATAGTGAGTTACCTCAAATCTATGTTGTGCTTTAGTGGATCAAAATTTAGGTAAATATGTGTTGGGAGTGCTTGATGATGCTTGCTTGAACTTCTTACTCTTTCATGTTGAAGCCCCAGACATCCCAATCTTCTTGTGAGTCATGATCTACAAGGATATGCACAAATTTCTATTTTTGTGGAAGTCCTAGTCATCTACTTTTAGTCACCTATGCTTAAATGAAGAAAAATGAGGAAAAAATGAAGTGTTGGCTTTATATAATCATAGATTTTGAGGGTTTTTTATGAAAATTTAGACATCTAAATTAACTAGTAGGCATATATATTGTGTCTAACAAAACCCAGATAGATGTCTATCTTCAAATGTAGACGTCTATCTTCATATGTAGATGTCTAATGATAGAAGTCTATAGGTAGATGTTGTGGATCATAGAACTTAGAATGGAGGATGAATAAGTTTTCCAAATTTAACCTTTATGAAATAAAGCACACACATGAATTTACGTGGTTTCCTAACTTGCGTACTCCACACTCATAGGGTAGATTGCAAGCACACCTCCAAACTTTGTTTCTCTTAAAATGTGGTTGAAGGGTCCATACTGTTTATAGTCTTTAGGCCCCACTCAAAAGTCTTGTACTTCAACACCAATCACTCAACCCCACAAGGTCCCATCAAGATTGTAAATGTGGTTTTAAGACTTCCACAACCTTTACAATCTTAAGCTCTACACCAGAGTGTTGTACCATAGCACCAAAAACTCAATCTTGCAAGATCCCAACAAGCTTAAGTCCATCAACCCCATGGGGCAACAAGAACAAGAATTACAAGGGATAATTGCAACTCTGTTTGCTACTCCTTGTACAATTAGCTACAACACACTTTACAAAACCAAAATGATAATACAATGAGGAGCAATAGAGAATTCAATGATTACAAATGATTGTACAATGTATACAATAAGGCTTTCAAATTTTCCAATGCACATCAAGTCTTCTTATAGCTTCTATGTTTCTAAATCCATCTTGGAACTTGTGCAAAGGCTAGCTAATGATCAATAATGATCATGGAAGACATCTTTCTTCTACCTAAGACATCTCTTTGAATTTGAATTCAATACTGGGAAGATTTCTTTGTTTCTTGAAAGACATATTTCTACAGTCTCCATTCTACAAGATGTCTTTGTCTTGTTGAAGACTTCTTTTTGGTACTAGCCTTCATTTTGTAAAGACATCTTTGCTTTGTGAAAGATTTCTTGGTATTTTTGAAGATTTCTTTGTCTAAGTTCACTCCAATTCTACCAACATGTCTACTACTTCCTGGAGAATCTTTCTTCACTTTCTTTTCATGATGAAACCTTCATTCCTTCTCCATAACTTTTCTCAATTCAAGTTCTTGTCCTACAAGGACAACAACTACACACACATACAAACAAACATGTTTTCCATTTTTTTCTAAGAAAGACATCTTTTTCTAAGAAATATTTCTTGCTATTTTTGAAGATTTCTTTGTCTTAGTTCACTTCAATTCTACCAAGATGTCTACTACTTTCTAGATACATCTTTCTTCACTTTCTTTGTGTGATGAATACTTCATTCCTTGTCCATAACTTTGTTCAGTCCAAATTCTTGTCTTACAAGCACAACAACTACACACACATATAAACAAATATGTTTTTCATTTTTCTTAATGTCTTGACATACCAAAATCAAAAGGTCCACAATCTCCCCCTTTTTTGTAATGTTCAAAATGTAAGAAAATGGGTTAGCCTTGTCCCAATAATAATTCACAGTACTTCTACCACTTTTTGGACATAACCAAAAAGGTAAAACTTGTAGACATATATAAATATATTAAAAAATGATCATAAAAGATATTCTATGAAAAGCATAAAGCCATAGAAATTCCTATGGTAGTTAGGGATGATGATAAGCATGGAGGGGTAGGTAAAAAATGTAAGGAAAAGAAATAGACCACATGGAGATAATTGAAAAACATACCATCTTATCCATAACCATTCAAAAACTATTTCACATCAAACTGTCCAAAAGCATCTTGGAGTACAACTAGCCACATATCAATCACATATGTACAAAGTCCTAAAATTACATATGTGAAGGTCAAAAAATGTCTTATCCTTTTTAATCACCAAAAGGAGAGAACAAACAACCTACTGAGACCTCAATCACTCACCTTGCTAGCATCCTTAGACTTAGAATTCATTGTTACTCAAGATGGATGATAAGTCTCCTCCTCATCATCATCACTGCTAGTGCTCGGATAGCTGGGTTTCCAAGTGTTCTCATTTGAGGACTCATCCTGCTATACTGGAGTCCATCTAGGATGTAGCTTCACTTAAAAATAAGAGGAAGCTAGTGGACTTAATGGAGCTAGCAGTTGCTAAACTAGAACCCATTGGGATGTGGTCCCAAAGATGCTCTCCATAGCTCATTACCCAAAAGAGTTAGGAGCATCAGCATGAAATAGAGCAGTGAAAGTAGAAGGAATTGGAACATGGTGCTCTAGCTGCTACATGGAAGCATGGTGATCCCCCTGAACACTAGTTGGGATGCATCTAGCTTAATGTTTGGCTCCATCCTTGAGTTGTAAGTGTGGGAGGGGCCTACTGCCAAAGAATGGCATGGAGGAATAGGAGTATCCTTCTTACTACAAAAAATAGGAGGAGTGGAAACCTCCTTAAATACTAATGAGTGACGGGGTATCCCTACACTCAACCATACAAATACGAGTGTTTCACGCACGATTCGGTCGAAATCCAAGGACTAAGTGCTTATGCGCCTTAATGGAACACTCAGGGTTAATCAATCGTTGTCTTCCCAAACTTACTTATATTGTCATGGTTGTATAGTTCAGTAAGCTTGAGGTATATGATTTTTATAGCTTTTAAATTTTTTATGTCTTCTACTAATAAAGGAGAGGGAGAGATAACTAAGTGGCTAATTATCTTAACTATTTGCTAACTAGTTTCTAATTATTCCTAACACCAGTATTCGTTCCCACTTGTTGTACACATCCTGAACTAGTGCAACGCTGCTAGGATTACCAAACGCTAATCGTTACTGAGTTACCAAGTGCTACACGCATGCTTGAAGTGGTCGTACTGAGTGCACTTAACTAAGAGATTTGAAGGTTTAGAGAGATATTAATTAACTAGGAAAGCATTAAACATTCAACAATAATTAATTACTAATTAGCTTAATTTTTATGCTGCAAGGTTTATCATGAAGTTCATCTTTATTATCGTACACAAATGTGTGCTCATGTACAAATTTCTCGAATAAAGATCCGTTCACTCTATGACTCCTACTGCAGGCACACAGAAATTATTCTAACTCTGGAATGACTAAACTGCAAGAATATGGCTAAGGGTCTAAGTCTTACCCATTGGAACAAAGCGTGCCACCTCTTATTCATAGAAGATGAGGCAGGATGCGATATCACGTATGCAATATCANGGTGCCACCTCTTATTCATAGAAGATGAGGCAGGATGCGATATCACATATGCAATATCATGTACGCAATATCACAGCTCATCATACCCCCATGACTGAATGAAAGCTTGTCCTCGAGCTCCTTACAAAATATTGGAAATGTATGGGATTATTGACTTGAATGAAAACTAATGGTGAATGGGATGACATGTGAATGGATCAATCATTACAATACATGATAATATTAGTGTTCATGACTACAAGAATGAACACTATACACAATTGACATCCAGCCTTGTTTGGTAGCTAAGAGAGAAGAGAGAGAGAAAAGAAGAAGACATGTTGTTGCTGATGCCAGGATTGCACCTTCCGTTGTCCATCTATAATTGCACCATCAGTCTTGTTCCTTGCACAACCGTTCCAGCACCAATCCATCCTAAGTGTTTCCTCCAGGTCCAATTCATTGCTGTATGATTGCCATCTGCACACACAACACAGTCACATATGAGCAAGGATAAGTAAATCATAATACAGTTGATACCTTGCCTCGGTGTAAATTCCATTGGCTGAGTTTTGATATGGCCAATATAGATTCTAGAGATATAACACTGGTGACTACCCAAAGTGTAGGGGATAGGAAAAATTGAAAAAATTGAACCAGGGAGCCCATGACTAAAATTCGGTAGCAATAGAATGGAAAAAGATAAGGAATAAGAAAGATGAAGAAAAAGGAACAATGGCAATGCCGATAAAATGGATGTCAAAGATGGTAATGAACAAAAAAAATGTTGATTGTGGGAATGTTTAAGGGAAAGAAGTTAACTGATGCACCAAATAGGAATGCCAATGGGTCCTCCCCAAAGCAGACTCATGCCTTTGATGCCCTGACAAACCCACATTCAAAGAGTTCGTAGGCTCTGGAAATGTCATTTGGAAGCAAGAGTTAAAGACTTAACCCCAATAATTCACCAAGGAGAAAACAATGCATCAACCAAAATATAGATTACTGATATAACCGACAATGAGGTGGAAAATGGGGAAATAATGATGGGGAGAAGAGAATGGAATGGAGTTCCAAGAACAAGGTGGTGTACAGCCCCTTATGTATTTATGGTTAATGTGACTAAGTAGATCTCATTCCAAATCTAGCCTCAAACAATCCACATCTAGTGACTTCGCACTAATACATGATGAGTGGTGAGGTACCCCTACACTCAACCATACAAATACGAGTGTTTCACGCATGATCCAGTTGAACTCCGTAAACGGGCTAGTTGTGGTATCTAGACAATTATTCTTAGGTTGCAATTCATTGTCTTCCCACCTGGACTAGTATTAGCTTCTTCACGTATGGTTTAGTCTAGAGTGAGGTGTATGATGTGTCCCTATGCTAACGCTACTCCTAGGTATGATGGTAAATAATATTAACTAAACTAGAAAGGAAAGAGAAAGAGAGGGTAAGAGAGAATCTAACTAGCCTAAGTGCGATGAGCATCCATTCCTTAATCATCCGTACACATCTTGGACCTCGTGCATGACTACCACTAGGATTACCAAGCGTAGATCCTAGGTATGCTACTGGGTTACCAAGTAGTCACACTTAAATGCTCATGATCAAGTTGTACTCATTCCGCATTTAAAAGGAGTTTAGGGTGAAGATATATTAACTAAGAAAGTAATAAATAATAATTAAATAAATAATTAAACTAAGTGAATGTTACAATGATCAAGTAATCTTGATCTTTATTACCGGTCATGTGTGTGTCCAAGTATGTCACACTCGAATAAGGATGTCGTACAATTATAATCACCACACTGAGGGCATGCACTAGGTGAAAAGGATTGAGAGGAATCTAAACTTAAAAACTTACAATAAAATCTAAAGACTAATGCCCAAAAACAAGTGTGTCACCTTTTATTTATAAGCTCACACCGGAACCACGATATCGCTGCTGCGATATCGCGGCCCCAATAACTGGGCTTAGATAACTAGGTATGACAGACCATGTATCTTGTATTAGGGCTCCAATAATAGGGCTCCAATAACTGGGCCTAATAGACCATGACTCATCAATACACTTGGCCAATCCATCCGCTTGAAGTAACAAGAATGCTTCTACCAAAGAGTCATCACCATTCTGAGAAAATGAGAAAGGAAAAAGTAGGAAGTGAGAGAGGGCCTTAGTTAGAGGGAACATGTTTGTTTAGTTTCATAACTAGTGCTTGTAGCCCAGATGATTATTTTGTCTAAGGGATGTGCTTTGAATTCTACAGTTTTTTTTTATGTGTGAGAACCACACCATGCAAAGACTTATTTTTATTAGCTCAGCTTCCCGATAATGGAGCAATGTCAGAATGGTAAGGAAAATTCAAGAAGAAAACATCCAAGCACCCAAGAGAATGGCCAAAACAAATGCATCAATACCCTTGAAGTCACACCCTTTTCAGTCCTTGAGTCCTTCCTCAATTTGAGAAATGCCCAGTCACAAATTTGTTAATAGTTTTATTATTAAGAAAGAGACCGTACAATTCCATGCTAAATGAGATCATAGAAATTCATGAATGCATGGATGATGTGGACTCATTTCTAGTTATATCAAAAGAACCATACCTTAGTATCAACATTATAACTCAAAGGTAAAAACCAAACATTAGCAATCAATAGAATATAGTTCATACCATCATCAGGAGCACTTATTAGGTGATGAACCTAACAAAACAAACAACCACACAAAGAAATGAAAAAGTATAAAAAATGTTACAAAAAAAACAAGAAAAGTTAAAGAAATTTGTAAAACAAAAATGTGTAAAACAAAAAACTTAAAAAGGAACTAAGGGCCTCAATTGGTTAGCAAAGATGGCCATCTCCCCTATGACTGATTTGGAAGAAGGAGATCCAAAATAGTGAGCAGGGTCATCCCTTCTTAGAGGTATTATGTGCACTAACTATTCTAAATTCATGGAAAGGTTTGGTCTATTGCACATTGACTAACAATCTCTTGTCAAGACTCTTGTCTGACTTTTATAGGAATTTCCAGCTTCCCCCAATTGATGTTTTCTAGGTTAAGGTTTGGAAGTTGGCGACGGACTTGCTCTATTGCATCTATGCTTTAGATGTAGGTGCCAGTTATTCCCTCAGTTAGTTCCATGCACATTAGTGATTTTCTCTCTTGATTAGCTATTAGCCATTGGGTGTCTTCTTGTCACGTGGCTGCTACATACAGGCACTTTTGTATATTAGTGTCTTGTGCACACCGGTTGCATGCAGGCAATGCTAAACTTTGCACAACCCATTATCTCTACACGCAATTGCACCCTGTATCACTGTATGTGATGCATGGAACCTTGTTCTTCTTGATCTTTCCAAAAGTGTTCTCCTTAGATATTTCTAGGGAAAGATCATAGATTCCTAGGTGTGCATCTATAGTACTTAGCCATGCCCTTCCCATTATTATTGGGAAGTCCCCATTGTCGTTATTCACTTGTATCACTAGAAAACTAGTTGGGTACGACCACCCACACATAGTGGTAATGATGTCCTCCACCAGTCCTAAGGGGACAATGATGGACTGGTCGGCCAGCTCTAGGTGAATATTGTTCTTCCTTAATGGAGGTAGGTTTCAGGCTTTATACATTTCTTGTGATATTAAGTTGACTCCAAAACCTAAGTCCAGAAGAGCTTTGCATGGCTCATTCCCAGTGATTTGGAGATAGATTAGAGGGCTTCCAGGATCATAGAATTTCCTAGGAAGGTGGCCAACCTTAATCTAGTCAGTAATGGCATGTGTTAACATAACTGTATGCGTTGAGCTCGGTGTTTGGTTTGAAGGGAGCTCTGAAGCCTTATTTGATGGGGAGGTGTTCAGAGGTTCAACCGCTTGTGTTTTTGAGGGCTTGGTTGGACTGTTGGTTCTGAAGAAAGGCCTTTTCTTCATACAGTTGTCAGAACCAATAGTGGGTTGAGGATTCACAACCCTCGTGGCATTACATTTTTGTTGTTGAGTAGGGAGTTCCCCTTGCATTGCTAGAGCGGGTGGTAATGGAGCTGTTGGTGTGAGAGTTGCAGATGGATTTGAAGGATGGTATGTTTGTAGGTTATCTTCCCTAGGAGAAGGAGTTCTATAATACTCACAAGCTTGGTAGTGATGTTGTGGTGTAATGTGACTAACAGATTCACATGGAGAGATTGGATGCTACACATAATAGCCATATGAGTCCGGTTGCCGGTAGGGGTATTGTTGCCTTAGTGGTAGCATCCCCCATGACTGTGGGTATTGCCACTATTGATTTTGCTCAACGGGTTGTGGTGGAGTTCCACTTGGATAATATGTTAAAGGTTAGTGGAACTGCCTTGGGTTACCTTGGGGATAAGATAACCATCGGGGTGCTTGCCATTTATTAAGTCATGGGTTGAGTGCATACACCCTAGACTCTTTTAGATGTAAGATCACTGGGCAACATCCTTTAGGATGGTCGTATTGGCATATCTTGCATCCACCATCATTTTTTGTGTCTAAATCCACAAATTCTTCTATGATAGCCATTTTTCCCTTACCCTTATTATGTGCATTGTCCACTTCTCTCTTTTTCTTTTTGTCATGGTCACTACCTCGCTTCCTAGACTCCTCTACAATTTTAAGAACAGTTTCAAACCTACTATCTAGGGAGTCCCACATTTGGTCTACCTTTTCCGATACTTCTATTGTTAACTTTTGGAGTGGCAAAGTTTTTCTATTCACCATCTCTTCGAGTGGTGACTCTTCTTCCTCCTCACAAAATCTCACTCCCCTTTTTCGGAGGGAAGGATCTCAGTTATATTCTTCCACACTTTCTCTCTTTCATAGCTCACCTTCTTCTTTGGCTACTTGCTCTAGAAATCTATGAGTTTGGTGAGACCTAAGCATCGATAACCTTCCTTGGGCATACGTCCCAAGGGTTCTTCTTTTTTCATACCTAAGTCCATCCACGAGATGGCATAGTTGATCCCACTACAAATAACCATGCTCAGGGCAACAATGTAATAGTGCATAATAGCATCCCATGGCAGCATCCAAGGGTTCATGATTTCCTTGCTTCCATCCTTGGATTTTCTTCTGTAGGTTAGATACTTGGGAGTAAATTTGGTACTTATCATTGAATAGTTCTAACATTGTACACCACCTCCAAATGGATTCCAGTTCTAAGGACTGGTACCAGCTTTCAACTTCTTTCACTAGTGTTCTTGGGAACAACTTCAGTTTTTTCCATTTGTTTTCTATGTTTTGCAAGGCACATGCATCGTGGAATGCTTGTAAATGATTTTGAGGATTAGCGTTGTATCCTCCTTTAAACCGTGGGATGTTGTTCATGTCTAACCTCTTGATCCTACTATCCTTTTGGTGCCTTGTTGGAACTCTTATGGCCTCCATTATATTTAGCATGCTTCTAGTTGCGAGTAGGGATTCTTTGTGATCATTTAATTCATAGCATCTATGGTTTCTACGTGGTTCCCTACTCTCCCTTCTTCTATGCCTTGATTCTTTAGAGTGCCCTCGTCCTCATTCTCGACTGTCTCGTTGATGACTTTCACGTCATTTCCCCTTATCCTCACAAATTGGTTTCCCTACGTGGTTCCCTACTCTCCCTTCTTCTATGCCTTGATTCTTTAGAAGGTGAAGAAGAAGGAGAACCATCACCATGATAGTTTTTTCTACCTTCTCTTCGGTGGTCTTAGCCTCGATCGTGATCATGATCAGAACGTCCGCCCTTATCGTGTGTTCGTGTTCCTTCATTGAACACTTCATGTTCGTGGGTGTCAGAACTAGGGTTGTGAATAGTGGAGTGGAGGTTCTGATACATCACCTCCTGACCAATGTCAGGAGGAGGAACATCGTTTTGTGGGGAACCTATTGAAGCAAGTTCACCACCCTTAATTTCTCTCAAAACATGTGGAGCGTCATGGCACCATTTACCTTTCAAGGATGTATGGTATCTCTCCTATCGCAAGTCCCTCTAAAGTTGTGCTTCTATGATATGATAGTCCCTTGTTTCATGATCACATGCAACATATTCCATGTATAAAAGGGGCATGCCTATTCGTGTGAGAGCACAAAGGAGCATGTTGGAGACTAATCAATCTGGAGGCAACACTATGTTACCCTCCAAGTCTCTCCAACGTAGTTGTTCATCTTGGTGCAGAATAAAGGTGAAATTAGGTACATACTCATCATGATGAGTATATACCACATGAAACTATTGAGGAGCTGGCAGATTCTGGTTATGTGTATTATGTCACCAACTGCCTCTTGTGTTAGTCTTAGGTGGTAAACTGCTCTTATGCGAAGAAGAAGACATCTTGTCTTGTTCAGTGTGCAATGTACTGTTGTCTTGTCCTTCTTTGATTAACCCTAAGGATTCGTTCTAACGTTCCAACGATATGGATGATTTCCTATATTCTATGCAGCACACAAACAACTAATTCCC
>MNCI01036530.1:2044-37167 GCA_015680685.1 Gnetum montanum | reverse complement strand
CTAGGAAAGCATTAAACATTCAACAATAATTAATTACTAATTAGCTTAATCTATATGTTGTAAGGTTTATCATGAAGTTCATCTTTATTGCCGTACACAAATGTGTGCTCAAGTACAAATTTCTCAAATAAAGATCCATTCACTCTATGACTCCTACTGTGGGCACACAGAAATTATTCTAACTCTAGAATTACTAAACTGCAAGAATCTAGTTAAGGGTCTAAGTCTTACCCCTTGGAACAAAGGGAGATGCCTCTTCTTTATAGACGATGAGGCAGGACGCGATATCGCGTATGCAATATTACGTACGCGATATCGTAGCTCATCAAATACCTATCCATCGAAGGGAGGAGGAATCCCAACTTTAGCTAGACTCTTACACAATTAAGAAAGGTTCTTCCCAAGCTTTCCAATGGTTCAAGCAAGGGTTTGAAATAGTTTCTTTAGAGAAGAACTGATATAAGCTCCAAATGATTCAATATTCTTAACTATGGAGAGGCTTCCTTCTTTTGCTTCAGAGGTCTAGTGCTAGGTCCTACTTCTATTGCATGAGAAGAACTCCTCTTCTCAGCATACTCACTGAGACTCCACTTATCTTTAAGGAAAGGCAACTCTGAAATAGGTACACCCCTCTGGTGGATCAATAGAATGATAAGGTAGGGGTACCCACGGATTCTCTCCTTGGCATAGAGACTCAAAATGTCTCAACAAAGTGTGTGCCTTAGATCCAATGGTAATCCTATAAGCAAGCAATACAGCACAAAATCCTAGGGTGGCAGTAGGTAACTATAACTATCTTTGTTCACCATTATGTTATACAAAATAATAAGTGACAAGGTGAAGGCATCACAAGTTATCTTGCTCTACTTAATATGACCCCTTGCAAATGTCATATCTCTCCCAAACAAAACATCACAAAATTCATCATGAGCTACAAGCATCTCCTTTACTTAATTAAATTCCACAATTGCAAGGTCCTTTTACACACTTGAGGAGATGCACAAGTACTTTCATGTAATATTTTCTTGATTCTTATATAAATCTAGATAAATATGATGTTTTATATTCTAAATATGGTCTAGTATGGTAGAGAAACTAAAGTGATCCAATCATGATTTTATACATGATTACATATATGACAAGAGCCTTATCTTTACCAGTTAACTTTAAAATATGATAAATGAGTTTTGACTAACTTCTCATTCTTTACATTGAAATTTTTAATGATGGAATTTGTGTATTTGATTTAATGAATCTTAATTCTATCCAAACTAGAAGGTATTTGATTTTTCCAAGATTCTTCATTTGGAATTCAATTTTCATATCATTCTTGAAATCTTCTACTTGCCTGCTATTGGTGATAATAAATATAATGTCTTCTACATATAGTGATATGATGATGAATTCACCTCCTTCCTTCTTAAAATATGGTGTTAGTTCAAAGATGCAATTTGATAAATCTTTCCAATAAGATAGTCATTAATTTTCTAGAACTAGGCCTTGGATGCTTACTTTAGATCATATAGATCTTTTTTGAGTTGATGCACTTTGTTTTCCTTTCCTTTAATAACATAACCTTCAAGCTAGTAGATGTATACTTCTTCTTTGATGTATCCATTAATAAATGTTGAGTTGGCATCCATTTGTTGAACCTTTAGATCTTTATGTGCTACTATGGAGAGAATGAGCGTAATGGTTTCAAATATAGTCACCAATGCAAAGATTTCTTCATAGTCAATATGTTTCTTTTATTTGAATCTTCTTTCCACAAGTCTTCCTAGTATGCTATGACTTCTCATTTTTTATTGTACTTTATTTTATATAGCCACTTGTAATCCATAACCCTTTTATCTTTTGGTTTGTTTACTAATTCTCATGTGTTATTTCTTTGGATGGTATTATACACTTTATCCATTTCTTTTATCTAGAATTTTCATTTTATGGCTTCATTAACATTAATTGGTTCACTTAAGACTATTAAATATGTCATATTTGTAATATTGTGATATCTTGTAATTCTTCTTTTAAAATTTATGTCTAGTATTTGAGAGTGCAGATATCTGTTTGAACCCTAGATCTTGAACTTTGATATGGGTCTAATTCCTCTTATTATTTGAAAATCTTACTTGTACTAAATTTTATCTCATAAAATATAACATCGCTTAAAACATGTCATTTCTAATTCATTAGGTCATAGCATCTCTACCCACTGATGTAAGAATCATAACCAAGAAAAATTCATTTCTTTCCTTTGTCTTCAAGTTTGTGAATAAATTATTTTGGGGTCTTTACATCATAATGACATCCAAATATTCTTATATGACTTGGGTTAGGAATTCTGATGTATAGAACTTCACATGGAGATATGTCTTTATTTCTTTTGATGATGATTTGATTAGAAATGTAACAACTAGCTATAATAATCATACTCTAATATTAGTTAGGTAATGAGACATGCTATATTAAGTACCTTGTCATGTCTTGTATTATTTAAATTTTTTCTTTCAGCTACTCCATTTGATTACATGCTATATCCGCATGTGGTCTAATGAAAGATACCATTTTCTTTATGGAACTTTTCAAATTATTTATTTATGGATTCATTCCCTTTGTCTGATTTGATTATCTGAAATTTAACATTCATGAAGTTTTCAATCAATTTCTGGATAGTTTCAAAGTTTTTGATGGCTTCATCCTTTTACTTCAAATTATAAGTCCAACGCATCTTAAGTAGTCATCTACTATGACCATGAAATAATTGGTCCCACCTATTGAAATAGTGGCTATTGTCCCAACAAGATCCATGTGCAAAAGATCAAATGGTTTTTCTTCTTTATCATGTAAGAGTTGTGAAATTAAATTAGTTTGCTTTCCTTATATGCAAGTATTAGATTTTTTTTTTTTTTAGAAATATCTAAAATCTTTGTTCATATAGCTTTAAGTTTTTTTATCATTCTTTTACTTTTTTGATAGGATATGTGATCAAGCCTTCCATGTCAAAGTCTAGATTCACTGAAATTCTCAATATCCTTTTCTTAACTTCATCTTTATTTGCAAGTTGCTTAGCTTCTGTTGTGACAACATGCTTTTCTTTAGTAGTATGGTTTCTTATGATGTATTTTCTTTTTCATTAAGATATTTATATTCAAGGCAATATATTCTATTATTCAAGGCTTTGATTTTCACAATTTCTTCGCCATTGGTATTATTGATAATGCAAAAAATACTCTTGAAACCAATAATATTTCATTCATTATAGACTTGTCCAATAGAGATGAGAGGATTTGAAAGATTAGGAACATAATACATATTGGAAATGGTGAGTTTTTCTAAATCTTTTTAATTTAACTACACAATCTCTTGTTCCTTCTATGACTAAGTATTTTCCATCTCTAATTTTGATGTTGCTAAGACTATTATATGTTTTGTAATTTAGAAGATAATTTTTATAAGATGTCATGTGATTAGAGCACCTACTATCTACAATCCAATAATCTTGCTTTATTTCTTTAATTGAATTAAAGTTTTCATAATTACCTAACTATTCTTCTTGAGTATCTTTTATAGATCATAAGACAGTATACTATGAAGTTTGTCAACATATTATTTTGAAACTAATTTTGGTCCTGCATTGGTCAATGACAGGGCCTTTTCTTTTGCAAAAGTTACAATATGGTATTGATTCTTGATCCATATTGATTCCATCTTTCTCTTCCTCTCTCTTCTATTTTGACTATCATTTTCTTCTAAGTTTGTTTCTTAATCTCAATTTCAATAATTAAACCTTTCTCTTTCTCTAAATCTTCCTTACCTACCTCTTCCTCTTTGGTTAGCTAGGTAGGCTTGATTATCTTCACTAGATTATTTGTTATTCTTCATAATTTACAAGGTACTAACTTGAGCAAATAATTCATTAATGCTAAGGATGTTGAAGTCTTTTGAAAGAGTAATATTTTTTATCATATTTTTAAATCTTGGATTTATGTAGAGAGCTTAAAAAATTTTCTAAACCTTTTACCTATTGGTATATCCAATCATATTCATCTATTTTTTGTAAGTTTTCATATATTCTAATAAAGAAGTCTTCAACATTTTAACTCCTGCCAATTTTCAAGCGATTGAATTGTTGTTTGTAGATTAGTTACTACATTTACTAATTTTCCAAGGTTCCTTTCTATTATAATTGAAGATTATTTCATACTTCTTTTGCAATAGTATGAAGACTGTATCTATTAGAAATAACTTGTGAGATACTAGCCAACAGTACCATGAAAGCCAAATTATTATTCTTCTTCTTTATTTTATATTCTTTGATTTGTAATCTAGTGAAATCTTCAAAATCATAGATGAATTTGAAACTTGTTTCAACTCTTTTCCAACATTCATTATGTTAAAGGGGGCCTTCATCATCCTTTTCCATTAGCTAAAATCTTGAGAGCCATTGAAGATGATGGATCCTCTAGCTATGCCTTTTGCACTCATTTTTATAGGTAAACTTGGCACTCCAATACCAACTAAAGAAGGTGAAAGAATTTCTTACTTATCTTGACTTCACAAAGAATCAAGTAATAAAATTTTTGTTCTTGGAAAGCTTATCAAATTTTCTATTATTTCAAAAAAAGAACAACAAAACATACTTAGAAGCTAAGATATGTTATGTTCTTTACAAGCTATCAAAAATCATAGCAATTCTAGTAGTGCAAATTTGAGAGATGATAACTCAAAAACTATTAAGTTTCTAATCCTAAAATGTATAATAAATCTTCCAATAGATATTAGGTTCCAAATAAATTTGAGATCATATCAAATCATTATGAGATGAGGGAGAAATAATTTAATCATTAACTATCATTCATTCTAGTAAAATTTTGGGACTTACAAAAATTTGCAAAATTGCAAAGTGAATTTCTCCCAAATCGCAATAGATTTTGAGGTGAAATTTTATATACATGTAGCCACATGTTTTAGCTTTCAAGTATGTCTATAATTACTAAAAATTATTATTAAATAATTTTTAGTAATTTTATATTTAAATAACTAAGATATAATTGAAATAGTAAATGCCTCCAATTCTTACTATTCAACTATCAAGATTGAGTAAATAATGATAAATGATGTTGATGAATGTTTATATATTGATTAATTGATAAAATATTAATGAATTTATGATGAACTAGTAAAATTCTTGCTAAAATTATGCTGATAATTACATGATGAAAATTTTCAAGAGATGCCTTAGATATATATGTTACAAGTGGGGTAAAGCTTACTAAAAAATACAATATAGCCCCCATGATAAAATAACCCTAAAAATTGCATGTGTGTGTATGTGGATTGGGGTCAAAATAACATTAAAACTATCTATCAATCCAAAAATTTCCTATATTCTATTAAAATAAACTCTTATTATATCATAAAATTAAAAAAAATAAAAAATTATTATCTTCTACTATAAAAGACTAACAGTTTGGTAGCTAGAGGCATTTAATGTTAAGGTAAGCATTAAAAAAACCATAACAATTCATTTGCACATTTGTTAAAATCACAAAAATTGAAGAGCTCTCATTGTAGCAAAAGAACTTTACCTCTATAAGCCTATTGTGATTAACATCATCTCTTTGCACCCAATTTTAAACTTGTAAATGTTTTAAACTTTTTCCATGGTCAAAATTCTTTGATTTTTTCATGAAATAATAGGTATAAATTATTTCATGATTTGTAATTCTTATTTAGTTAAATATATGTCATTTCATGTTTTCAAAATTAGTTCATATATGATGTAAATTGATGCACAGGAAATAGAATAAACTATACATATTGATTTTTGGCTAATTAACGCACTTTCAAAAAAAGCCCTAATTATTTGTAGGTGTCATTACAACTATTCGGGAAAACGGCTTGCATAGGTAGAGGGTAAGGATAGACATGGAAATAATCAAGAGAAAGAACAATGCAAGAATGCCTATTTCGAAAGATTTAGAACAAAAATTCTCTAACATCATCAATGTCACCACCATTTGTACGGTTGTCAAAAGTTTGCAATGGGAGCAAACACCATCAAAAAAATAAGGCTTCATTTAACAATGTTAACACATTATGAAATCATTGTAAATAAGATATGGAGTATTGACTTGATCATTAAAAGAAGAATATGTCAAATATTTGGCTCCTAGAGTCAGCATTTATTATCACCATTTTGATCTTACTCTTACAAAAAAGATGACGAGTGAAAGCTATAGTATGGAGTTGAAGCAATGTAGTTTAATATTCTTTGTTGAATTTGTGGTGTTAAAAGATTAAGCACTAGTGGAGAATTTTATGTGGACCTGCAACAATGAATAATTTATATTCCAATCTAGAAAAACCTAGCTGTTCTCCAAAATCCAAAAAAAAAAGTATTTTATTTTCTACTTCTTAATGGTAAAAATTAATTAGGCTGTAAAGGAAGTAATCTTTCTGGGACCATATTTGATGGAATGTTTTGTAAATGATAAAGAATTGAGAAAGGCATGCACCTCTTCTGCCACCAAAATTTTGATTAGTCAATTAAATATGTCGTACTCTTGGCTAGTAGACATAACTATCTATTGCATCATGGTTAAAGATAGAAAGAATGCAATATCTTAGTCTCTGTTGTATCTACTTTATGCTATAATGAAGGAGAAGAGAAATGTGGATTAAATTTCACTACTGAAGATAGAAATAAAGGAATAAGTACTTCATTATTATTGTTTCTCTACACCACCCTTCTCCTACATTATCCTCTCCTTACTTTTATTAAAGTTTTTTATAAAGTTAAAATTTAATTGAAGTTACTGTGCTAGTGAAAGAACAAAATAAAATAGTTGGTGTCATGGTTATTTTTGAATGCCTTCTTAAAGAAGGAGTAGACTATCATAAAGTTACCTTCTATAATTTAACCCATCAAAGTCCAAGCTGGGGTGAAATAAACTAGAATGTAAGAGTAGCAATGTAATATTAAAGCTTTGAAAACAAAGTTGTTTATATGAAAGCAACAATTCACTTTTCAAAAAATGGTGGAGAAGAGCCCCATGTAAGAAAAATTGTATAATAAATATGTGTGAAAGTATTTCGATAAAATTGAAGAATATGACCTTCCAACAATGACTAGAGCTATGGTTAATAAAGAGCTAAGTAGACTATCTATGATTGATCCCATCATGATAAGTAATGACTTGTTATATGATTTAATAATTGCTAATTATATCACAATGGAATACTATGTTAAGTCTAGTGTCTACGATGAGATGTTGCAATATAATAAACAAGTTCATGAATCCACTCTTGTACAACACAAGACACTAAATAAATATTTAAAATCTATCAATAAAGATAAAGATAACTATGTTAGAGCTTTTTCAAAATTCAAGAAGGAGGTAGAAGGTCCTCTCTTATTCAGAAAGAAGAAATCTAAGGAATTAACAACACTAAAATAAATAATAAATATTATAAGCTCTAATATTAGTCTTGAATTTAAAAAAAAAAGAATGGAGTAGTTAATTGTGAACATGATGGAGCTATAGGTCAATGAGAACACTTTGTAATCCAAGAACTTTGAGCTTCATGAAGAGCTAGATATCATGCAAAAACTATTGAATCTTTAGTATGTCAAACTCTTGGAAAATAAAGAATGTGAAAAAACATGCTTGTGGATCTTACAAGAATAGGAAAGGACTAAGACAAAAGCATGATGTGATCAAGATAAGGACTTGATAAGATTGAGACAAAGAGCATTGTGAGATTAGAACAAAGAGCAAGTTGAGACCAAAATGAGATCTAAGTCATCAATCAAAGGTAACAAAGTCTCAACCAAGATTACAAGAGTTTGAAGCAATCATAATGGTGCATGAAGCCTAGAAGTCAAAAGAAGATGTTTCAACATTTTCCAAGACATCCTAAAAGATTAGCAGACATCCTAGTGATAGAGCTTAGGCTTCATGTTGGGAATCCAACAAAAATCGTAGATGTTCCAATTGCTCTTGAGATGTCCTAGTTGGAATGTCCCATGTGAGATGTTCCAATTTCTAGTAGGACATTCAATCTGCAAGCACAAAAAGTTAATAGGGCATCCCAAGCTCAAATGAAATGTCCCAACTAGTTGTTGTATGAATTCCAATGGTTATGTAACAAGAACAAAGGATATAAAAGAAATGGGATCCTCATGAAAAGGACAAGCACTATTCATTATAAAATTTCATCATTGTTTATATTAAGTAAATTTCTTTTGTTCTTCAATTCCCTATCTTTGTGAATTGTATTGTGATTGTAAGAGTATGAAAGTAAGGAATTTGTAAAATGTAGTTACATTTTCTCCTTCATTCCTATTTCTCCCTTTGTAAGCCCTATGGGATTAATGTGCTTCTTGTGGGAAGACATACGTTCAGCTTGTTGGAATCTTATAGGGTTAAGTAAGTTTCTTAAGACGAAACACACTATGTAGAGCTCATGTCATTATAAAGGTTGTGGGATCCTTAAAACCACACTTTGAGATTGTTGGGACCTTGTGGGGTTGAGTGTGTTTCTTAAGAGAAAACACTCCTTATAGAGCTTAAATTTTGTGAAGGTTTACTTTTAAAGAATCAAAGTATGGAGATGTGCAAGGATTCTACCCTCTAAGTGTGAAAGTACCCAATTTGGAGAACCACATATATTTATGTGTAGTTTTATGCTCAAATTGGTGGAACTTGTTCAACCCTCCTTCTAAGTTTTTGATCCTCAAGTGGTATTAGATCCTAGTAATCCTAGTTTTGAGCTTAACATCTCAGGAGTGAATGATGGAAGGAACATCATACACCAAACCACCAATGTTTAATGGGATTAAATTTTTGTACTAGAAGGCTTGAATGCAAGGATTCTTCAAATCAATGAAGTTTGAAGTTTGGGGATCCATCCTAGAGGGATACATGCCATCGATCAACAACACCACAAGCACTATAAAGCTAACAAGAAAATGGACTTAGGATGAAAAAGATAAGTTCATGCTTAATTCCAAAGCTAAAAACTGTCTTTATTATGCTTTAAGTAAATCTAAGTTTAAAAGACTAGCTGGGTGAAAAATTGCAAAAAAAAAATATTTGGAGACTCTATAAAGGTACATCTGTTGTTAGGCAATCTAAGCTTCTAGTTTTATAAAGTGAATATGATCAACTTAAAATAAAGGGAGAGAAAGTCAAAGTCTATTTTTTTAGAGCTAATGACTTACTTGTAGTCATCAAAGGGATGGGAAAAGATTTACCTAAAAGTGATGTAAGTAATAAAATGATTAGAACTTTGCAACCTAAATTTAGATGTAAAGTTACATCCATGGAAGAAATCAAGAATTTCTCAGTCTTGAAGTTTGAACAGCTTCAAAGTGCACTCATTACTTACAAGATGAATCTCATAAGTCCAAGTGCAATCAAAGAAAAACTCATCATCCTCAAAAGCTCATTAATAGAAAAGAAAACATCTGAGCATAAAGCAAATAGTGAAGATGAATGGGCTATCTTGTCAAGAAGAGTTCAAAAACTACTAGCACAAAAAGAAAAGAACTTCAATCACACTAGCATCAAAGGTAAAGAAAGAGGTAAACATTCTAGACATTTAAATATTAATGCATCTTCAATAGAATGTTGGATTTGTGGTGGTAGAGGCCATGTGGCCTCTGAATGTTCAAGTATTGGTAGGTTACAAAAGAAGAATCCATCTAAAGCTAAAACGAAAAAGAAAAATTTATTCTCAAGGGGGAATGAGGAATATAGTAAAGAGAAAATAGATGATACTTTTGCTAGGTTACATCTTAGTTGTATGGCCCTTACACATGAAGATCCTACATTGGAAATAAAAGAATTCAAAGGTACTCTTGAAGAAAGGTATGATTTATTATGCATTGAAATTATCTCCTTTCAAAGTCTATGTACTAAGATGAAAAAATCCTTGATCAATAAAGAATTAGAATTATCTTAACTTAATCAAAAATGCTTGGATCTCATGAAGGAAAACTTAGACCTAAGGGCTGAGAATCAAAGACTAACATCTTCACATGAGCAGATTGTCAAAAAACTTGCAAGCACAAAGCTTATCAATGAAAGACTAGCAAATGGAAAAGAGACTCTACAAATTGAATTGGGACAAGGAAGAGATCCAAATGAAAAGAGTGGTTTGAAATTCACCAACAAAATGAGGCATCCTTAAGCACATCACCTAAATAGGACTATACTAAGGTTTCATCATCTTACCTATGTAAGAAAAATCAAGTGTTATTATTGTGAAAAATATGGGCATAAACACTCAAGTTGTCATTTAAAAAGTAAACATATTAACATGACTTCTCGATCTTATAACATGACTCCTTGGTCTTATTTAAAAGTGCCTAGAAAGAATGTCTTGTAGGTCAAAAAGGTATGGAGGGTTAAATTAAAGAAGGAAAAATAAAGAGCAAGTACTCATGTTATCCATCAAAACACAAGGAACTTTAGAAGGAAAGATCATATATTTGGAATGCAAGAAACATTTAATAATTACAAAGGACAGACCCTAAAAAGAGAACCTCATCATAAATCTACTTTAAAAAAGCATCTTTCTAAGAGCAAGTAAGGTAAATATAGGTAAGTATCTATAAGTATTTTTTCTTGACTTCCATTATGTTGTATCTATTTTAGATTTGTTTTTATAATAAGTATCCTTAGTAGGATTCCTTAAAACCCCTCATACCTCTCAATTCTTAGTAGCTTGAAAATAACCAACTTAAAGTTGGGACATTCCACTATTTTGAGAGAACTCTCACATAAGATGTCCCGTTTAAATATGAGACATTCAATTGTGAACAAACCTGACTCAGGCAATACATTGCACTTTTTCTTAGAATGTCCCAATCATGGCATAAACCATATTGAAGGCTTCATCTATTTAAAGCAATCATTCATTTTTCCCCTTCATTTTACACCAAGCCTCAGATGTCCTAGCACAATTGACTAACGCCTCATCCTTGCTACATCTCCAATTCATCTAGCTCAAATCCATGATGCACAAGAAAGTTGAAACTTCAAGGATACCTCTTCACAAGTCCAAAGGCACTAAAGGAACTTCCACAAGCAAGTAAATTTTATATCAACTCCAATTTTAGTCTACTAATAGCATAGATTTGAGATAACCTATTTCATATCTATTGTTAATGAAAGAAATATTAGTTTTCAGCAACACTGACGGCAAGCACTAATGGATTACTTTAAAGCAATGGTTGGACTTCCATTATTTCTATGTCTTATTATATATTAGAAATTTTGATTATTGATAAATTGTGTTTTTCATAGGCTAAGATATTAGATATCTAATATTGAGGATCTCATATCTTATCCCTAGTATCAAAGCCCTAATATCGTAGCCCATGCTACATTATCGGACATCTGATATTACGAGATGCATGCCTACCTATAAATACAATACTTCGGTGCACAATTCATTCCATTCTTTTGTCAATACAGTAGCCAAACTCTTGTAATTCTATTTTGTAGTCTTAGAGAACAATCAGTAAGTGCTCACAATGTGAATCTAACTTAGTTATATGGCATCTTATTTGAGTGGCATTGTACCTGGACACAATCCATGAATGGAAAAATGATCAAGATTTATTTCTATTCATTACAACACTTTGACTTAGAATATATTTTCTCTCAATGTAATTTACTTTCCATGTACTTAGTTAATATTTACATTTCTCTGCATGTTAATGAATTGGCAAAATGAGCATGACCAATTTTGAGTGTAAACACATATTCACTTAGTAATCCCAACAACATTATTGCTTGGTTCACCTAGTAGCATAGCACTTGGTAATCCCAGTAGTGGATACATGGGTTCAAAATGTGTATAGAAAGCTAGTAATAGACACTCATTGCTCATAGGCTAATTTAGACTTTGTCTTTCCATTGTTAATTAGATTAAATAATTAATTTTTCTATTATCATTAGGAGTAGCATAAGGCCATAATAACATCAATAATCATATGCCTCAATTTGGACTAAACCATACATGACAAAGCTACCACTAGTCCAAGTACGAAGATAACAAACTACGATTAAAGCATAACAATCTAGATGCCACAACTAGTCCCATCTAGGAAATTCGACTGAATCATGCGTAAATGCTTGTAATTCATATGGTTGGGCATAGGGGGTACCCACTGATCATCGATTATAGAATTCTATAGCAATATAGTTATTACAAATGCTATTTTTGGGGCATTTACATCTATTTTCGAAGGCATTGCACTTAAAATTTCTCCTCAATTTGTAAATGCTTTACTTGGGGTTTCTAATTCTATCATACATTCTATGAATGACATTTTTACTAATGGGATTATTCCAATATCTCATTGATGAGCAGTGAGGTATCCCTATGCTCAACCATATGAATACAAATGTCCACACATGATTTGGTCAAATTCCAAGGACTAAGTGATTATGTGCCTTTGTGGAACAAGAATGGGTTGATCAATCATTGTCTTCCCAAGCTTACTTGTATGTCACAATTGTATGGTTAAGTAAACTTGAGGCATATGATTTTTATACTTTTTTCTATTTTTATGTCTTGCTACTAATAAGGGAGGAGAGAGATAACTAAGTAACTAATTTAATTTGACTACTTCTTAACTAGGCTTTAACTGATCCCAACACCAGTATCCATTCTCACTTGTCATACACATCCTGAACCAATGCAACATTACTGGGATTACCAAATGCTAATCGTTACTGGGTTACCAAGTGTTACACACATGCTCAAAGTGATCGTACTATGTGTGCTTACCTAGGAGAGTTTTAGGATGAGAGAGAATCATTAATTAACTAAGGAAAGCATTAAGTAACAGTAACTAACATTAATTAATCTATTCTAAATGCTACAAGGTTTATCACAAAGTTTGTCTTTATTGTTGTACACAAGGTGTGCTCAAGTACACAATGCTCGAATAAAGATCCTTTCACTTTATGACTCCTACTGTAGGCATGTAGAAATAATTATAACTCTAAGAGGGAGAAAAGGCAAGAGTTTGGGTAAGGGACTAAGACTAACTATCCAAACCAAGTGCACTCACCTCTTATTTATAAGCAACAAGGCAAACCACAATATCGCATACGTGATATTGCATGGAAGGCCATGATATCACATACACGATATCGTGGATGTGATATCATGGCTCATCATACCCCCACAACTGAATGAAAACTTGTCCTCGAGTTCCTTACAAAATATTGGGAAGGTATGGGATTATTGACTAAATGAGAACTAACAATGACAGGCAATAACAGACCCAAAGTGCCTAGTCAATAGATTGACAAACATATTACAACACTGATGTTCATGCCCTTTGTGGTGAACACTGTACATGGATGACATCTAGACCTTCACTTGATAGCTTGAAGAGAAAGAGGGAGAAAAGAAAATGAGACGTGTTACTACCAATGTCGAGATTGCACCCTCCATTTTTTATCCATAGCCATGCAACCAAACTTGTTCCTAGCATAAATGCTCCAGCTCCAATCCATCCCAGGTGCTTCTTCCTATTCCAGTCCATATTTCATGTAATCACCATCTACACACACAACACAACCACAAATGAGCAAGGATAAGTAAGCCACAATGTAATTGATACCTTGCCTCGATATAAAGTGCTAGTACAACTGCATCAAATTCCCTTGAAGTCACACCCTTTTCAACCATTGAGTCCTTCCTTTAGTTTGAAAAATACCAAGCCACCAATTTATTAATAAGTTGATTAGGAAAAAGGGACTGTACAGTTCCAAGCCAAGGGAGACCACAAAGTTGAATGGATGAATGGATGACATGGACTCATTGCCTGTTTTATCAAAAGAACCATATCATAATATCAACATCCTAATTTAGAGGTAAAAGTCAAACATTAGCAATCGATAGTATATAATTCAATCCACCATCAGGAGCACTTATTGTATGGTGAATGAAAGTAAATCAACCAAACAAAGAAATAGTAAAAATGGGAATGATGGTGTAAAAAAAATAAGAAAGATTGAAGAAATGTGTAAAACAAAAAATACAAAAAGGGCTGAGGGCCTAGAATGGTTGGCATAGATGTCATCTCTCCCATGACTGAGTTGGAAGGAAGAGATCTGAAATAGTGAGCAAGGTTGTCCACCAAGAAAGATAGCAAGCTATTCTAAGCTCATGGAAAGGTTTGGTTTGTTGGACATTGACCAACAGTTTCTTATCTAGGCTCTCAAGTTTGTATATCATCATGGCCTATGAAGGAAAAGTTTCATGAATGACATAAGGTCCTTTCCACAGTGTTTCAAATTTGGTACATTATGGCACATGTATGGGATTCCAATAGAGAACCTTATCTCCCAGTTGATATTTAACTTTCCTAATTCTTAGGTCATGACATTGTTTATTGAAAGCCTTGTGCAATTTGTTAGATGACAGAGCGGCCAATCAGTTCTCATCTAGCATGTTAAGGCTCATCAACCATTGTTTTTATGCTAGATCGAGGTCAAGGTTGAGGTCACATTCCATGGATAGTGTATGGAGCTTAGTTTGAATGGGAAGCATTGGTAATTTACCGTACACTAACTCGTAGGGGGAGTAGCCTATAGGGAGTTTCCATGTGGAGTGGTATGCCCAAAGAGCATTATTTAATTTAACACTCCAGTCTCACCTAAACTTGCTAATGGTTCTTGTCAATATCTTCATAATATCTCTATTGGTAACTTCAACTTGACCGTCAACTTGGGGGTGATATGGTGTAGTCAGTTTGTGCTCAACCCCTAAGCGTTGCATTAATTTTTAAAAATTCACACTTGTGAAGTGTGTACCATTGTCTAAAATAAGTACACAAGGCATACCAAACCTATTTACGATTTGTTGTTAAACAAATCGTGTAGTTGTAGATGATGTACAATCCTTAACAACAGTTGCTTCTACCCATTTTGTAAGGTAATCAATGGCAACAATAATATAAGTTTTCCATTGGACATTGGTGTAATCGGCCCCATAAAATCAATTCCCCAAATGTCAAAGGATTCTAAAGGTTGGATCCATTATTGCGGTCCCTCCATTCTAACAGTCATCCCCCCATCATGTTGACAGTGCTCACAAGATTAGACAAAATGATGGGTATCTCGGAACAATGTAGGCTAATAATATCTTACAAGAAATATCTTAATGGTTGTTTGTCTCCTGGCATAATGACCCCCACAAGGACCCTCATGAGCATGTTGGAGAACTCGCAGTTGATCTACATCGGGAACACACCATCAGACCAAGCCATTAGGACATACTTTGTAAAGTTTCCCATCAATTTCCATAAAATACTTGGCTCAATGAAGAAACTGTTGTTTCTTTTTAGCATCAAACCTTTGTGGTGTTTGTTGTGTAAAAAAATAGGTGAGAATGCTACTATACCAGTTTGTCTCCATGGTAAATTGATTATTCACTACACCTGCAAAGAGGAGTTCATCTAAAAAATAATCAGAAATTGGATACTCATCCTCTTTGTTGTCCCATTGCAATCGAGATAAATGATCAGCAACTACATTCTTGGTGTCTTTACGATTGATCATCATAAGATCACACTCTTGTAAGATTACAAGCCATCGTATGATGTGAGGGCTTACCATTGGTTTATTCATTAGGAACCTTATTGCACTATGATCCATGTGTATGAATACCTTATAGCCCAAGACATAGTACCTAAATTTTTCTAGTGCAAACACTACAGCCATTAATTCTTTCTCTATTGTAGTGTAGTCGATTTGTGCACCAGCAATACTCCTACTTGCACAGTGGATGTAATAAGAATGTTTTTGGTCATCTAAATATGTAAGTATGGCTCCTAAAGCATAGTTGGATGCATCAGTCATTATGTGGAATGGTTTGGACTAGTTAGGAGCTTGTAGAATGGGTGTTTCTATGAGCTTCTATTTTAAAGTTTAGAAGGCTAGTTTGCATTCCCTGGTCCATTCGAAAGGTATTTCATTTTGTTAGTTCAACCAATGGTTTTTTAACCTTTGAAATGTTCTCAATAAACTTTTGTAGTGGCCAGTGTGTCTAAGGAATGACCAAATATCTTTTACAGTTTTTAGTTGACAGGTAATTCCTTGGATAACTTTGATCTTTCTAGGGTCTACCTCTATTCCTGTTTGTGAGATCTTATGCCCTAATACTACGCCTTCTTGGACTATTAAATGGCTTTTTTGCTAGTTGAGCCTTAAATTGGTTTCTACACATCATTTTAATACTTTATGTAACCATTCCAAGGCTTAATCAAAGTTTGCTTCGTAGGTGGAAAAGTCATCCATGAAGACCTCCCAATTGTTTCCTATTTGCTGCTGGAATATCCTTAGAACTAATCATTGAAACATTTCAGGGGCATTGCACAAGCCAAACAACATCTATTTGTATGAAAATTTTCCCCAAGGACTGGTGAACATAGTCTTGGCTTGGTCTTCTAGGGCTATTTGTATTTGGTTGTACCCATTGTACCCATCCAGAAAACTATAGTAGCGATGCCCTACAATGGTGTCTAAGACTTGGTCAACGAATGGAAATGGAAAGTGGTCCTTGAATGTTTCCATGTTTAGTAGCCTAAAATCTATGCACACCCTCCATTTGCCTTCATTTTTGGGAACTATAACTAAGGGGCTAACCCATTCGCTATCAACAATGGGGTAGATGAACCCAGCTTTTAGAAGCTATTCAATTTCTTCCTTAACTACTTACTTTAGCTTTGGGTTCAATCGCCTCTACGATTGTTTTCGAGGCTTCATGGAGGGGTTGGTGTAAATTCTATGTTGGCATATCCTAGGATCTATTCTAGTTAATTCAAGATATGACCAAGCAAAGGCTTTTGACCATTTATTTATCACTTTCAGAAATCTTTATTTTTGTTGAGAAGCAAGCTTCACATTAATAATTACCAGTTTTCCATTTTTAAGAAACATGTATTTCATACTAGTGGGCAATGGTTTTAGATCAAGGGGCTCTTGCTTAAACTTATCAGGGATTTCCAACTTTCCCCAGTTGATATTTTCAAGGTCAAGACTTGGAAGTTGGCAATGGACTTGCTCTAATGTGTCTATGCTATTGATGTAAGCATAAGTCAAACCCTCAGTTGGTTCCATGCATATAGTTGAACTGCTCACTTGATAAACTATCAGCCACTGGATGTCTTCCTGTCTTATGGCTGCTACATATAGGCATCTTTCTACGTTTGTCACTTGTGCACACTAGTTGCATGCAACCAATGTTAAACGTTGTACAAACCATGACTTCTGCACACAATTACACCTTGTGTCACTGTATGTGATGCACAGAAATTTCTTCTTCTTCATCCTTCCAAATGTATTTTTCTTTGATATTTCCAAGGAAAGATCATGTATACCTAGGCACATGTCAATTGTGCTTATCCATTCTCTTCCCATTATGATTGGGAAGTCCCCCTTATCGTTGTTCACTTGAATCACTAGGAAGTCAGCTGGATACGACCACCCACAAACAGTGGTGAAAATGTCCTCTACTAGTCCCAATAGGATAGTGATGGACTGGTGAGCCAACTCTAAATTAATGTTACTCTTTTTTAGCAGAGCTAGGTTCCAGGCCTTGTACATTTCTTGAGAAATTAAGTTGACACCGAAACTTGAATCCAAAAGATCTTTGCACAGCTCATTTCCAATGATTTGTAGATATATCAGAGGACTCTCAAGATTAGATAATTTCCTAAGAAGATGCCTAGATTTTATCCAATCTATGATGGCATGAGTTAACATGACCGTATGCGTTGAGCGCATTTTTTGGGTTGAAGGGATCTCTGAAGCTTCAAGTGATAGTGAGGCAGTTGAAGAATCAGCCGCTTGTGGCTGCAAGGGCTTAGTTGGGTTTTTGGTTCTAAAGAAAGGTCTTTTCTTCATGCGATTTTTAGAACCAATAGTAGGTTGAGGGTTAACAGCCCTTGTGGTATTATGTTGCTGCAGCTATGTAGGGAGTTCACCTTACATAGTTGGAGCAGGTGGTAATGGGGTTAAGGGTGAAAGAGGTGCAGCTAGATGAGAAGGATAATATGTTTATGGAGCATCGCCCCTAGGAGAAGGAGTTCTATAATACTCACAAGCATGGTAGTGAGGTTGAGAAGTAACGTGACTAGTAGAGTGTTGTGGAGAGGTTGGCTACTGCACGTAATATCCATATGGGTCAGGTTACCAATAAGGATACTATTGCCATGGTGGTGGCATTCCCCATGACTATGGGTATTGCCACTATTGATACTACTCAATTGGTTGTGGTGGAGTTCCACTTGGATAATATGTTAAGGGTTGGTGGAACTACCTTGGGTTACCTTGAGGATAAGGTAACCTTTGAGGTGTTTACCTTTTGTTTAATTATGGGTTGAGTGCATACACCCTAGACTCCTACATATGTGAGATTATAGGGAAACATCCCTTAGGATGGTCATATTAGCATATCTCACATCCACTATCATTATCTATATTTGAATCCACAACCTCTTTGATGATGGAAACTTTTCCCTTACCCTTATTACATGCATGTTTAGTTTCTCTCTTTTTGCTTTTTTCACAATCACTACCTTGCTCTCTAGACTCCTCTACTATTTTAAGAATGGTTTAAAATCTATTATCTAGGGAATCCCACATTTGGTCTACCTTTTCCGATACTTCTGATGCTAATTTTTGGATAGGCAAGGTTTTCCTATTTACCATCTCTTTGAGTGGTGACTCTTCTTCATCCTCACAGAATCTTACTCTCCTCTTTGAGAGGGAAGGATCTTTGTTATATTCCTCAACACTCTCTCTTTTTCTTAGCTCACCTTCTTCTTTAGCAACTTGCTCCAATAATCTTTGAATTTGATGGATCCTAATNTTAGCAACTTGCTCCAATAATCTTTGAATTTGATGGATCCTAATCTCAGATAGCCTCCCTTGGGCATACGTCCCAAGGGTTCTTCGCATTTCATGCCTACGCCCATCTACAAGATGGTCTAGTTGATCCCTCTACAAATAACCATGGCCAAGACAATGATGTAATAATGCATAATAGTGGCCCATGGCAACATCCAAGGGTTCATGGCCTCCTTGTTTCCATCCTTGGATTTTCTTTTGTAGGTTGGACACTCAGGAGTATGTTTGGTACTTATCGTTGAACAATTCTAACATGGTACTTCACCTACAAATGGATTCTAGTTCTAAGGACCAGTACTAGCTCTCTACTTCTTTGACTAGTATCTATGGGAACAACTTAAATTTTTTCCATTCGCTTTCTATGTTTTGTAAGGCACATGCATCATGAAATACTTTTGGATGATTTTGAGGATCAGCATTGTACCCCCCTTCAAATCATGGGATGTTGTTCATGTCTAATCTCTTAATCCTACTATCTTTTTGGCGCCTTTTTGGGATTCTAACAGCCTCAATTATGTCTAGCATACTTCGAGTAGCGAGTAGGGGTTCATTGTGATCAACCCTTCTATGGCATCTATGATGCCTATGTTGTTCCCTACTCTCCCTTCTTTCATGGTGTGTTTCTCTAGAGTGCCCTCATCCCCTTTCTTAACTATTTTGTCTACGACTCTCATTTCGCTTACCCTTATCCTCATGATCTTTTTCCTTGTGTCTACATCCAGACCTTGAAGAAGAGGGTGAAGGAGATAATGAAGGTGAAGAAGGAGGACCATCACCATATCAGTGCCTACTTCCTTCTCTTCAGCAGTTGTGGCCCTAATCGTAGTTACAATCGAAATGTCCATATTTCTCATGTGTTTGTGTTCCTTTTTTAGATCCTTTGTCTTTTGTTAATACCAAAATACGGGTTATGGATAGTTGAGTAAAGATTCTAATACACAACCCCTTGACCAAAGTTAGTGGGAGGAACATCATTGTGTGGGTGACTACCTGAGGCAGGTTCACCACCCTTATTTTAACTTAGGACATGTGGGACATTCTGCAATAACTTTTCCTTCATGGATTCATGACATCTCTCCTATTGTAAATCCCTTTGATGCTATGCCTCTGTGGATTGATACTCTCTCAAGTCATGATCATGCACAATGTACTCTGCCTATAAGTGCTACATACCAATTTGTGTGAGATCACGAAGAAGCATGCCCGGGACAAAGCGATTAGGAGATAACACTATGTTACCTTCTAAATCTTGCCAATGTAATTGTTCATCCTGGTGGAGGATAAAGGTAAAGTTTAATACATATTCATTAGGATGAACATATATCACATGGAACTATTGAGGAACTAGCAAATTATCATGTGTACTTGCCTCTGATTATTCCCTGTATCAAACCTAGGCAGTGAAACACTTTCATATGAAGAAGGTGACATGATTGTCTATTCAATGTGTAATGTATTATTATTTATTATTTTTCTATAACCAACCCTAAGCGTTTGTTCCAACAATGTAAAATATTTCCTATGTTCTGGTTAGCGCACAAACAACAAAGTCCCCAACAATGGAACCAATGATGAGTGGTGAGGTATCCCTACACTCAACCATATGAATACGAGTGTCCACACATAATTCAGTCAAATTCCAAGGACTAAGTTCTTATGTGCCTTTGTAGAACAAGAACGGGTTGATCAATCTTTATCTTCCCAAGCTTACTTGTATGTCACAATTGTCTGGTTAAGTAAACTTAAGGCATATGATTTTTATACTTTTTTGTGTTTTTATGTCATACTGCTAATAAGGGAGGAGAGAGATAACTAAGTAACTAATTTAATTTGACTACTTATTAACTAGGCTCTAACTGATCCTAACACCAGTATCCATTCTCACTTGTCGTACACATCTTGAACTAGTGCAACACTACTGGGATTACCAAACGCTAATCGTTATTGGGTTACCAAGTGTTACATGCATGCTCAAAGTGATCGTACTGTGTGTGGTTACTTAGGAGAGTTGTAGGGTGAAAGAGAATTATTAATTAACTAATGAATGCATTAAGTAACATCAATTAACATTAATTAATCTATTCTGAATGTTGCAAGGTTTATCACAAAGTTTGTCTTTATTGCCATACACAAGGTGTGCTCAGGTACACAATGCTCAAATAAAGATCCATTCACTTTATGACTCCTACTATGAGCACGCAGAAATAATTCTAACTCTGAGAGGAAGAAAAGGCAAGATTTGGGGTAAGGGACTAAGACTAACTATCCAAATCAAGTGCACCTGCCTCTTATTTATAGGCAATGAGGCAGGCCACAATATCGTGTATGTGATATCGCATGGAAGGCGACGATATTGCGTATGTAATATCATGGATGCAATATCACAGCTCATCACTCATGATGAGTTTTGTAATGCTATTTTTGATAGATTTATTTCCCCTAGAAGTGGGAAACTTTATAGATGGTAAATGTCCTAGGATGCTTCCACTCTCTCACTTATTATTATGTATAATATCATTGTCAACGAGGAAATCTACATTTATTTTTTTCCATCTCAAGTTTTTGCTCTATATTATCTTCTACCTAGGTAGCCATTAGATTTGGGACACATCATTTGTAGGGATATGTTAGAATTGTTCACCCAAGAGAAAGTTTATGAACACCCTCTTCTCATTAGTTTACTTGTTCATTGGGCAAGAGTTCCTATTTTGGGCCTTCATCTTCTTAAAGGAAAGAGAAGTCTTTTAGAATTCTCTACAAAAAGAATTATAACTCTTGTTGATACTAAAGTTTCAACTCCATCCCTTTAGAAAACTCATAAAAAGCAAGCAACATCTTCACCTAAGACCTCTCCTCAACTAAGGAGGTCTAAGTCCATGGGTGCATAGGTGGGGTCTTCCCTAAAGAAGGCCTTGAAGACCATTGGAAAGAACTTGGGAAAGACTAGGTAGAATCTCTTTTGCCTTCATATGAGAATGAATACATCAAACCTTCCCCATCCTCTTGATGGCTAGTAGTTTACGGAGATCACTACTCCTCATTAGATAAATCGTGATGAGGATGTACCTACTCTAGCCAAACATTATACAATAATAGGGCCATCACATAGACATGACTCAAGTAATGCATTAGACTTAGAGAATCTTTCATCACCACCAACTTGTGCCTAGGGAGAGCCCTCTCCTCACATCGAGCAGCCCAGACTAAGTGCATTTGTGCAAAAGGATGTTCCATAGTCATTTGAGCAGAAAGTGATGGAGAGAATTTTTAGTGTAACAGCTCAATGAGAGAAGAATCTTTCAAGACCTACCAATGTAAGGAAAATTCCTCATTTTCCTAGCAAGCTCCATCTCATCCTACTTTATGATCATAGTTTTGTATGACCTCAAAGAGCTCCAATATTAGTATCTTCTTCTAATAATGATGAGCAACATGTCTCCCATTCTAGCACTAGTAGTGATGATGAGGAGGAGGAGAAATACAAGTCCACTCATGCAACTTTAGGCTCTAATGAGGATGATGATGGTATGAAAGTTAGTGATTAGCAACTTCTTTTGATTTCCTCCTTTTGGATGCTATTCAAAAAGGGTTAGAGTTTTGTGATGTGTGATGGATGGTTTAGATCTTCTATGATATGCTATCTGTGTTTTGGATTTTTGCTATCAAACATTATATGGTATACCTTTGGAGACAAGTTGTGAAGTATTCAATGTATATCAGCAATATTTGAGGTTATGATTTTTTCTTGCATTATAAACAGATATGGATAGATGTGGGCAATATTTTATGTTTTCATTTTGTTGTGTTGCCCTCTTGTGATCATGGCTAATGGATATGTGTCCATTAACTATTTTACCTCATTTTTCTATCATTCTCGCTACCATAGGATTATTATTAGATATATATATTTACAAATGTTTGTGCCTTTAATTATTTATCATATGATGTTATGATGCTATGCTAATCCATTTTCTCAAGTTTTGGACATCACCAAAATGGGAGAGATTGTTGACATTTTAGTATGTCAAAACCTTGGAAAATGATGTGGAAAATGTGCTTGTGAATCTTACAATACTAGGAAATGACTAAGATAAATGCATGATGTGATTGGGACAATAACTTAATGAGATCAAGATAAAGAGCATTGTGAGATCAAGACAAAGAGCAAGATAAGTCCAAGATGAGAGCTAAGTTGTCTATCTAACATAACAAAGTCTCAACTGATTTTACAATAGCTTGAAAAAAATCACAAGGGTGCACAAAGCCTAGAATTCAAAAGAAGGTGTTCTAATATCTACCAAGACATCTTAAAACATCACTAGACTTCCCAGTGGTAGAGCTCAAGTTTCAGGCCAGATGTTCCAAAAAAATAGAAGACATCCCAATTATTCTTGAAATGTCCCAGCTAGAATGTCCCATGTAAGATATCCCAATTTCTAGTAGGACATCCCACCTATAAGCATAAAAAGTTAGTAGGACATCCCAAGCTCAAATGAGATGTTCCAAATACCCACTTTCTAGTCATTGTACAAATTCCAATAGTTATGTGACAAGGACAAAGGGTATAAAAGAAATGGGATCTTCGTGAAAAAAATGAGCACTATTCATTAAAATATTTCATTATTTTTTACATCTAGTAAATTTTTTTTGTTCTTTAATTCTCTATCTTTGTGAATTATATTGTAATTGTGAGAGTATAAAAGCAAAGAATTTGTAAAGTGTAGTTACATTCTCTCCTTGATTCTTATTTCTTCCTTTGTAAGCCTTGTGGGACTAATGTGCTTGTAGGAACGCATCCATTGAGCTTATTGGAACCTTGCAAGATTGAGTGTGTATCTTGAGAGAAAACACTCCATGCAGAGCTCATGTCATTATAAAGATTGTGGGATCCTTGAAACCACACTTTAAGTTTGTTTGAACCTTGCAAGGTTGAGTGTGTTTCTTAAGAGCAAATACTCCTTGTGAAGCTCAAACTTTATAAAAGTTGTGGTATCCTTAAAACCACATTTTTGAAGAAAAAAAGTTTGGGGGTATGCAAGGATTCTACCCTTCAATTGTGAAAGTACCTAACTTGGGGACCCATGTACATTTGTGTGTAGTTTTATGTTTGAAATAGTGGAACTTATTCAACCCCCTTCTAAGTTCAAAATCCTCATAAATGAGGTAAAGGACTATTAGGAAAAAAGACTAAATTTACTAAAGCATTTAATGAGAAGAAGAAAATGTTAAATGATATGGTAAGTAGTTAACAAGAATAGTTAGTGATAGAGTAGTCCACAACCCACTACAAGAAATTACTACAAAGAGTTATTAAGCAAGGTTGTGAATTATCATTTATTCCCAGCATGTGTCCATCATCGCTCCTTGCTACATATAATAAAATAAAGGACATACGTCTCAAAAAATCTTCTATTCTAGATTATCAAGTCTTGCTACTAACGTTTAGCATCATAACCAAAGAAATCTCTTATTCCATAGAGTCCATGGTGAAGGACACAACCCCAAAGTCAAGGGGTGAATCATCTTTCAATATATATGATAATACTCTAAATGCATATATAGATACTTACTTTTGTTGATTATTCAAGTCTCTTAACATTTTCTTATTTATAAGTTTATGTCTTTAGTACCTCCTATGTTCGATGATGATGTTAATTACTTTATTTTCCATGACAAGCATGTTTTTTTCTTTTCTCTCATTGATAATTTGGTTATTTTATAATATATTTTGAAAGAGATAATTGCTCCTAATATCTATATTTTCTTTCCTCTACATTTTGGAGTTGACTAAAATGATTAAAATAATTTATAACATGAATTTAAAAAAAGAAAAAATACTTACTATCATGTTATACTTATAATTTATAGCTTTACTAATTAAAGATATGGCTTCTTTACTCATATGGTGCTCATTATAGAATTCATTATATGAAAGAAATTTCACTTTAGAGTGTTACTCTATGATCATGGACTATGAATACAAATCTCTAATTTGTGCAGTTTAGTGAAGTATGGTAATAAAGTAATATTTTATTACTTAACCTATAAAAGTCATGGATTGCTATTCAAGAAGTAAATCACCTCATTGTTTTCCATGTTAAGCTTAACAAATAGTGCTAATAGGCTTAACATGCTAATTAAGGTCTATAACGTGTAACATCATGAATATTTGTATATACTGCCATAGTGTATAACACTACTATGATGTTTGAGTTGTATTACTTGTTATTTAAGGTTTGTTATAGGTAATTTTATTATTTGCAAGTGTCTATTTTTTCTATCAACATTGATGAGTCATGATTTTTTCAACTTCAATTTCGAATATCCAATATCAAATACATGATATCAAGTCCCAAGAAATGATGTCAAATATCTGATATCATCTCTTCTATGCTAGCCTATAAATAAAACACTTAAGTCCATGGTTGGGACATACTTGGTAGATAGATTTCAGTTAGCTTTTTCATAAATTGTTAATTTCCAGTTCTGTTGTTCCCCAGTACATGCCCATAGTGTGATGTTTAGTGATTATATGGCATCCTTATTCGAGTATGACTGGAAATAAAGATCGAGATTACTTTCATCCTTGCAGCATCTACTTAGATTTATTATTGTTTTAAATTGTTTAATCATTTACCATTTTCCTTAGTTAATGTTTTAATTTATTACTCTTACGATTCTTGTCATTAAGTGGAATGAGTATGACTAATCATGAGAGTGTAAGCATAATTACTTGGTAGCCTAGCAATGTATTTTTTGCTATGCCCAGTAATGTACACTTGGTAACCCCAACGGTAGTTACACAATGTCCAAGGCATGTGTGGACGATCAGGAATGGATACTCATTGCACGTAGGCTAGTTTAGATTTTACTTTTCATTGTTAATTAGCTTAATTAATTTATCTCTTTATTCTCATTAGGAGTAGCATAGGACTAGACAACATTAATCATATGCCTTACTTTGGACTAAACCATACATGACAAAGCTACTGCTAGTCCAAGTGGGAAGATAACGAACTCTAATCAAAGCATAATGATTTAGATACACAACTAGTCCCATCCATGGAATTTGATCAAATCATGCGTGAACACTTGTGTGATTCATATGGTTGCATGTAGGGGTTCCTCGCCACTCATCATTGGTATCGTTGCCAAGGATGGTGCTAGTTATCTAGATTAGTTATATTATACACAATCACTATAAATGCATTAATGATATATCTTTTAAAAAATATTAAATCACACACATCATAAACAAATAACAATGTCTCTTTCACAATGAAGCGATAATGCACTATATAGAGAAAGAATTCATTGGAAAACTAACAAGGTATATGACAAAGAAAATTGGAGTGACCAACCTTATGCAGAGGTTTCGCATGTTCATGATCACCCTGATGACATTCAAGGGCTACATTCACCTAAGGCAGATAATACTAGAGGTGATGAAGTAAGTCCTAGACTAGGGGAGGCCTCAAGGCCTAGGACCTCCTCAAAATCTAGGAAAGATAAATTAATGGACCATGGGGAACATCATAGAAGCCATGGCAATCCTTCCGGTTTCTCATATTCCTCTTCCTCTTCAACGTCTAGTTCTAACAAAGATGAACATATCTATAGAGAAAAAGCTTCACTATGGGGTTGGAATGAAAATAGAAATCGAACCCACAAGAAAACTCAAAGACATCAACATGAACATAGGCAAAATCATCATAATCAAATGAATAGAAATAAAGTTCTCCATCACAACATGTCTAATGACGATGAACCCTTGTTGGCCACTAGAAGGCTGATGTAGATCATAGAAGTGGTTAAGATATCCTACAAGCATCATAAGGAAAGTCACCTACCCAGGCTTGATATAAAAACTATCCCTAAATTTGCGAGAGGCTACAATTCAAATCCATAATATCATGTACACACCTTACAAGATGCCTATGCCCTATACAACATTGAAAGTGGGTGGCAAAAGCTTAAGCTCTTTCCCAGGATACTAGTTGATAAAGCTAAAGTGTGGTATAGATCGTTGAAACAAAATTCAATCTGATGGTGGTCCAAAATGTTAGAAATTTTTATTGAGAAATACCAAACCCATGCGAGGGTTTCCAGCCTGAGGAGATAGATCCAAGGATGGAAGCAAGAACAACATGAACCTTTGGACATGGCCTTAGATAGATATTATTCCCTACTAAATAGATGCCCTTGCCATGGTTTCTCTAAGGAAAGGTAACTTTTCCACATCATAGATGCCCTAGCCATGGTTTCTCTAAGGAAAGGTAAATTTTCCACATCATAGATGAACTTTGTAATGAAATAAGGGAGACCCTTGGGATGTATGCCCCAGGACAATTATACAAGCTACAAACCCATTATATCTAAGAGTTAATCAAGCATGTGGCCAAAGAAGAAGGAGAGATATGCAAACAGAAAAAAGTTGAGAAATATCATTGGGACCCAACCCTTCAAAAGAAGCAAGTCCATATCTATGGTAAGGAGAAAGAGACTACTCTTGATAAGGTGATTTCGCAACGAACCTTGCCGATAAAAAAGTCTATTGATGAACTTGAATCAAAGTTTGATAGGATGTCAAAGTGGATATATGAAAAATTAACAAATTTTGTAGAACCTATAGAGGAGAAGGTAATGCAAAATGAATGAAACGATCATAATAAATGGAGGAAGCAGAACCAAGAAATAGCTAGGAACACTTATTGCCAAATAAGAAAAATGGCTAAAGAAAGTGAGACTATAAACTTAACCATAGATGAAGATGACATATGTGACCTATGGATATTTGGCCACCCTAAGGGCCATTGTCCAATCATGTCACATCTATATGAGTATTAGGCTTCTACATTAAAGCCCAAATTCATATAGAAGCACATGCCCAAGAAATTTCCTTTCCCACATGATAATTATAAATATTCCCACAACCAATTGTAGTATCTAAGGAGGACTTATTACCAGCCTCAACACTATCATCAATCGTAGTGGCAAAACCCATAGTTGTGTGGAAGGCCATCACCAAACCAACCCTACCCATACTACCAATTGAAACCACATGGATATTATGTTCAACACCCTATTTTTGAAACTAGTTCTACTTCCTCTACTTCAAATCACTACTATCACTCTCCCAAGTACCATCAACCCATGAACTCCCCTGCAGGATTACCACCTCCTGCCTCCTACCAACCATCTTACCCTTGATATTCTCATACTCAACCTTCTCATGTGCCACCACCAACAACACAGGAAGGCTTAGCTTCACAACATCCCTAAACAAATGTCACTTGTACTATGAATGTGCATAGACATGCTGATACTAGTAGGTTCCCACCACAAACTTGGAAATGTCCTTTCTTTAGGAAAGCTCCTAGGTGGAAGCACAACACTCATGAACCTACCACATCATCCAAACTAGCATAATTCCAATATAGTACAAGACCTCCCTTCTCACAACCAATGTCCTTTGATCCTATGCAAGGACCATCATCCATTGTTACTCCAACACCCAACCGAAGTAATGAATCTAGTACTATGGGGAGACACATGAATCCATGCATACCATATCATGCTCAAGGGTGCAATCATGGGCCAGGAATTTTCAATGTTAACACAACTCATACCCTAACCCACCATATGTTTAACAACCAAGTGTGTAAACAATAGCTTATCTACGCAGCTATCACTAAACAAAGAGACACTTGGAGGCTCAAAAATGAATGGTTAACAATGTTTTACACATGCATGAAGCTTTCTTATCCACTTATTAATTCTTGCCACAACCAAATGTTTAGTTGTGGGGAAAATCTCCCATTCTAACCTCCAAAATTAATAGGTTTTTTTCATCTTTTTGTTTTACAATTTTTTATCATTTTCTTATTTCTTAATATAAGTTTTCCTATCCTTTTTAAATTTTTCCATTTTTTGTTTTTTCTATTCATTTTATTTATTAATAATCTCTCTTGTAAATAAAACAAGCATGTAGCCCATTGAGGTGAGGTTTTCTCTATGTCAACAAATCATGAGGGACTAATTATTTGGATAGTGAGACAACATCATCCATCCACTCATTCTATTAATAAGAGGTTCTTACCCTGGTTAAAATGATATTCTTTTCCATCACCCAAAACTCAAAATAAATTCATAATCAGTATGCTTAGATAGAAAAGTGAAGAACCAAGGGGGAATGTGAAGGGTGTGACATCAAGGGAATTTGTGGATTCTCTTTTCAGTCATGTTGCTACAGTTGTAATTATATCCTTGTAAATCTAATGAAAAATGGGAGTAAGAGTATAATAAAAAGGAATTGAATAAATTTATGAGGGTCCCACTAGAAAGACATGTACCCATGCCTATAGGTTGGTGGCTTCTCAGAATACTTTCAAAAAAAAGGAGTGTCATCAATAAACTCCTCCCTTGGACAAAACAACAAATGATGTTACTCCTTGCAACTCTGGTAGTCTTATGGTTGTTGGTCAAAGTGATGAAATAATGAAATGTCACTAAAATGTGTTTGGGAGTTAGTTTAAACCTTAGAAAGGAGGGCTAATGATTACTTAACCATTCATAACACACAAGGATTCATTATGCCTCTAGTAGGCCACCTCAAATCCTGATTCCTACAATCCTTTCTACAGTCCATCTCATCTCGCTATCCATATGATCCTAACTTATGATTTTGGGCAACGTAGAGTTATTTTCTCAAATTGGTGGTTTTAACATGTGTGTTTTATTTTACAAGTATGCATTGCATTCAATCCCTTTAGTGCCTACAGACATTTTTAGGTGTGGTTATACAAGGGCATTATGGGCTGGAGCCTGCTTTGGGGAGGATCCACTTGTGTAACTATTGTAACTTGTATCTATTTGACACAACCACATCATTTTTAACCTTCCACATGCATAAAAGTTACATTTCATGCTTTCCCTTATCATGTAATTGAACCATTCTACACCATTAGTCTAATACCCCTTTTCTTGTATCTTCCAAAGCTTTTAATATCAGTGATTCCATCTTCTAAATACGTTTGATGCCTAAAAATGATTTCCTACTTACCCCAGAACTATGGACCTAACCTAAAACCTTCCAATCAATCCTAGAGCTTCATTTTCAATGCTAATTATCCTCATTAAATGCAAATTCACACACCCTGATATTAACTACCTGATATTGAGTTGGACATAATTTCGGATACCTGATATCCAGTACTTGATATCAAGTTGACAAAACCTATATATATGACCCCTGCTGTGCTCAAAAATCCATTCTCATCATTTACAGCTAGGGAATTTTTTCAAATTTTCTTTCATGACTGAGAGCTCTACGCAATCAACTTCCACTTGCAATATCTTACTTAATACTGCTCCAATTTCAGTATCATTTGGACCCATTTGAACTTGAAGTATTCAATTTAGTTGTGGGGGGTGCTTGCATGGGAAACTTGCACCAAATTTTTGACATTTTCTATCACCTGGAAGGTATCACAAGGGTAATAATGTTAAAAACCTTAAGCATTATAATAAAAAATAAATCATATTAATGCTAGAAACTTTAATTTTTCCACCCAAGGGATCATAACCTTCATAATATGCCATACATAAGGAAAAAAGAACCAATCACAAAGGGTCATAAATAAAGATTAACACTTTTTGGGCATTTTTCTAAAAAATTTTCTAACTCTACAATCATATGAACTAAAGCACTTAATAGAACTAAGGTCATGAGTAAGGTATAAACCTATTAATAATAAATAATAGCACCTTAGTGACACCAATTTCTTGAATGATTGCAAATGGTCCCAAAAAGAGAAGGACAAGCAAGACCTTCGCAAGGAGTAGCCAAACACCCAAGAGGTGGCAGAGGCCAATAAGGCAAGCAAGCCAAGCATGAAGAGTAGGAAGCCCAATCATTCAACATCCATTAAGAGGCTCCTATTATAGGATAGTCAATCCAAGGAGAGGCTGTGGAACCATAAGCTTCTGTGTAATGGCAATGCCTCACATTGTCCCTAGAATGCCTTGAAGCTATTCAAGAGAAATCCATGTTGACCATGTTCATCATGGAAATAAACTTTGGTCCATTCATGGCATTTTCTCCTGAGGTAGTTTGAACACAACTCCAAGCATTACCGTTATGGCACATTCTATCAAACAATGGTGAATGGTACCTTAGTGAGACCTACCAATTCTAGCATAACAAGGAAGAAGGCACCATGGTTAACATTGGAAAATTCATTATTTCCTTCTTGGTTAAAGCAATTACAAAGGCTCTAAATCTACCAAATGTGGAGAACAGGTTACGACATCTATCCATGAGGTTTGATCCTAAGACCATAAAATTGTGGCTAAGGTAGATATACAACAAGGATGATAAGACATATAATGAATTAACTTTGGAAGAGATGACCTATTTCAAGATAGGCACATATCACCTCTTCCCCACCAAAGGGCTCAACAGAATCTCAACATATGCAACCAAGGGAAGTGCCATACTAATGGGCAAATACATGGCCAACCTTTCCCAGTTATATTACATGGAAATTTAGAGGTGATTCAAATAGAAGAAGGCAAGGAAGCTAATATTTCCATTTTCTTGCTTGATCTAAAAGCTATGTAAACACGTTGGAATCCTGGGGTACATAAATGACATTCCCAAGAAGGCTTAGAATGCTTCCTTCACTAAAATGCTGAAACTTGCTACACCAAGGAAAGACCTTGATGAGGAACAAGAACTAGAGAGGGAAGTGGAACCAAAAAAAGAAATAGAACAAGAGCTAGAACAACATCGTGAGACATAAGTTCCTCCACCATTGCCACAAGACTATAGGCCTACAAAGAGTCATTTACAAAGAATTGCTAAAACACTCAGTTGGGGGAGCAGAGATGAGTCAAACCTCTTCAAAGTCATCAATGATGTCGTGTAGTCCACTATTTCTGCCAATCCAACAAGGGGGAAGATTTTGCTACAATTAGGAGGAGAATCCCAGTGGTCGCAACAAATCTCTGGTAATGCCACATCCTTTCAAGTGATGCTTGAAACTAGAGAAGGTGCCATAGTAGTGATCATGTAGCATTAGAATGTAGTAAGTGCAACAAAGATGATAATAGATCACATCAAGGAATCTTTCAATGTGTCTGTTGTACCCCGAATGGATTTGACTAGGACCAAAGATGCCCAAATGTTGGCTGGGACTTCAATGACTACTGCAACCCATGAGGATGTATTGGATAGATTACTACAAATAGGACAAGCAATGACCACCCTATTTAACACCCTCAATGATGTCACTATAGTACAATTAGATCTCATTGCCACCAAAGGAAAGCTGGTCATGGCTAAGACTACAGCAAAACATGCAAAAGTAAAAGTGTAATGCTTACAATAAGAGTTGGCTGCCCTTGGGGCTAAAAGACGGGACCCTACCCAATTTTTCATGCTTGATCAACTATATCAATTTAAAACAAGGTAGCTAAATAAATTGATTGAAGAGAACAAAGCTATTGAGTAAGAAAAAGATAAGGTGGTCTAAAATGCCTCCACTACTGAAGCACAATCCTATGCCCATAAGAAGGCACTGACTACCACTCAAGAAGAAAATAAACAACTTGTTGCAAAAAACACAAGGTGACCACCATAGAAAAACAAAAGAACATTCTAGAGGAAAGTGTCTACCAGTTAAGAGAATAACTAGTGAGGGTCAATCAGGATATCAGCCGACTAGCTAGAGAAAACATAACCCTCTTAATGGAGGAGGTACATCTGATACGATAAAAATCTATAATTGAAATAAGTGCATGGCAAAATGAGGCTAAAAAACATTAAAATTTGAAAGAACACTGTTAGGACCAGGTCAACATGTATAAGCAGATCAATGAAAAGGAAATCTAGATGGCTAAAGCTCACATCAAATCCATATCAACACAAAATCTTGATTAGCAGCCCATCTTGGATAGTTATGCCTTAGTCCAATAAGTAGAAGTGAAGAATAAAGACCTACATATCAAGGAATTAAAGTAATACATGGCATTGGCTAACCTTCAATATGCCAACCTTCCCATGTTAACAACAATTCAGCCTAGAAATAAATTAGAGTAGCAGGTAGCAACCGCCTATGCATTATATGAAAAGTGTTTGTAGACATAAAAGTTTCTTTACAGAAACTCAATGTAGCAAAGTCAAAAATAAAGGTGATCAAGGCTTGCTACCATGAACAAAAAGATGTTGCCTCAAACCTAGCTAGGACATTAACAAATCATCATGAGTTGAAAGAAAAGATTAGAGCCTTTCAGAAGAAATGATGGTAGTTTATGGCCTAGTATGTGAAGGTCAACAAAATGTTTCTGTAGTTGCCATGTCCATGGGATGTACCGGTGCCAGCACACATTGGTTTAGCAACCTAGAAAGTACATGACCCATGAACGAAGGAAGAAAATTTGAAGGTACTACTCAATCGCTACAAATTTCAGAAGCTTGATGATAAAGGAAAGCAATCAATGGAGGAACCACTACCTCCAAGAACTACATAAGCTTCTCCAAATTTGTGTATTGTAATTGATGGGACACAATATCTCATGGGCCACGATATCGCGTCGTCCCCTACAATATCGCATGCGCGATATCGCGGTGCGTCACCAAGTCTATAAATAAGAGGCAGCTCTCCCTTGTTTTTGAATCTAGGCCTAGACCATAGGGAAACTCTGGCAGTTTGATCACTCCAGAGATAGAATATTTTCCATGTGCCCATAGTAGGAGTCCTAAAGTGAACGGATCTTTATTCGAGCAAACATTGTACCTGAACACAAGTTTGTGTATGGCAATAAAGACGAACTTCCTGGATAAACCTTGCAGTGCATGGAATAGGCTAATTAAGATATTATTTAATGTTATTTATTGTTTTCCATTTAATCACTTTATTAGGAATTAAATCTCTCTCAACCCTTCTCTCCTAGTTAAGTGCCTCAGTACGACCGCTTCGAGCACGTGTGTTACGCGTGGTGATCCCAGCAACGATTAGCATTTAGTAGCCACAGTTGCATCAGTTCAAGGTGTGTACGATAAGTGGGAATAGATGCTGACACTAGGTAATTAAGACTTAGATAGTTAGTTAGAATTAGTAATTAGTCTCTTCAACCCTTCACCTCAATAGCATAGAAGATAAAAGATAAAAACATATAAAAATCATATACCTCGGACTTGCTTAACCATACTGTGACAAATACAAGTAAGTCCGGGAAGACAACGAATGGTTAACCTTAAGTGTTCCATGAAGCAAGTAGGATGCTCGTATTCGTATGGTTGACTATAGGGGTACCTCTCCACTCATCATTGGTGCCGTTTCTAGGGACTAAGTGTTTGTGCGCTAAGTAGAACATAGGATATTACTCACATTGTTGGGAGCTTAAATGAAACTTAGGGTTAATCAAATACAAATTTTATAACGGTTAAATAGCATGCCTATAAGACATCATGTCTTTTTCTTCTTCTCACAAGAGCAATTCACCTAGGGATAATACAAAGAACAATCGGCAATCAAAAACACATAACCTAAATCAGCCGGTTCCTCAACAATATAGGTTGACATATACTCATCCTAATGAGTATATACCCAACTTTACTTTTATCCTTCATCAAGATGAACAGATGTGCTGGAGAGATTTGCACGGTAACATAGTGTTACCACCGAATCGTGCAGTCCCCAATATGCTCCTCCGTGCTTTGGCACAAATTGGCATGACTCAGCTTTATGCTGAATATGTTATAGGCAATTATGACACAAGGGATTACTATCCTACAGCCTTACAATGTATGAGGGACTCAAGGTAGGAGAGCCAACATACACTATTGAATGGTAAAGAGGTCTAGCACATCCTAAGAGAAATTGGAGATGGTGAACCACTTGTAACTAGTTCTCTATCGAAGGATGTTCCCCCTCCTAACGAAACTGAGGAGGTGGGGTATCAGAACCTACACTCAATGATACACAACCCTGGTTCTGATCCCTGTGAACACTAGCTGTTCACTGAGGGAACAACACATGACAAGGACGGATACTTAGATCGTCATCATGATCAGGGCTGAAGTAATCGAAGAGAAGGCAAGATACATCATCATGGCGATGGTTCTCCTTCTTCTTCACCTTCATCACATCACTCACCCTTGAAACACCGTGAAAATTA
>MNCI01036526.1:65247-165010 GCA_015680685.1 Gnetum montanum | reverse complement strand
ACAGTTGGTCATGGCCAAAGGCTAGGCTTCACAAGCGGTGGTGGAGCCCCAGTAGGGGGAGGTGGAAGAGGACGAATTTGCGGCCCAGTCGAAACATTCGTTCCATACTCTGGAACCTTCGTTCCATACCCTGAGCCCCCATACGTATGCAAATCCCCTCTTTCCTTTCAACGGAGAGGCCGCCTCTCTTAACACGGCCCCGACGGCACAGATGCATGTCCTTGTCCTTCCATAGGCTGCTGCACAACCGTCTAGGCTACAAGTACAAATCCCTCACAATAACGTGGGGGCGGTTTCATCACCATGCGTAGTTAACATCACAGTGGTGGTCCCGGCGATCGTTGCACCCCACTTCATTCCTCAGATACAACCCTACAACATATCCGCAATGCGCCCGACGCAGACCTTGTCATTTCCACCCCCTCCGACCCAATAGATTACCGCAGTCGTCTAACCAACTTATGCCCAACAGCCTACTGCAGGTCAATGGGTCAAGTTGAAGCTATACTACCTTTCCCCCAGTAATTTACATCAGGCCTTCGCACAAGTTAGAAGCATCCAAGATGCTGCGGAGGCCAACAAAGACCCGGCGTATGTCACCTATAAGAATGCACATAACAAGAACAAAGACAAAGGGAAGGCAGCGACAATGACAGTAGCTGCAATGACTGAGAGTACAAAGACGAAGAGGAAAAAGACATTCACTGCACCACCTGAAACCATGACTGGTGCCGGCACCAGTCAAGACATGGCGGCTCCTGAAAATGCCCCCCAGCCAAAGCCAAATTTTGAGCGTAAAGATCGTTCAAAATATGCAGCTTTACTTGTGAAGCATTCCAAATTGCTGAAACAGCTGTTAGTGGCAGGGCACATTCAACCTAAGAAGGTGTCCAAGGAAGCTATGAAGCGTCACAGACGTCACTGTGAACTGCTGAAGGATCCTTCTTTAGCCCTACCTAACGAACCAGCAGTTCTGAGATCTTTCAGGCTGGACCGTTTCTGTGACTACCACCAGATGTGTGGTCACGATACGGATTACTGCTGGATGTTAAAGGATGACATTCAACGCATGATCGACGAAGGTCATCTAAAATTAGACAAAAGTAACCCGACGTGTCCGGAAAACCAAACACTGCATGTATATAAGGACCCGTTGAACGCAAACTATGATCCTTATACAATCACTGTGGTGAGTACGGACAGTGAGCGTAAAGGACCGCCAAAACGGCCTTTTGTTTTGCGCGTGCCCGCCAGCTCACCAAGGGGGCCAACTACTTCATCGATAGCCAGTGGGGTCTCACGGCCACCTTTCATCATACGGGCACCTTCCGAGGTATGCCCTTAGTCATGCAGTAGCACTCAAGCCGCGGCTCCGTCCATGCCCATGCCTAGAGCGCCCTTCATTATCAGGGCGCCAGAACCACAGCCTGCTCCTTTCACACAGGGGCAGACCTCCGGCCAAAATAACCAGTCATCGCCTCCTAAGCGAAAGGAGGAGGACACTACAATTAATGCAACAAAAGACCACCTTACGCTCGGCTTCCCTAAGCCCAGGCCCCTGGCCTCTATGTAGGCAAAAGGTACAGAAACGTAGCCACCTTCTCTTGGTAGGAAAAAGAATGACCCTCCCACTGACACCGCTCCGCCTCGAGAGATCCATCTCTTGGGCCGAATGGAGGAGGGAAAGGGGGATAAACAACCCGGCCAAGAGAAGGACCTCCTCGGTGCATTCACGTAAGTTAAACAAGCTCTTAAGCAAAAGAACACAACGCTGAGCCTGTACGACTTACTGATGACGTGTCGAGAAAACCGTGAGGCTATGGTACGCATGCTGACATCCATATCAGTGGATGACAACCTACCAGCAGAAGAGGAAGCGATACACGCTGTCATGTTTCCTTTCGAAGCTGAACAACCCAAGCCTACCTCGCTGACCTTTCTTTACGAGTTCGTCAAAAATGACCCGGAGAAACGTCAAGTAACGACTGAGCCTATGTTCATTACCATTCGGGTCGGCCAGTACCAGATCCGAAGGGTGCACGTAGATGATGGCGCAGCTGCTAATGTCGTTCCTTATTCCATAGTGGATAGGTTGGGCTTGGTCGACCAGATCACTCCCATGACGATAGCCTGCGTAAAATCGTTCAACGGAGCATGGGTTCAAATCAAGTGAACGGTGTGTATTGAGTTTGTGGTGGGGGATCAATTCCCCACCAAAGCCACATTCTTAGTCGTCGAGGAGATACCTGGTTTTAACTTAATATTAGGGAGGTCGTGGTTAGCCCAGCTGAGGGCAGTTTCGTCGCCGATACACCTGCCCTACGCCGGGGGGAAGGTCATCATACGCGGCGACGAGGTCACCCCCAGGACTGTCAATAACATTGAAGAAGAACGGGGTTCGGAGATTGAAACAACTGACGAGCAGTTCCATCTCCAAGCCCCTAAACAAACTGACAACAATGACGACGGTCTAGCCTGGGCCGCCCTGCCATTTTCGGATGACAGCGTAGAGGAGTCAAACCACAAGCCTCCTCGCGCTTACGCAGCACTTAACATAAAAGCTGTTAGGAGACAATTGCGTATCGACAGTTGAACAATGGTCTTCTGCGTGCACAACCATTCTCTTGTAAGATTAGTGCATTCCCCATTTAACAGCTTCTCTTGTTTCAACATATTTTTACGCTACATTTGCTTTCTATGTTTACGCTTTACACTTTTTGCGTGTTTTATCGTACCCGCGTTAGTTACACTTTCACATTACTTCATGCATTTATACAGGATTACATTTTTGTTACAATTTACGCAGTCGGCCCGCAACGGCCTTAAAATAGTCATCTGAAGTTGTCTACTATCATTATTTACGCTTGCTATACAATACGCAACAGGCCTGCAACGGCTTTAAACTAGTTATTACGTCCCATCAGTATCACTTAAACAGAATCCTTAACATATATTTTCACGCTGACGCAGACAAAAGCATAAAAAGTGAAACAACAAACTAATTAACATTTCAAATATACATTAGACTTTACAACAATTCGTTATCAGTCATTCAGAACAATACCCGACCTCGCATTAATAAAATTTTGCGTAAATAATAATTACGCATTCCATCTGCTACCACTGTCACCGGTATCTTGTAACTTCGGATCTAGCCCCAAAAGGTTGTCCTCCAGTGGGCCATCATTTCCGGGAATTATGCCTTCACGAAAGATTGCCCCTTCATGAGGCTCTTGTTCAGGCACTGGCTTCATAGGAGAACGCTCTTCATCGTTGCATTCCTCCTCTGCTTCCTCTATTTCCTCTCCCAGCCCCTCAGCTGGCGTATTTTCCCTATCTTCTTTCGGTACCTAAACCCAAATAACATCAAAAATTAGAGTAGACAACACAAGCCAGAAAACTTTCCGACTACGTCATGCATAAACTTACACGCTACGGCCCTACTTTCATAGCAAAGGGGAGCTTGTCCAGGCAAGCCCACAGGCGCTGCATAATCTCTTCCTCCGTTAGGTCTGGCCACACATCCTCACCCAACGCAGCTCCAGCTTTCACCTTCCCTTTCTCCACGCTACTCCAGCGGGGTGGATCCAGGAAGAAGGTAGGGATTGTAGCCTGATTCCTAGGGAGAACCATTGCCCTCTCTAGGGACACAGTTATGGTCACCTGCTCTTCGAACTTCTTGAAAGCTTCGGATGCTCCGATGGTGTCCACGAAAACCTCCAGGGATCGAGCTTTGATGGCAGAATCGTGGTAGTGTTTTCAATAAGCGGCACTTTCCCTTTTATAAAGGTGCTTGTGGTCCTTCTCCTTCTGCCCCCACTCCTGTACGCTGGCGCAGTAGTCCCTCCAGTCCCGGCTTTTCTGAGCTAGGAGTTCAATTTGCATCCTCTACTCTACTAACGCATGACTGGTCTATACGCTGTTCTTGATGCCTGTCCAATAATGGGAGTGATCGATAACAGTAGTACGCCAGTCTTCATCCCCCGTCACTCAAGCCTGTAGGAATTCGTACCGTGACAAGAAACATTATTTCTACAAAAAAAATGGTACGAATTCGTAAAGATGTGCAAACATTTTTACTTATGTTATAAACATTGAAAAATCCTTATAAAGATATGTCTTTTTCATAGCTCATTCACTAAGATGTTAAACTAGCATTATGATAAGCTAAGACCTTCAACTTGCATTATTGCCCACCATGAACTTAAACTAGAAAAGATAATTACACAACCCCATCTGTTAAGACATTAAACTAGCATTATGGCTCACCATGGCCTTAAACTAGCAAAGATAATTACACAACCCTATCCACTAAGACATTAAACTGTCATTATGATTCACTAAGGTTTTAAACTAGCATTATGGCCCACCATGGCCTTAAACTGGTAAATATAATTACACAACCATGCATAATTTCACCTAAATTGGAATTTAGAAAAAGCATGATGATTATTAAAACCATGCATAATTACACCTAAATTGGAATTTAGAAAAAGCATGATGATTATTACAACCATGATAATTACACAAATTTATAATTACAACCATGCATAAATATAATTACACCTAAATTGGAAAGTTGAAGCCAAAGACTACTTCGCTATAACTAAAAAATATTTGAAACCTTTACCATTTCATTATAAAAAATTTGGAAATTTACATGCAATTACAAAAGTGACACAATCAACCTAACTACGCAACATTAGAAAAACAACCATAACTTCATTTTTATTAGTCCAAATTAAATGAGAAAAAATCCATTAGAAATCCTAAAAACTCATAACATTCAATTTTACAAATGTGTAGCCATTCTCCCAAGAAAAATTATACAACATTGCTTACTTTTTCATGTCCAAACTTCAAAAACTTCAAAACCTAGATTTCATATAGCCATGGAAATAGTCAAAATAGCCAAAACCATTGAAACCCATTAAAATTTGTAGAAAAATAATGGTGTAGGATTTTTTTTGAAATTTAATTTTAATAAATCCTAAGGCCCAAATTTGAAAAAATTGCCACACCCTAAAATTTTGGAAAAAAGCATGAAACAGCAAGCCCTATTTTCAAAATTACATCTAAAAAATATAAAGTAATGAAACGACTATAAATCAACATGGAAGCATCCAAAATAGAAGGTGGGATTTCATCAAAATTCCATTTTAATCCCTCCACTAGAGTAGATCTAGAAAAAATAGGCTCAACACATGAAAAACAAAAAACTAGAAAAACCATAGAAAATAAAGGAAAAAATAGGTAGAACTGCCTACCTTGGAGTAGCAACAAAAGAAGCCTAGATGAAGATGGACCTGGGTACTTCTTCTAGCTCCTAGGAACATTCATGCACCTTCTAGATCATAGGGTTCATACTCTTTCCTCTATATTGCTTTGAGGCCATGGTAGGCTCCATGCTGACTATAGTTAGAAAAGGAGAAGGATGAAGGTTCTACACTATGTATTGGAAGGATGGAAGGCTTCCAGGCTAAATTCATACTATTTCTACCATAGAAAACCTCTCCCAGTGCTCTCCTCTAATGCACTATTATTGTAAAATGATATTTATGTTCAAAACTTGCAAAATCTAAACACATAAAACTCATCTAAAACGTAAGCACACATCTTGAAACCCTAGCTACTAATTCAGTGTACCATAACTCCAAGTGCATTGAAGTGAAAGGGGAGGAAGGTTTAGTTCACATTGATTTTGGTTGGGAAACAACTTCACTTTTTAACATTTTAAATTTTTGGATTATGGGCCCCACCATGTGCCTTCTCTCTTGACCAAAAATTGCATCAACGCTGAGCTTTTTTCTAATTTGACACTTAAAACCTTATAGAAACCTTAACTCCCATGAAACCATGTTGCGGATACCATCCCCATCATAAAAACATATCCCTATTTTGTAAAATCATTGGAATTATAAATATCTTGCTATTTTTGATAACCCAAACTTGCCTTTCTCAACCTTGGGTTTCCAAAAGTGGGTGATACATTAATGCAGCTAGATGAAACTCCATGGGAATTGCAAGTCGGCCTCAAGCAAAGATTCGTGATCAGGGCAAAAGTACGTGATAGAATTCCAGAAAGAAGAACAAGATAGGGCATCAAGACTTTGGTTTCCCTTCGCAGATTTCTTATCTCACTATGTTTCCATATTTACACTATAGCATGCAGTGTAGCGTAATGACGCTCAGCGAAACGTAGTTTGACATTAGAAGGCAGTTTACTTTAGCAGATTTGGCAAAGACTAAGGCCTAAACAATGTAATACATGACTTCTCGTGTATTTTGGCTAAGTATTTCATCCAAGGCCGAGTTTATGCTCAGTACGCATGGCAGCGTAATAAGCGTCGAAAAAGTCAAAGAGGGATCAACGACACACAGTAGATCGACACTTTTCTTTTTACATATTGGTCGCCTTACGCCCTTTACGCAATGCAGCATTGTCAGCGTAACTCATCGTGAAAATAATCATTGCTTACGCTTCACTACGCATGGCAGCGTAAACGAACGTAAAGCAGCTTGAATCTATTGTCTTCATGCTTTATTACGCTCTTGTATGCGAAGCAATGTGTACGAGCGTAATGTAGTCCAAAATCAATGGAGACATGCCCGACCCACATTTGTCACTCATATGCACAATACGCAGATGCGCGTATTGTGCGTAGATATGGATTTCAACACAAGGATGGTCAAGTCAGCGATCTTCCGAAAATTTTGAAACACGTGTCATCATAGCTGTGCCTTCTTCACCTATCGTCAACCTATAAATATCCCAGTTGGCGAAGAAAAGAAAGAAGAGAGAAGAAAAAGAACAAAAAGAAGGACAATAATAGAGAGACAGAGACAAGAGACACTTGGCTTGAGCATTGGCAGTAAGAGCGATTACCCCTTTGGCAAAGACACAACTTTCTCCATTAGTGATTCTCAGCAGTTCCGAGCAAAGACTACCGAAGGCAAAAGGAGTAGATCAGAGATCCAGAGATCATCTGGTGTGGTTTGTGAGTTTCTATTGATCAGAAGCAGTTGATCAATAGACATCAGAACTTGACCTTCCTTGCATCCCTTCTCCAGCCTACAAGGTAGATCAGATTCTATTCTGCACTTCTGCTCAGATAGTTTGCTTGTTTCTTGTTGCTTTGTGTTTGCTTTATACAAAACAATCGAGGTCTCCCCAGTGTAACTTGAATATACAAAATACTTATTTTCCTGGGTCAAACTATAGATCTGGCAATCATGCATTTTTCTCGTGTCTGATTCATGTTGTCGTGTTAACGCTATCATCGTCGTTACCATTCATCTACATCACCTTTCTCTCATTTCGTGACTCACTGAATCATATCGTTCGATGAGAAATTCGTAATCTTCATCGGTTTACTGATTAGTAAGTCCCTGTCTGATCGACAAGACCGTTCAGGGTGCCACGGATTCATTTTTCCAGCATAGCCCTCGTGCGGATCCGTGGTTAAAACTGTGTACACGGGATTTTGTTTGGTATTTTCTAGCTGCCGACATTTTCTACTGTTATAGTTTTCTGGCGCTAGAAGGAGGGCCTAGGCTCTGATCCGTATTTTTTTGGGTAGCCGTGTTAGCAATTTATACCCAAAACCGTAAACATAATACATCTAGGGAAGTTTACGACAAATCGCGTGGTGTAGATCGATCACGAGAACGATTTCTCTGGAATCCTGCAGGGTAGAAAGCCTATTTTTGATCTTTTTGTCAGCCGCTTACTAGATCCGATCATTTTTCACAGCTAATCCACTCGATCAATGGATTCCGTATACACAACCACAACCGTCATGGTCGCCGCTGATGTGGGTGCTACATCTATGAACCCTATCGCTGTCACCAGACTTGCTCTTGGTGCAGCGGGACCGCAGGGACCATCGCGTAGGTCATTGAGATTGCAAGGCAAAGACCCTGTTTTCATGGTCATGACCCATGAAGAATACAACTTCATCTATGTTAAGATCCAGGCAAAGCTTGCTCTTAGCCGAGCCGAGATCAAAGCAAAAAGAAACTTTGAGATGATTCATCGAGGAGGTCATGATTTCACTCCAACAGCCTATGACATTATCCCTTTGACCGAACATCAACATGAAATTATAACACAGTTGGTCATGGCCAAGGGCCAAGCTTCACGGGCTACGCTGGAGCCCCAAAATGGGGAGGAGGAAGAGGATGAATTAGCAGCCCAGTCAGAACATTCGTTCCATACTCTGAGCCCCCACATGTATGTAAATTCCTTGTTTCCTTTCAATGGAGAGGCCGCTCCTCTTAACCCAACCATGACCACGCAGACGCATTTCCCTATCATTCCACAAGCCACTGCACAGCCATCTGGGTTGCAAATGCAAATACCCCACAACCACATGGGGGCGGTTTCATCGCCGCGTGTACTCAGCATTCTGGCGGTGGTTCTAGCGACCACCGCGCCCCATTTCATTCTGCAAATCCAACCCCAAATCATGTCCACAACTCATCTGATCCAAAATTTGTCGCTGCCGCCCCCTCCAACCTGGTAGATCACCGCTGTTGTGCAGCCATAAATACCTGTCGACGAGCCTGCCGTGAGTCAGTGGACTTACCCCGCGGCACAACACAACCAGTTCGCAGTATATGGTGTGCAACCCTCGATGGCCCCCGCAACACATATTCTGCCGATGGTTCCGCAATATCCTCATCCTTATCCCGCATAGCAAATGGCGACTAACCTCTCTTCCCAAACTGGTGGGTGGTGGTCTTCACAGGCCCCCCTGGCTGCAAGGATGCCCGCCCCACCATCTACCAGCCAAACCATTCCACTGTTTTCCCTGCCTGGCATGGCTTTTCTAGGTCAGCCCCCTTCTCCTCCTGCACAGGCACCTCCAGCAACGGGTTTGGATCAAGCTTTTCTACTGATTCAAACCCTCACCGAGGAGGTTAGGCGTCTTAAGGCTGCTGGGTCAGACACGGTATAGATCATGGATTTTTACCAAGATGATCCTATCAGCTTAGCGGTCCCTATGTTGTTGTTGCCAACAGGGATGTCCTTGCCTCATTTTACCAAGTATAATGGGGAGGGGGATCCCAATGCTCACTTGGTCACCTTTAGATCTGAATCCTTGTTGTTACAACAGTGGCCACACACGATCATCCACGTCTTTGCTATGTCGTTGATAGGGAAAGCTCTAGACTGGTACCGAGCCCTCCCACGCTCTTCCATCTCAACTTTAGAAGAGCTGCTGACATAATTCGTGACCCGCTTTAAATACAACTTAAAGCTTGAATTCATGTTGGATCAGCTTATGGGGGTGAAACAAGACCCGCTCGAACCAGTCCAGAGGTCCATACAGCGTTGGAATGCTACCTTGAATGAAATCCGTGAGCTGATCGTGGATTCACATCTACTGGCTATATTCAAAGGAGCAGTTAATGAATTTATTAAGTCAAAGTTGTACTATCTTTCCCCCAACTCTTTACATCAAGCCTTCACTCAAGCCAAGATGCTACGGAGGCCAACAAAGACCCAGCATATGTTTCCTACAGGACTGCACACAACAAGGCTAAGGATAAAGGTAAAGCGACAACAACGACAGTGGCTGTGCTAGCTGAAGGCGCAAAGAACAAGAACAAGAAGGCACCTACAGCACCTCCTGAGGCTATGATTGGTGCAGGAACCAGCCAAGGCACGGCAGCTCCTGAAAAGGCCCCCCAGCCAAAACCAAACTTTGAGCATAAAGATCGCTCAAAGTACACGGCCCTACCTGTAAAAGCATTCAGAACTGTTGAAACAACTGTTAGGGAAAGGGCACATTCAACCTAAGAAGGCGTCCGAGGAAGCTCTGAAGCGTCACAGACGTCATTGTGAACTACTAAAGAACCCTTCTTTAGCCTTACCTAACGAACCACTAGTTCCGAGATCTTTCAGGCTGGACCATTTCTGTGACTACCACCAGCTGTGTGGTCACGATACGGATTACTGCTGGGTGTTGAAAGATGACATTCAACGTATGCTGGATGATGGTTTACTCAAGTTAGACAGTAGTAACCTGACATGCCCAGAAAACCAAACATTGCATGTATATAAGGTCCTGTTGAATGCAAATGACGCTCCTTATACAATCAATGTGGTGAGTACAGACAGTGAGAGGAGAGGACCGTCAAAATAGCCTTTTGTTTTGCATGTGCTTGCCAACTCACAAAGGGGGGCNCAGAAAACCAAACATTGCATGTATATAAGGACCTGTTGAATGCAAATGACGCTCCTTATACAATCAATGTGGTGAGTACAAACAGTGAGAGGAGAGGACCGTCAAAATAGCCTTTTGTTTTGCATGTGCTTGCCAACTCACAAAGGGGGGTAACCATTTCATTGGTAGCTAGTGGTGTCTCCAGGCCACCTTTCATTATACGGGCACCTTCTCAAATACACCCTCAGTCACGCAGCATCAGACAAGCTACGGCTTCATCCGCGCCCATGCCTAGGATGCCCTTCATTATTAGGGTGCCAAAACCACAGGCTGCTCCTCTCACGCAGGGGCAGACCTCTAACCAGAACAGACAACCATCGTCTCCCAAGTGAAAGGGAGAGGACATACCTGTTCATGTAACAAAAGACCATTCTATGCTTGGCTTTCCTAAGCCTAGGCCCCTGGCCTCTATGCCTTCATCTCTGCCTCAGAAATAGGATAAAGGCATAGAAACACAGCCACCTTCTCTTGGCAAGAAAGAGGACAACCCTTCGACCGACACTGTCCTACCTTGAGAGATCCGTCTCTTGGGTCGGATGAAAGAGGACAAGGGAGGTAAACAACCTAGCCAAGAGAAGGACCTCCTCGATGTGTTTACGCAGGTTAAATAGGCTTTAAAACAAAAAAATACAACGCTGAGCCTCTATGACCTGCTTATGACATCCCAAAAACACCGTGAGGCTATGGTCCGTATGCTGACATCCATACCTGTGGATGAAAGCCTACTAGCGGAGGACGAAGCGATCCACGCGGTCATGTTTCCTTCCGAAGTTGAGCAACCCAAACCCACCTCACTAACCTTTCATGATGAGTCCATCAAAGATGACCCTGAGAAAGGTCAAGTGACCATTGAACCCATGTTCATCACTATTCGGGTCGGTCAGTACCTGATCCGGAGAGTACATGTGGAAGACGGCGCCACTGCAAACGTCATTCCTTATCCCATCGTGGATAGGTTGGGTCTGGTCAACTAGATCATTCCCAAGATGACAACTTGCGTAAAGTCGTTCAATGGAGCAAGGGTTCAAGTCAAGGGGATGGTGTGTATCGAGTTTGTGGGAGGGAAGCAATTCCCAACGGATGTCACATTCTTAGTCATTGAGGAGATGCCTAGCTTCAACTTGATCCTAGGGAGGTCCTAGTTACCCCAGTTGAGGGTGGTTTCATCTTCGATACATCAAGAAATACACCTACCTTACGCAGGAGGGGAGGTTGTGATATTCGGCAATGAAACCACCCCCAGAACTATCAACAACATTGGGGAAGAACGGGGTTTGGAGATAGAAGCCTCAGATGATCAAACCCATCTCCAAATCTCTCAACAAACTAACATCAATGACGACAGTCTCGCCTGGGCCAACCTGCCATTTCTAGACGGCAGCGTAGAGGAGTCAAATCATAAGTCCCCCCGCCCTTACGCAATGCTCAACGTAAAGTCCATTAAGAGATAGTTGCGTATTAATGTTTGAACAATGGCCTTTTCATGCATCATCACATCTTTACACGTTCTTGCGGCTTACACTTAGCAGTTTGTTTTACTTCATACATTTTTACGCTACATTCGCTTTCGGTTTTTACGCTAGTCATTTCTTACGTCATTCCGCTTCTTTCACGTATGCTATCCATGCTTTTACATCATTTTAGCGTAATTACGCTGGATTATATCCACTACCACCATTTACGTTCTTTGTATTACGTAGTAGGCCCGCAATGGCCTTAAACTAGTTGTGGCCCGCAATGGCCTAAAACTAACCATGGCCCGCAATGGCCTAAAACTAGCTTCCAAATTATGCAAATGCTCATGACGGCCTGCAATGGCCTAAAACTAGTAATTCCACCCCGTCATACCTTAACTTAGGAAAAACCGTTAACAACTACACTTATGCTTTGCAGATAAAAACGCAAAAGACACAAAGACAAAAAATATATAATACTTAAAATTGTCACAAAATCTTATCGCTAGTCTTTCAGTCATCCCAGTATCATTGTTAGCAACAATCAATAAATCCATGCGTAAATCACAATTACGCATCTCCTCTGACGCCGCTGTCACTAGTATCTCTTAAGTCTGGCTCCAGTCCCAATAAATCGTCCTCTAGTGGGCCTTCTCTCCTAGGAAGTATTTCTTCATGAGGAATCCCCTCTTCATGAGGTCCCTGCTCTGGTATCGGCTCCATTGGAGGATGCTCTTCATTGTTGCGTTCTACCTCTTGTGTTGGCTCCTTAGCTTGCTCATCTCCTTTGTCCTCTGTTGGTACCTAGATATAGAAAACATGTTAGCAAGACCAAGACTTAATAACATAATTAGAAAATGTAGACTTAGTCATGCAGGAACTTACTTGCGATGGCCCTGCTTCCGCAGCAAAGAGAAGCTTGTCCAGGCCGGCCCACAGGCACTCCATGATTTCATCCTCGATCAGATCAGAACACACATCATCTCCCAAGGTAGCTCCAGCCTTCACCTTCCCTTTCTCTATGCTAGTACAGCAAGGTGGATCTGGGAAGAATATAGGGACTGTTGTCTACCCCCTAGGGAGATTCATCTCCCTTTCCGAGGACGCACTTACAGTCACCTGCTCTTCGAACTTCTTGAAGGCTTCTGAGGCTCCGATGACGTCCACGAAAACTTCCAGGGATTGAGCCTTGAGGGCAGAATTACGATAAAGTTTACGATAAGTGATGCTTTCTTGCTTATACAGATGTTTATGGTCCTTTTCCTTCTGCCCCCACTCTTGCACGCTTGCACAATAGTCCCTCCAATCCTGGCTTTTCTGAGCTAGGAGCTCTATCTGCATCCACTGCTCTATCAACGCCCGACTGGTTCACACGCTATTTTTGATGGCGGTCCAATAAATGGAGTAGTCGATAACAGCGGTACGCCAGTCTTCATCACCCATCTCCCGCACCTATAGGAATTCTCACCGTGATCTCAGGTCTCCGACCTCTTTGGTCAGCGACTTAATCCTCTGCTCTGACCTCTGCAGCCTTTTCCATAGATTTTCATTTACGCCCCTACTCTCCCATAAGGAGCGTGTCGAGCATAACACACATTTACACATTTCCTCATAAATGTGATGTGGCACGGTTGCCCCATCAGATGGAGGCTCCACTGTGTCCAAATCAACGGGCTCCGTGGGATCCCATCGGAGGCAAGCTCCTAACAGAAAAAAAAATCATGAATATTGGTGACACATTACCATTGTATAATATCACAAACTCATTACAGCCGTAACATACCAGCTCCAGGTTCGACGCGCTCGAGGCGCTTGATCATATCACTGACAACGCCTTCCATGAAGGCAAACTTGTCAGGAAAGTCTCTCCATGCTCTGCTCACAGCGATGGACGTGGATACATCCTCTTCTCCTATAGCGTAATCAAGTTAGAAACTTTAATTATTAATAGAATTCTGCACAAATTTCTAACACGTTTATTACCTCTTCCGATGACAGTGGCGACTTTGCCAACGTCTTCCGCCTCCTTTTCCTCTTCACGCACATGAGTCTGTGCATCGCTGGTTCCAGTAGCTGGGGCCTCCTCATGCACAGGGGTTTGTGCACGGCTCACACTAATAGCTGGGGCCTCTCCTTCTAAAACTAAGGCCCCTTCCCCACGACTTAATACCATTGCCCCTGTTTCAGGGGTCAGCTGCTCTGTAATTTTCACTAGTCATATCACAATACGTTTAATATATCAGTCCAAATATACTAAGTAAACATTTCATAATACAGTTTTCAATACATCTCCTTCATGCTTACTAGGCTAAGGCTTACTTCGCTGAACTCTGACCACCATAGTTTGACCTGTGCTGCTCCCAGGCTCCGCAGAAGCCTCAGCTATTTGGAGCCTTTTACGCCGAGCTGTAGGTTCTACAATTTCTTCCGCCAGGCATTTCCCTCATGAGGCATCACCAGTGTAAGTAGGCATTATCCCGCTTACACTGTCGATGCCTCACACTTGAGGCACCACCAACCCTTTGGTCGTTATAGACAGTGACTCCCTGATGCCTTCCAGCAGATCCTGCCCACGGGTAGTGCCGAGGATATGCGTAATCCAAGGTTTGGATAGTTGGTCTCGGTCTTGTTGCACCCAGACCCCATCCCTTCGGACGACCAAAAACTCAACAAAACGCCAAAGGCAAGCTATGTAGAAGGCGTAATGCACATTGAAACGGGACTCAAGCTTCTTGGGAAGCTTGACCATCTCATTGCGCAGTCCCTTAGCAAAATAGCTTTCCCAATTGAACTGGGTCCCTTCTTCCAGGACCTCCCGCATAATATGGGTCTGTTCTATAGAAAAGAACTTTCCTTATGAGAGTGTTTTGGGGAAGGCCTGGGCCTAGAAAAGGGGATAAATTGTCTTGGCGATGCCCAGTTCGAATCTTTCACAAGGAAACCCTTTAGTCTCCTTCAGGACTTTTACCCACTCCTCCAGCCATTCCTGGTAGTCGAGACTCCTCTTCGCATTCTCATTTATGGGAAGGCCATCAGAGGGGACACCAAAAAGATCCTCTAAGAGCTCAGCGTCAATATCAATACTTACATGCACGTTATGCACGCGCGTGCAAAAACACTCAGCCTTCTCGTTGAAGGAATTGACCAGGGTCAACATTTCACTCGCGGGAACATCAGGGGTTGTGGCTAAAAATAAATGCATTAGCCTCGCTTCCTGTATCTTGGAGACTACTGCGACCGGGGCCGCCGCGTGGCCAAGCCAGCGTTCTGTCTCCTTGATGTCGCTGTAGCGGAAGAGAACGGTATTCGCCTCACGGCCGGAAATTGTAAAGGTAATCTCTCGGGATTCCCTGACTAAACAGCGTGAAACACAGGTCAAACAAAAACCCATGTTATGCAACGCTTACAATGCACAACTACACCACGCAACAATAGAATACGCAATAGTCTTACCAGATCCAAATGGCAAAGGAAAAGGCGGAAGGTTCCTCTGCACGTTCTCAACAGTAAGGGGTGGATCCAGGGTCTAGTCATCATGTTGCCACCCGAGTTTCTGGCAATTCGCAAAAGAGTCAGCATAACGGGTGGGGTAATCACGCATGTCAAAGCCAATCTGCCCCATCACACCGGTGCGTACGTTGTTAGTTGAGGTGAACGCCTTTATTGCCATTTCAGTCCATGACAACGTATCACCATCCCCTACTAACCTGTTCTCATGAATGAAAAACCTGCACCATACCACATAGATTTACCTTATGCTTTCCAAAACTTAGACAATAGACATGTAACAATACAGCCAACAAAATTGCTTACCTGCCTGAGTAGTACACGGTGCCTAGTGGGTTCTGGAAGTAGGTCGAGACATGATGGGCCATGAACAGAGTGTTATATGCATGATAGCAACTGAACTGTGCCATCTCCTAGATCCAGCCTAAATAACTCAAACCTCGGGCGCTAAGTTCTCGGTTCTCGGGATGACCAGTGTCGATGACTCCGTCTATCAGGAAAGCCAGGATCCCTTGTGTAGAACCCACCAGGAGGTGCTCCAGAATGGCACCGGCAATATCGCCGGACAAATTAGACCATACAATGACATTGTAGTTGTGCAGTAAGAACTACAGAAACTCTAGCGCACCCCTCCGAAACAATATGGCCTTCCTGTGCAGCCGCGTTTGCGAGGGAGGGACATTGGGGATGATGGGGTTTATCCAACACAAAACTCCAACAATATCTAAGACAATCAGAATAGGCTTTAACGTAACGCTGTATAGAAAACCCAATACATAAATCAACGTCTAGATTTACATTTGCATGACTAATACAGAAAACCTACAAACTACACCTAGTTATCCATACCGAAATCGCCCAAACCCTTGCAACAGCACAAGGTTTGTCCCTGACAATGGCGATAGATGCAACCCCATCAAACCCTCGCCTTAACCTAAGGTCCATAATTTGAAATCCGCATTTACGCAAGAAATAGTACCAAAAATAGACACTAAAACAACATAAGCATGCAAGGAATAGCCTACTCGTTCAAACGCATAGGGTCACGCACTTCAACCACCGCCTGCGAAACGCGCTCTAGATGTCCTTGCACCTCATCGATTTTGGCCAATTTTGCATTCTTCCTTTTGATTTTAGGTGCCATTGCAATAGCCTCAGAACTTTTGCAGCTTCACTTCTTCGAATCTTTACAAACTACACGCTCCAATCTTCTGCTCCTTCTCCTCTCTCTCAGCAACAGCTAAGAATTCGAATTCACGACAACTAGTAGCTCGTTCTCACCAAAAACCACTTACTTATATGCGAGAATCACCGACTTGATATTCGATTTTAGCGGGAATTTCCTAAAACAGAACCCAAAAATCAAAGTATTAATGCGGCAGATATCGCATGCGCCACTGTTTGAAATGACATTAAACTACCACATCTTATCGTCTCGTAATCGGGTAGCATTAATTACAGCCTGTTTACAATATTCAAAATTCTGTTAGCTTTCCACGTTCGACAATATCACGTCATGCTTTCTCCTAATCAGTTATGCATTTGGCGATTTTGCAGGGCAATTCACAAATGGACGCAACATTTTTAGCACCTCTAAGTTTGACAGGCCCATACGAGAGGGTAGTTAGGCAATTCAACCCAACGCTAGTAGAAATTAACCCCCCTTTGAACGACATAACCATAGCCGCGTCAGAAACGTCCCCAGAATGGCCAGAACAGTCGATGCGCATGCTAGACCTAGAGGCTGGGGACATAACCGAAGACCCCCTCAATGAGGTTTCTATAGTTACACATAAGGGTGCGGCCAAAATGCTTAAAGGCAGTTCTTTACTAGACCAAAAAATGCACAATTCTATAAAACAGGTCCTGCAAGACAACATCATAGTATTTGCATGGTCATATGAAGATATGCCAGGACTAGATCCCAGGTTAATCCAGCATAACATAATCTTAGACCCGCAGATTAAAGCAGTTAGGCAAAAGGTACAAAAAATCAAGCCAGAGATCACGCTAGCCATGCATGATGAGATCACTAAGCTATATCAGGCTGGTTTCATCCATGCAGTCGACTACTCAGATTGGGTATCTAACATCGTAGTCGTCCCAAAGAAGACTGGAAGCATACGCATCTGCATAGACTTCCGAGATTTGAACAAGGCCACAATCAAAGATAACTTCCCACTACCGAGTATCGACCAACTAGTTGATACGACAGCTGGGCATGCACTTCTATCCTTCATGGATGGCTTTTCGGGCTATAACCAGATTCGCATAAACCTAGAACATTAATTAACCATAACATTCATGATGCCCTGGGGTACCTTTTGCTACACCATGATGCCTTTTGATCTAAAAAATGCCGAAGCAACATATCAACGAGCCATGACATACATCTTTAGCAATTACCTCTTAGGAAGACTGAATGACTATGTTGATGATATAGCTGTCAAGTCTTTAAAGTCAGAGGATCATTCAGAAGACCTGGAGTTAGTCCTTAAAAGATGCTCCAAATACGAGCTCTGGCTTAACCCAAAGAAATGCGTATTCGGAGTCAAAACCGGATGCATGCTGGGGTTTGTGGTGTCGGAAACTGGCATACGAGTTGACCCTAATAAGGTCAAATCCATTGTCGAATTAATGCCTCCCACTGACCTCAAGCAATTACGCGGGTTCCAAGGACGATTACAGTTTATACGCCAGTTCATCTCGAGGTTAACCAAAAAATTATACCCCATGCAACATTTGCTTAAAAAGGGGGTTAATTTTGAATGGACAGACGATTGCCAGCATGCATTTGACAATCTAAAACAAGAACTTCAACACTTAGCGACAGTTTTCCCACCACAAAAGTATCTACCATTTTACATTTACCTCGCAACTTTGGACGTAGCATTAGGAGCATTACTTTGTCAAAGGAGGGATGATGGGTTGGAAGTGCCCATCTACTACTTGAGTCATGCTCTATATGTGTACGAAACGAGGTACAACGAAGTAGAGAGTAACTACCTAGCATTAGTATTTACGCTCAAAAAGTGTAGACATTACCTTTTCCGTAGCCAAGTTTACATCATCTGTAAAAATAACATCCTTAGGACCATTACGCATAATTTATACGAGAGTAGCAGAATAGCTCGCTGGAAGGCTATCACAGCAGAATTCAATCTGCATTATGTTGGCCAATCTTCTATGAAAGGCCAGGCAATAGCTAACCAGTTAGTAACATCACCTATTGACAGTCAGGCAACCATAGAGCCTGAGTTTCCAGATGAACATGTACATAGTTTAAGCCCTGTCTTAACAAGCCTCGAGGCGATGTTGTATTTTGATGGAGCTTCAACCACTAAAGGTGGCAGTACCACCACCGTTATTACACTATCACCTGAGGATGTGCGTCTTCATGCTTATCGCTTGACCTTTCCCTGTACGAACAATGTGGCAAAGCACGAGGGGCTCCTCAGAGGATTACTAGCTGCCAGCGAACTTGATGTTCGACACTTGGCAATTAGGGGTGATTCGATGCTCATCATCAATCAGATCATAGGAGTCTATGCCTGCAAGGCTGCACATCTGCAGCCCTACTGCGATATGGCTAAAGATCTTCTAAAAAAATTTGCGACCATCGATGCCCAACACATGCCACAAACTGATAACACACTAGCCGATGCACTAGCTACGCTGGCCTTAAACGTTCCCTCACATCTGCTCGACACTTGTCCTACTTTAATAACAGATTGTACAAGTCCTATCGTTCAGGCGGTGCAAATATCTTTCCTTCTGAAAAAATCACGCCAAAATGGTATGACAACATTAAAACTTACCTCTTACAGGGCGAGCTACCACACGAATTAAAACACGCACAGAAAGATGCAATCCGCAAGAGAGCTAGGTAGTACGTAATCATAGGAGACAGTACTCTTTGTAGACACTCTTTTGATGGTGTGCTTCTTACTTGCGTTAACAAGGACAAAGCGCAGCGTATCGTTGGTGAAGTTCACGAGGGATTATGCGGAGGACACGTAGCACCATGGGCTATGGCTTTGAAAATTCGTCGCCTAGGGTACTACTAACCACGCATGGAAAAATATTGCCTAACAAAGGTTAAAACTTATGACACGTGTCAGCGCCATGCAAATCTTATACACGTGTCACCTATAGAGTTACATACAACTCAGATAACATGGCCATTTCAACGATGGGGACTAGACATTATAGATTCCATCACGCCGAAATCTTCCGCAGGTCATAGCTTCATAATCACCGCCACTGAGTACTTTACGAAGTGGGTAGAAGCTATTCCTTTAAGGAAGATCACATCTCAACAGATTTGCCATTTTATCTTAGACAACATCGTAACTAGATTTGGTCTCCCGATGACTATCGTGACCGACAATGGGCCACAGTTTAGTAGTATAGAGACCAAATCCTTCTATGATAGCCTTGGCATTAAACAATCTTTCTCCTCACCGTATTACCCGCAAGCGAATGGTCAAGCTGAAGCAACAAACAAAGTCATCATCAATTTGCTCAAGAAAATGCTAGACAGTAATAAGAGACGATGGCATGAAAAGATCCTCTATGTGCTATGGGCATATCGCACTACCTATAGGATAGCTACAGACAGTATTCCCTATAGCCTAGTCTACGGATCCGAGGTGGTACTGCCCCTCGAGTTGCAAATCCCTTCTCTGAGAATGGTCCTCTCCACGATTATAAATGAGGCTCAACACACTGAGTCTCGGATCATGGATTTAAATTCAGTGGAAGAGAAGCGAATACAAACGCTTGATACAATTGAAAAGTATCAACATAAGAAAAGGCGAAAACATTGGCACAATCTTCAGCAGTGTCCGATCAAGAAAAGGGATTTAGTTCTCAAAGCCGTTTGCGAACTAGTAGGAAAATTCTCTGCAAATTGGGAGGGTTCTTTCTTGGTGACTGATGCGTACAGCAATGGAGCATTCAAGTTAGCAAATATCGATGGCAATGAGTTACCAAACCCTGTCAATCACATATATCTAAAGCGGTATTACATATAGTGGCACCTCCAGTGTGAATATCAGGTATGGCAACAATCGTCCGCTACGACGTTAAACTGGCATTCCTTGCACGCGTCCGCCTTGACGCTAAACTGGTAGTGACCGTCCGCCATGACACTAAACTGGCAATTTGTAACCGTCTGCTACGACATAAAACTGGCAGTGTTGTACAGGTCTACCAAGACAAAAAAATGGCATCTTTTGCATGCGTCCGCCACGACGATAAACTGCCACCGACTGTCTGTCATGACATAAAACTGGCACAGGTAAGCAACCATCTACTGAGACATAAAACTAGCACAGATGTATCCTTGGTTCATGATGCGAAACTGACATCCATAGCATGGTCTACTGAGACCTTAAATCATCCCCACCACCGTCCGCTACAACGTAAAACTAGCATTTCTCAGTCCGCCCAGACTCTAAACCGGGACCATGGTCTGCTGAGACTTAAAACTAGCAACGAAAGTCTACCAAGACTTAAAACTGGGATTTACAAGCTGCCACCATGCAAATCAAGCCAGCGTAATCATCCCTGTGCAGCTTCACGTCAAGCAAGGTGGGATACTAGGACAATCCCAGTGTCGCCACCCCACCAGCATCCTACTGATTCCTCGAATGTGCCGAGACGCATACTACTGACCCCTTGGAGATACCGTCACTGCACCCAGTGCAGCGGTGGTACCTCTGAGAGGTTAGTTCCATTGCCCAGAGCCCCAAAGGCATTCCCATCAATTACGAATTTGGGGATCTCTGCTCATCATCGCTATCAGGCCCTGGCTTCACAGATTCATCTGGCTGGTTCTTTACATAACCAGTTAGGTGTGCCAAGTCTGATGACCTTTGGCGGCGATATGCTGGGCCGAGCACCAAGGTTGAAGACTCTGGCCTTGTGCTACAGTTCCTCCTTCATGGCCCGATCACTTCATCTCGCCTCTGTCAGCACTCATTTCAACAACCTCGTCTGTTGTTCGGACGAGCAATGGTATCCTATGTCTTCTTATTTGGTTGCAAGTTACTTGCTTCAAAGTTGTCGTCCAAAGGTGCATTCATCTGAGTGGTGAAGTACAAACAGTGTTTTGAAATGGTTGCTCGGGTTAGCCTGTCCACTTAGAAGTGCACCCCTCTTCTCTTTATAATCCCACCCTTAGCTCCTACTTTGCTTCATCCCTACCATCTGCCTCCTGTATGCAAAAGGCACATACGTAAGCACCCATTTTCCGCACTCGCATTGCAATCAAATCCATAAACTGGCGCAACAAAATTAAGTGTCATAGCAGAGACATCACAGAAGTGACATGCTGTGCTCTTTTTACAAGCATTCCTGCTACAGTCTATAACAGAGAAATCTCAGACTGATGCGCTATGCTCGTCTGAAAGCATTCCTGTTAACAGAAGTATGCATACGTTTCTGCATGTTCAATGAGCGTATTCCATACTTCTGCCATCCTGCTTCATTTGAGTCTTCCCCAAACCTATTTCTTGCCAAATCATCCTATCTCCCATAACCTCCAGTCTTGCTCTTCTATGTTGACAGGGTGACACTTGAATAGCTGTTGATGAACATTGTCAGTGGTTTTGCCTCTCTGGTGTTTCGCATTCTTTGTCGATGTCTTTCAGGCAAGCCCTCTAACCATCAACAAAGAGGGGCCATTGAAAAACCGTGGCAATTGCGAGTTGGCCTCAGGCAAAGATTCGTGATCAAGGCAAAAGTATGTGACAGAATTGTAGAAAGAAGAATAAGACAGGGCCATGCAAGGAGGCGCGTGGCATCCAGACTTTGGTTTTCCTTCGCAAATTTCTTATCTCACTATGTTTCCATATTTACGTTATAGCATGCAGTGTAGCGTAATGACGCTCAGCGAAATGTAGTCTGACATTAGAAGGCTGTTTACTTTAGCAGATTTGGTAAAGACTAAGGCCTAAACAGCGTAATACGCGAATTCTCGTGTATTTTGGCTAAGTCTTTCATCCAAGGCCGAGTTTACGCTCAGTACGCACGGCAGTGTAATGAGCGTCGAAAAAGTCAAAGAGGGATCAATGACACACAATAGATCAACACTTTTCTTTTTACATATTGGTTGCCTTACGCCCTTTATGCAACGTAGCATGTGTCAGCGTAAGTCATCGTCAAAATAATCATTGTATACGCTTCACTACGCACGGTAGCGTAAACGAGCGTAAAGCAGCTTGAATCTATTGTCTTCATGCTTTATTACGCTCTTGTACACGACGCAATGCGTACGAGCGTAATGTAGCCCAAAATCAATGGAGACATGCCCAACCCACATTTGTCACTCATACGCACAATACGCAGATGCGCGTATTGTGCGTAGATACGGATTTCAACACAAGGATGGTCAAGTCAGCGATCTTCCGAAAAGTTTGAAACAAGTGTCATCACAGCTGTGCCTTCTCCACCTATCGTCAACCTATAAATATCCTAGTTGGCGAAGAAAAGAAAGAAGAGAGACGAAAAAGAACAAAAAGAAGGACAATAACAGAGAGACAGGGACAAGAGACACTTGGCTTGAGCATTGGCAGTAAGAGCGATTACCCATTTGGCGAAGACACAACTTTCTCCATTGGTGATTATCGGCAGTTCCGAGCAAAGACTACCGAAGGCAAAAGGAGCAGATCAAAGATCCAGAGATCATCTGGTGTAGTTTGTGAGTTTCTATTGATCAGAAGCAGTTGATCAATAGACGTTAGAACTTGACATTCCTTGCATTCCTTCTCCGGCCTACAACGTAGATCAAATTCTATTCTGCACTTCTGCTCAGATAGTTTGCTTATTTCTTGTTGCTTTGTGTTTACTTTATACAAAACAATCAGGGTCTCCCCAGTGTAACTTGAATATAAAAAATACTTATTTTCCCGGGTCAAACTATAGATCTGGAAATCACGCATTTTTCTCGTGTCTAATTCCTGTTGTCATGTTAACGCTAGCATCGTCGTTACCATTCATCTACATCGTCTTTCTCTCATTTCGCAACTCGCCGAATCATATCATTCCACGAGATATTCGTAATATTCATCGGTTTACTGATTAATAAGTCCTTATCTGATTGACAAGACTGTTGAGGGCGCCGCAGATTCATCTTTCCAACATAGCCCTCGCGCGGATCCGTGGTTAAAACTGTGTACATGGGATTTTGTTTGGTATTTTCTAGCTACCAACATTTTCCACCGTTACACTAGATACCATGGGTTTCCACATTAGGGAAATAGTGCATAGCATGGAAGAAGAGGGGTAACATCCACTCTTACCTCCCGTTACCAATCTAGCCAATGTTTGATCCCTAAGATGGGCCCACATGACACAGAACCCCTCCAAGTATCTATTACAGCCTTAAAACCCCACCAAACCTAATCAATACTAGTCAAAATCTAGGATTTGATGTTTTCCACACTAGGGGATGCTTCTTCCATGCTAAGCCTATCACCTTCAGTAATGATATATGGGGGGAAGCAAAAAATAACCTAAATCAACTACCTAATGACCATTTCTTAATGCCCAATGATCCCTAGAGCCTACCAAAACCATCTAGAGCTTTCAAAGGCCCCAGAAGTGGTCAAATATGGCATAAAACTATCATCTCCCTCTCATTGACACTGGGGCCACCATGCCCAATATGGAAGAAAGGGGGGAGACTACATGAGGCACTTAGAAGTCTCCAAGCTAATGGATCTTGACACCCAACATTGATCTTCGACACTGACAACCCTAGAGAATGGCATGCATGGTTGATCAATTGTTGATTTGTCCTAGATCTAACTTTCTTAACTAAGGGAGACCTCTTCCATACTAATCCTCCCACCCTTAGCATAGATGAAAGGTGGGAAGCCTGAAAACCCTCTCACAGCCTTCAGAACAACTGGATTTTGACAGTAGATGCTGATGGCTAATACTAGCAACCTTGTGGACACTCATGCATAACTTGATTTAACCATAAAAGCTAAAAATCCCTTTCATCAAATTTTTCATGTTGATCATGGAAGCCCTAGTGTGGAAAAATAGGGGGAAGCCCAAAAAATTACTTAATAATCCTTAAAACAACCAAATTTTAACATTAGGTATCAGGAGTCAATGCTAGCAACCTTAGAAGCCTACATGCATAGCCCAAAATGATCAAAAAAAAATGTAAAAATCAAGGTCACTTAGTTCTTCCACACTTAGAGCCACTTCTTCCATGTTTCCCAACATGGAAAAAAGGGGTGAACTTTGGGGAAACTCCAAAATAGCCTTCAGAGACATCAAATGAAAACTAGAAAGCCCTATGAGTGTCCTAGAACCACATGTGCACACTTTAAGACCTTTAGACTAGTTGAAATTGATCCTAAGAAGTTAAAAAACCATTCTTACTAATTTTCCATATTAAGTATGGAAACCCTAGTGTGAAAAAATGGGGTAAATCCCAAACAACACTTAGTGTCCTTTGAAATAAATAAATTTTGACACCAAGCATTAATAACCATTACTATCAACTTCAAAAACCTACATGCATGATCAAAAATGATGCAAAAAGGTAAAAATATATTTCTCCCCACTTTTCCATGCTAGTTATACCATCTCTAGCATGGAAAAAGAGGGGAAAGCTCAAAAACCACCTAGAAGACTTTCAAACTAACCAATGTTGATTTCAAACTCTAGCCCATCACCTTAGCAACTCTAGAGGCTAACATGCATGGTCAATCGAGGTTAAAATTGGCTCAAATCTAGGATTTAGAATTCTTCCATGCTAAGAGTCGCTTCCTCCATGTTACAAAGTGTGAAAACACAAGGGAAGATTATTTGGAACTCCTAAACACATTTGAATGATGAAAAATGACCATACATTCACTCTATGACCCTACTAAGATCCTCTTTGGAGCCTTCAAACTTTAAGAAACTAATGTCAAATGGCCAAAAAATGATTCCCACTTATTTTCCATGTTGATCATTCTAGTCCTAGTGTGGAAAAACATGAAAAAGATAAAACATGCTTAGAAGTACTCAAAATTACCAAAATTTGACATGAAACCCTAGTCCTTGATCCTAGCAACCCTACGAGCATACATGCATCGTAAATTAAGGTAAAAACTAGCCTAGATCTAGGATGCATGATTCTTCCACATTAGGATCCCTTCCTCCATGTTACCTAGTGTGGAAACTCAAGGGAGGACTTTCTTGGAGCTCTTGAACACCTTATAACAACATCAAATGATCCTACATTCACTCTAGAACCCTCGCACTAGCCATTTGAAACACCACCAAATTTGGGCTACTATGTCTTGACAAAAAATTTGTCTAAGTGTCAAGATGAGGTAAATGTTTTCTAAGTGGTAGGACTATGCCCTCCATTTCACTAGAGCATATTCAGCCCAGTGGGAAATGTAGTTAGCTCCAAAGACAGATTTTGTGCAATTTTGCCTAAGTCTTAGCGTGAAGCAAGAAGCTACAAATTTTTCTAAGTGTTGGGACTACGCTCTCCATTGCATGAGAGTGTAGTTAGCCTAATAGAGAGTGTAGTCAACACTAGAGGCTAGTTTTGTAAGTTTTCGTAAGTGTCAAGATAGCAGTAGCAGAGCCTGGTTGGCATGGAATAAATAGTTTGGTAAAGACTATGCTCTCCACTACACTGGAGCATAGTTAAGCCTAGTTGAGATGGAAGAAATAGTTTGGTAGATTTTCTAAGTGCTGAGACTATGCTCTCCACTACCTACGAGTGTAGTCAAGCATGGTTAACACTGAAGGCTCAATTTTTTACAGTTTTTCTAATTGTTGAGGCTATGCTCTCCACTGCCCTAGAGCATAGTCAACTAGAAGCCACCTTTCTATAGAAATTTCTCTAAGTGCTTAAACTATGCTTCATCCTAGTTGGGTGTGTAGTCAGCCTTCCCTGGAGTGTAGTTAGCACATGACCTAGAATATGTCTAATTTTAAGACTATGCTCTCCTCTAGTCCAAAGTGTAGTCAAGCATAAACATGTCAAACAACCTCCATAATGCAGCAACAACATTCACATCAACTCCAACACACCTTTAGCAAGAAACATGCATCTTTTTGGCACCCCCTTTTATCCTAGAATTGTAAGTATGCTCAACACCACTTCACATAGTGGATAGTGTAGTCCTAGAGTGTAGTCTCCAAACTTGCATTTTTTGCATTTTTTTAGGTACATTGAAACCCTTTTGACACATGAACATGTAGCTAGTAGCATAGTCATGGTATAGTAGTCTCACAAAGTCCATTGGAGCACAATAGAGCATAACACCATTTACTTTAGTGGAAAGTGTATTTGGTGCAGTGTAGTTCCAATCATCCAATTTCCATGTGGAAATCGATCTGCATTTTGTGCTATCCCTAGCCCTATAAATACCCCAAACCTCTACATTTTAAGGGTTGATAAATTTGAAGCAAGGTTGGCATTTTGAAATTTGGGCATTCCTGAAGCATGTTTGGCATCTAAGGGAAGACATTTGTACATTACTACAGTCCACCATAATTCTTTGTAGTTCATCATAGTTCATTGCACCTCGTGGCAGCCAACCTAGTAGGCATAGACACTATGGAAAAATCTCTTTCCTTGTGACTAAACACCTTGAGATTGTGACTCTGTTGGCTACTATGCCTATTGTACACTACATATCTTTCTCACCCCATTTAAGGTTATCTATTCTCAACCCAAGTTAGGGTGGTGCCACTTTTCCTCTCACTTTCTCCCTATGCATTTTTAGGATTTTATTCACATTCTAGCATTTTACTTGCATTTTTTTCAATTTCTGCATGTAATTGCATGTTGAAACCTTTGTTTTTGGTAGAAACCCTTAACTAAACTCACCACCATTGACATCATGAATATTGTGCAAACACTTAGCACTGCTATGAAATTGCATTTCATAAGTCCTTATTGAATTGACAAGACCATTCTAGACACCTCGTCTCCACCTCCAACAGGCCCTCACATGGACATAGGGTCAAAGCTACAAACATTTTTGGTTGTTATAGTGGTAGCTGCATGTTAGGGTCTAGTCTCTCTTCCTTGCATGGTGTGTCTCTCTCTAGAGTACACACAACAGTGTGTGGTAGGCTTGCAGGTATCAATAAGAGCTAGTAGCATGTAGGCAATGCATAGTAGGAAGATGATGATTTTTCTCTCTCCCTGAACAAAAGAAATAGAGAAGTAGGAATACGATAGCACACATAGCAACACATAGTAGGGGTTCAAAATGCAACTACAAATGCACAAGCTATCTCTCTATAGGATGTGTGATAGTAGTGGTGTAGTGAGTGGCACAAACAGTGCATGGTAGCCTCTCCCAATAGTGGTAGTCTCTCCTAGTGGATGTAGATGATGGCTAACATGTTTACATGGAAAAGTTAACACAACAATGTTGTAGTCGTGGTGGCAAATGCACAAGCACTAACAGTAGCATTAGTGACCTCTCCTAGCTTTGTAGTCTACCTCAATGACATAGTCAATGGTGGACATTCTTTATTTCGTCTCTTCTCTAAACTACAATGGGTAATCCTCCTCTCTCACATTGAAAAAGGTTGTGGTAGGTGAGTGATGGATAGCAGGGGTTTCCCTCTATCTCTTCCTCATGGTAGTAGCAACTATGGTAGAAAGGAAACACCTCCCTATGGTAGGGATGATCTCCCTTTCACTCTCCTTCTTTAGGCAATGGTTGTAGTTTTCTTGCCTAGTAGTGGGTACCACCAGTAGTGATGGACCGATGACATCAACATGACAAAGGAATATTTATTTCTTTTAGTTACTTATTATATTTTTGAATTCAAGATAATCATTCAAATTAAATTCCCCATATATCAAAGAGCTTTAGTGGCTATATCCAATGTTTTGGCCCTTCATTTCTAGTTGTGATTCCTCCATCTCTTTTTTCTCTTTCACAAGATTATGCAAATTTGTGGGAATCTCTACATAAGGTAGGCCAAAAGCAAGTTACCATCATTAGTTTTAGTGTCATTTTATGCCTTGCATAGTGACCATCACATGGGCCTTTATGAGCATCCTGTAGAACTCATTGTTGATTGCATTCTAGAACACACTATCTAACTAGCCCATATGCATAAATATTGTATAGATTTCTATTGATTTCCATGTATCTTTTTACCTTATGAAGGAATTATTCTTTTTGCTTCTTGTTTCACTTAGCAGGAAGCTCCTATGTTGTCAAATAAGTTAGATAATCATCTATCCATGGATTTCTTGTTGAGTTGATAACCATCATTCTCTTAGTAAATAAATTTTGATTAGGGAATTGATGAAATAATGGTTCTTCATGATCTTGGGAATTCCATCTTAGTCTTGATAAGTGATTAGCTACAAAATTTTTTATGCCCTTCTTGTCAATCATTATTATGTCAAATTCTTGCAAAATTACAAGCCATCGAATCACTCAAGGACTAACTGCCAACTTGTTCATGAGAAAATAGATTGCACTACGATCGATATGGATATAAATTTAATACTTGAGCACATAATGTCAAAACTTCACAAGGGCATACACCATGTAGATGAGCTCATTTTCTATTATGATGTAGTTTAGTTGTACGCTAGTGATGCTTCTGCTAGCATAGTGTATGTAATAGGATCTTTTCTAATCATCTAGTTGCATCAATATTGCACCAAGTGTGTAGCTGGAGGCATCTATCATAATGTAAAAAGGCTTAGACCAATCTAGGGCTTGAAGGATTGATATCTCAATTAACTTCTATTTTAGGGTTTTCAAGACCTTTTCACAAGACTCTATCCATTCGAAGGGTGCATCATTCTTAGTGAGTTCTACTAGTGATTTTGCAATCTTGGAGAAATTCTTTATGAACCTTTGATAGTATCCCGTATGACCTAAGAATTATCTAACCTCTTTCACTATTTGTGGCATTTGAGTGATGTTTTGATAATTAATGACTCTTATCTTATTAGGGTTCACTTTGATTCCTTTTTGTGAAATTTTGTGTCCCAACATGATCCCATACTAGACCATGAGGTGACTTTTTTACCAATTAAGCTTGAGATTTGTCTCCATGAATCACCTTAATTTCTACTCTAATTGGTCTAGTGCTTTCATGAAATCTAGAAAATTATAGTACTCATGTCCTACAATAGTATCTAGGACCTGTTCAACAAATAGTAAGGAAAAATGATCCTTGAATGTAGTAGACCTCAATAGTCAAAAATCAATGCATACTCTCCACTTGTCCTCCTTCTTTGAAAATATTTGATGAGTGGTGAGTATATCCTATGCCCAACCATATGAATCACTAGTGTTTACTTAGTGATCTGGTCAAATTCCATAGACTTTAGTTCTCTAAGTACACTAGGTTCTAAGAGGTGAAACTAACCATTGCAATCATTGTCTTCCTAATTTCACTTGTGAAGTTCAAGGATATGGTTAACTGTAACTGAGGCATATGATTTTTATCATTTTCTCTTTTATGTTCTAATTTGCCTAAGAATAAAGAATAAAGTAATTGAATGTTTAATTAATCTAATAACTAGCTATCACTTAACTAATCCTAGCATAAGCATCCATTCCCACTTGTTGTACATATCCTAAACACATATAGCACTACTGGGTTACCAAAAGTTAAGTGTTACTAGGATTACCAAGCATTAGATGTATGCTCAAAGTGGTCATACTTATGTTTGCTATTTAATCACTATCAGTTAATTAATCACTGAATTACTTAAAAACATTAAAGTAAATTCCTTGAATATTAAATGCATAAGTAAACAATTAATCTAATCCAAGTGATACAAGGTTTATCAAAAAAGCTTATCTTTATTAGCATCTATATTGAAGTGCTTAGTACAATAGTGTTCAAACAAAGATCTGTATACTCTTTGACTCCTATTGTGGGTACTCAAAAAATATTTTAACTTTTAAGTGGAAAAATTACAAAAGTTTCACTATAACTATGAAACATTTTGCCATAAATGTGATAAGTAGGCACACATTTATAAGTGAAATAGGGTGCTCCATTGATAGGTACACATCAATCAGTCAAACCATGCATTAACATGGCCAAACAATGTAACTCATCATAACCCCATGATTGAATGAAAACTCATCCTCAAGTTCTTTACAAAATTTGGAAAGGTATGGAATTATTCATTGACTACAGATAAACAAAACAAACAAAAAAAACAAATAAGTTCCTAGGTGTACAATTTTACAATCATTACAAATTTTGGTGTTTAGGATAACAAAATTGAACACTAGAACAAAATTAACAAACAAAACTCCTTGAATGGCATGATGATGGTGAAGAATTTTAAATGGTCCAAGGTAGTGGACGTTACTAAGGTTTTGAAGGATCTTGTACTACTTCAGGAGCATGTGGTGATTGAGGTGGCTATTGTGGTTGTCCTATAGTGGTTGTAACTTTTGATTGAAGATGAGGTGTCTAATTGTTCTTTCATCTTCTCCTCCTTACTCTATAGCTCATTCACAGTCCACACTGCATCACCAATGTGGGCTAGAATGGGAATATCCCTTGGAAATGGCATTGTAAAAAATAGCTCCTTCACACTCATGAACCATTCAATGAACTATTTATGTTCAATTTTGAATGCTATGAGTGCATTCTATAGCCCCTAGTAATCATTCATCCTTTTGGCTAGGTTCATAGTAGTTGATCTTTTATCAGTGAAATTTGCCCCAAGAACCTTGAGTTCTACATTTGCAATCTCTAACTTCTGCTTGGTCTCTTTATAGTTCTTAAGCTCTACCTCATACAATAGGTATGAGCTAGCCACGTTTTTCTCCAATTTGAACCACAACCTTCTAGCAGTCAATATCACTAGGTTTGCATATTGGAGATTGGCAAGCTCCATGTATTCATTCACCTCCTCAATCTATAGCTCCTTCATGTGGATTTCTACCTTTTTGTATGCATTCAGCCCATCAAATATAGGTTGCCAAACATCACCTCCTTATTGGAGCTACTAGAGGGCCTCATTTAATTTTACCTTCACCAATTGAATTTTCTTCTCATTAACTTCTTTCTATAGACCAAACTAATCTCTATAATGGTGCATAACTCTCTTAAATTTGATAGCCTTGTTCTTCCATGTAGCTATCTTTATTACAAATTTTTGGCAAAGGGCATAAACTTCCTCCATGGAGAGGTTTCTATGTTCTACTACCAATCTTCTCAATTTATTATTCACCTTGGCTAAGTGCTCTTACTGTTAATGGATAAAATCTTTCATCTACTACTTTTGCACATCAACATTCTATAGATGATGATTCTATGTGGTCAAGATCTCATTCTCATAATGAGTTTGGACCAAGTCCTTCTAGATGTTGCATGTTGTGGCATTGGCCAAGGACTAGTCAAAGACTACCAACTCCTTGACATCCTTAACCTCTTTGAGTCTTTTCAAAAGCTGTTGAAAATCTTCATCATGTGTTAGTGTTGGGTTAAGTAATGCAATATTAGCATGGTAGATTCTTAAATTGGCAACTTTTGCAGCCAAGTGTTGGTTTTGTGATGTAACTATTTTAAGTTTCCATTCAAGGATAATGAATTTTACCCTTACCTCAAGAAACTCTGATTAGGTTATAGTTATGGTATCTAGAAGATCAAAGACATCTAGAATTGGTTGTCTGGTTTCCACCAATCAATCCAGAAATTCCTCATGCTAAGCTATACTTAATCTACCACTAATGGTTATTATGGATGTTTGTACATCTCTTAGTGTAGAAACATCTAGTAGAAATTCTATAGGTGCATTCAACACTTTGGTAATTCTATCAACAACTACTTCAAGCATTGTCTCCTTCCCATTGTGCTACATCACTAAGATGGTTGCCCTCCTCACCCTCCTCCAAATTCACAAAAAAGGTAGTGAAATTACTAGAGATGTCTAGGAATTACTATTGTTGTGAGAGAGATACTATTATCTCTTGGGCACTAAGATTTGATCTTGTGGGTACTTGCATTCTTTGGGTAGAGAAAATTGGCCTGCACGTTCCATTTAACTTACGATTCGAGCCACTTCGTTGAGGTGTATCATTGTTGATCTATACATAGATGGCTCACCACTACTTGTTCCTCCTTGTTCCTATTGCTATTATAAGAGTTACTCTTGGAGTTTGTGCATGCACTCAATGGTATCAAAAGCCTCCAACATTATTTCATGAGTGGGTGGTAAAGGTGGTTGTTGTTGCTCTTATTCTTGAATAACTTTGGCAGGTACCTTGTCCTTCATTATTTTAACCTAGGAGGTGGTTGGAGCTTAACAGATAGCTATATGTGTATAGCATACTATGCCTTCCCTATTGCACAGGTTTTTGATGAGGCATGGAAAAGAGAGTTCCTTCCCTACATGTTCATTTTTCTTAAAGTGCTTCTCTATCCTAAGATAGATCAACTGTGGAAGATTGATCAAGAATATACTGCTAAGAGCACCACATGCATTGGTGGAGAAATCTATGATTTTGCTTAGCCTCACCATTGGATTTAGGTGAAAGGCCACAATCCTAAAGTTTTCATGCTTTGTTTTGGTAAGTGCACCAAACTTCTTCCAGTCTACTCCATAGCACCATTGCATCCATTCTTTCTTGACACCAAGATCTACCTACATTGGAATCTTAGCAAGATTGGCCCAAGTTTTTGGTGACAAAAGGGCCTTTAAAACTTCTTTCAATGAGTAGGACACTGAAATGTCTTTAATTTTGACCATTGAGCTAGCCTACCAATTATTCCAAAAATAATGTATCTCTCCCATGTACCACTCCCAATTGGAATTGATGATGGGCCACATGGAAGAGGTTTGTGAGTAAGCTTTGAATTTTGGGGGTGAAAAATCCAAAAGGATCCAAGTTTTAACACTTGAAGCACATATTTCTGGACCTCATTGTTTGTGATCTACTTGAGGTAGTAGAGTCAGTGAAATGAGAATCCCCAGAGAAGGGATCGTCACTATCCTTTTGATCCAATAAGAACAAAGGATTGTTGAATTGTTTCCCCTCTGTAGCTTCATAGTTATTCTCTCATTTTTGACTGATTTTGTATTATGCTTTAGTGGTATGATAATCCCTAGAGTCTTGATCCTACATAGTGCACTTAGCATGGAGCCCCTACATGCCCAACCTCATAAGAGTTTGTTGGAGCATCATAGGAAATGATTAATCAAGTGACAATACAATGTTGCCCTTCATATCCCTCCATTTCATTTGGTCATCTTGATGTAGGACAAAGGTGAAGTTAGGAACACACTCATTGGGATGAGTATATAACACTTGACATTGTTGGGGCACTGGTTGATTTGATTGTTCATTCTATTGATTGGATGTATGCTTGAATTTTGGTAGAGAATCATCTTTATGAGAAGAAGACATTTTGCATTAAAAGAAAAACCAATGTACTTTTTAAAATTGTTATTAGTTAGAATAATTATGACTTTAAGGTTTGATCCAACAATGTTGAATAATTTTCACTGAGTCTTAGATAGTGCATGTATTAATCTAAAGTCCCTAGTAATGACACCAATGATGAGTGATGAGTATACCCTACACCCAACCATAAAAATCACTAATGTTCACTTAGTAATCTAGTTGAATTCCATAGACTTTAGTTCTCTAAGTACACTAGGTTCTAGGAGGTGAATCTAACTATTACAATCATTGTCTTCCCAATTTCACTTGTGAAGTTCAAGGATATGGTTAAGTGTAATTGAGATGTATGATTTTTTATCATTTTCTCTTTTATGTTCTAAGTCGCCTAAGAATAAATAATAAAGTAATCTAATATTTAACTAATCTAATATCTAACTATCACTTAACTAATCCTAACATAAGCATCTATTCCTCCTTTTTGTACACATCATGAACACATATAGTGCTATTGGGTTACCAAATGTTAAGCATTACTAGGATTATGAAGCATTAGACAAATGCTTGAAGTGGTCGTACTTATGTTTTGCTATTTAACTGCTATTAGTTAATTAATTACTTAAAAACATCAAAGTAAAATACTTAAATATTAAATGCATAAGTAAATAATAAATCTAATCCAAGTGCTACAAGGTTTATTAGAAAAGCTCATCTTTATTAATATCCATACTGAAGTGCTCAAGTACAATAGTGCTCGAATAAAGATCCATATACTCTTTGACTCCTACTATGGGCACTCAAAAAATATTCTAACTTTCAAGTAAAAAAATGTAAGATCATCACTACAACTATGAAAAATTATGCCACAAATGTAGTGGGTAGGCACACATTTATAGGCCAAATAGGATGCCCTCTCAATGAATAGATGTTAATGGGTCAAACCCTACATTGATGGCATCCCATTAATGTAGCCCAATAATGTGACTCATCACTATTACTAAAGGATTAATCCATTCACTATCTATGATAGGATAGATGAATCTTGCCTTTAGTAATTTCTTCAACTCCTACTTGACTACTTCTTTCAATTTGGGATTGAGCCTTCTTTGAGGCTAGCATCATGGTTTCACCACTAGATTATTATATATCCAATGTTGACAAGTTATTGGATCAATACCTATGAACTCATCATAAGACCACGTGAACATTAATGGCCACTTGTTAACGACTTTTAATTACTTATTTTTTTATCTTAATTCAAATTGGCATTTATTATTACATATTTTTTGTTGTTTAAGAAAGCATACTGTAATGTTGCTGGTTAGGGCTTCATTTCTAATGACTCTGGCTTTACAATATATGGAATCTCTAATTATCCCCAATATGTTTCTTCTTCTTGACATTCTCATGAATAGGGATTCCTTTTCCTTAAGTACTCTAGTCTATCAATTTCTTCTATGTAGACACTTAATGTCTGATCAGTTGGTTCCATGTATTAATTTGATTTTATTTCTAAATTTGTAACCAATCATTGGGTGCCTTCTTATTGGGTTCCTATCACATAAAATCACTTCTACACACACATTTCTTCTACACATTTATTACATGCTATAGTCTCTTCTTGTGTAATTTTCCATATCTTCTACACACAACTACACCTATTATTATTGTATGTGATACATGGAACTCTACATATTTAAATGATGCTAACTTGATTTTGCTTGGAGATTTTCAAGGACAAATCTCAAATACCAAGCTTAGCATCAATAGTGCTAAGCCAAGATCTTCACATTATGATTGGGAATTCTTCCCTATTCTTACCCACATGAATAACTAGAAAATCTACTAGATAGGACCAACCATTGATGGTGATGATCACATCATCCACTTGTCTAAATGAAACTATGATAGACTGGTGTACAAGCTCTAGTTGTATGCTACTCTTCTTTAATGGAGGTAGATTCTAGGCCTTGTACATATCTTGAGAGATTAGGCTCACTTCTAATCCAAAATCTAGTAGATCCTTTGATGGTTTTTGCCTTGCTACTTGGAGGTACACCCAGGAACTTCTTGGATCTATTCATTTCTAGGAAAGTGCTCCTACCTTAATCTAGTGGGTGATGGTTTACATTAGCATGATATTCATCATGTTTGTAGTTGACAACATTGGAAGCTTGTTGTTTTGAGGAGGATTGGTTGTGAATGAAGTGGAAGTAGATGTGTTTCCCATTTGTCACACCTTCTATGCACTCATTTGGAAGAATAGTCATTTCCTCAATTGTGGTTCATGTGTAATCACTTCCTCATGCATATTAACCACCCTAGTTTCACTTTTCTATTATAGTTGAGATTGTAGTTACCCCTACATTAAAAGAGGTGGCACTACTAGTGAAGGATTGGGATGTTGATTTGAGAAATTAACCACTTATGAATGTGTGTATGAGTTTGAATCTATCCTTGGTGATATCATTCAATGGTATTCAATTGGATAATATTGTGAAGCTTCAATGACTATATTTTTGGAGAGATTGGACATTGCACATAGTATCCATATGGGTTTGGTTACTAATATGGGTATCGTTGATATGGTGGTGGCATGACCCACAACTGAGGTTATTTCCACTACTAATGATACTACTTTTGCAATTGTGGATATGCTCCACTAGGATAGTAAGTGGGTTGGAAGGCTTACCTATAGTAACCTTGAGGATAAGGTAGCCATTTGGGCATTTGTTTCTTGATAAATTTTGGTTAAGTGCACATGCCCCTATTTCTTGTAAGTATGTCATTACATGATAACATCTCTTAGGATGTTCATATTGGCATACAACACACCCTTCCTCATCTTCAGAGATTGTTTCTGAACATTCAACCACTAAGGCCACTTTTCCTTTTTCATCTGACATCTCTCTTCTTCTTCTTATCTTTGCCTTTACTAAAGGCTTCTCAATTCATTCCTCCACAATCTCTAAGGTTGTTGCAAAATTCTTATCAATTGAATCCCACATCTTTTCTACCTTAGCTACTATGTTTGTGATAGATTTTTGGATAGGTAGGGTTTTCTTTTGAATCACCTAGCTCAAGGTTTCTTCTTCTTGTGGATCACAGACTCTTGCATCCCTTTTCTATATGGATGGATCTCTATTGTATTCCTTTGCTAATTCTTTTTTCCTCAATTTAGATTGCTCCTTTACCACTTAATCAATTAATCTTTGTATCTAATGGATAGACATTTCAGAGAATTGACCCTAGGCATAAACCCCAAGGGCCTCTCTGGTCTTGTCTTTAAGCCCATCGACAATGTGTTGTAGTTACTCTTATTAAGAAAATCCATGGTATGGTCAGCTATGCAATAGTGAATAGTATCAGTCTATTGCCACATCAAGGGATTTGTGAGTCCCCTACTTCCATCGTTGGATTTGTTTTTAAAGATTGGACACCTATGAATAAGTTTGATATTTATCATTAAAAAGTTCCAACATGGTACTCCATCTTCTTATTCATTCTAGTTCCAACAATCTATACCAACTTTCAAATTCTTTCACAAGTATCCTTAGGAACAAATTCAATTTCTACTAATCACTTTCGATGTTTTGTAATATGTAGGCATCATGTAATGCTTGAAGGTGATGTTGAGGATCTACGTTGTACACACCTTCAAATCTAGGCATGTTATTCATGTCAAGCTACTTGATGTGACTATTCCTTATATGATTGGTTCAGATATAAATAGTTTCATGTATGTTGATCATACTTTAGGTTTCTAGTAGGGGCTCTTCACATTCATACGGTTCATTAGCTCTAGTGTAGAATTATCCCCTTCAATGTTCATCTCTCTCTTTTCTCTCATGCCTATCCCTATTTCTACTCAATTCGTCCTCTTCATATTCTTCATCATAGTACCTTTGGTGATAGTTATCATGATCATGAGTTTGATGCCTTTCCCTATCATGGTCTCTGTACCTATGTCCCCTTCTATCAAAGTCCATCGATGATCATGAGGATGAGGATGAAGATGTAGGAGAACAATGTCATCTAGTCCTCCTTTGATGACTCTAATGTTCTTCTTTATGGTATCTAGCAAAAACTCTTTTCCTTAAGTCCTATTTATACTTAGAGTCTTTAGCTTCCCTTCTGTGTATCTCGGCTACAATGGAATCTAGTTGTGCCTTAATAGGTTCATCTTATCTAATAATGGACATTTGAGAGTTATCTTCATGATCCTACTAAAGTTTTTGTATTATGAATGCATTACCATCTAGTTCTTTTACGACCACAAGGGAGTTAATCTACTTCCCTTTGCTATGGGCATGTCTAATCTCTATTATAGCATCTCTCTTCATCTACTCCTCTATGGGTTGATAGGACCTTGTCATGTGTTTGGTCATATGGTACCCTTGTGCATCACTCAAATTCATCCCCCTAAGAGCTGTTTGAAGCATGATGGACATTGCACATTCTAGAGGTAAAACAATATTGTCTTGTATGTCTCTCCACCTTATTTGTACATCTTGATGAAAGATGAAAGTAAAATTAGGATAGTAGAGATTAGTATGAGCATAAGAGATTCTAGATTACATTGGCATACCTCATTCATTGTCCTTATCTATGTTATTAAAACCTTTCTTTATCTCTTTGGTAGGTGGTTTTGTATCTATTGTTGAAGCCATGTTTAGTTAAGATGCCTGATTAGTTTACTATGTGTTCTATTAGAATTGTTAAAGGTTAGGAAAAATTAACTTGTAGTTCTTACTACAATGAACTTTGTAAAATTAGTTACTCAATGATGAGCAGCGAGGTACCCCTACACCTAACCATACGAATCATAAGCATTCACGCACAATTCGGTTGAATTCTGTTGATGGGACTAGGTATGGCATCTAGATCGTTATGCTTTGATCATAGTTCGCTATCTTCCCACTTGGACTAGTGGTAGCTTTGTCATGTATGGTTTAGTCCAAAGTCAGGCATATGATGTTGTCTAATCCTATGCCACTCCTAATGATGATAAAGAGATGAATTAATTAAGCTACTGAATAATGGAAAGTGAAATCTAACTAGCCTATGTGTGATGGGTATCCACTCTTAATCATCTATATATGTATTGGACTTCATGAGACTACTTCTAGGATTACCAAGCGTATGTCACTGAGTGTGCCAAATGATACACTACTGGATTATCAAGTACTTACACTTAAAAGCTCATGATTAAGGTGTACACATTTTGCTTAATAATAGAAATAGTAAATAGCAATAAATGGAAACATTAACTAAAGATAATAGTAAATAATTAAATAATTAAAGCAATAATAAATCTAAGTGAATGTGGCAATGATGGAAGTAATCTTGATCTTTATTTCTAGTCATGTAACATGTCCAAGTATGCCCCACTCGAACAAAGGTGCCATATAATTACAAACATCACACTACGGGCATGCACTAGAAATAATAGAAATCCAAGAAAGACTATTAAAAAATAAGAACTAAAACTATCTTCTTTCTATTGTCATTCAAACCATGCATCCAAGTGTTGTATTTATAGGTTAACATGGAGGAGATGATATTTGATATCTAACATTAGTTCTTGGGCTTCAATATCAAGTCTTTGATATTGGGGCTCTAATATTAGATATTTGATATTGGGCCAATAGATTCATGACTCATCATACCCTCATGACTGAATGAAAACTCATGCTCAAGTCGAACAAAATGAGGAACAAGTTCTATACAAGATATTGGAAAGGTATGGAATTATTGACTAACTTAAACAATAAACAAAATAATTGACTCTTACATGTTGTAGTTGTGTAGTACAAAAATGAGACACAATATTACAAGACAAAAACTAGGAAGCTCATGTGGTTCTTGGAGGCAATGGCTACTCCATTGGTTGCTTCTCTATTTCTTTAGGCTTGTGAAATTTGTAGTGATCAAGCAATGCCTATAGATTTTCTTCTTCTATCCATGGATCATGTACTGTCTAGGCTACTAAATCGATGTGTGCTAGTGTTGATACATCCCAAGGACATGGTAGCTATAGAAACATTTGATTGGGCTTCATGTACTAGGCCACAAACTATCATCGTTCTTCCTCAAAGATCCAAGCTTTTTCTCTCAATTTGTGATAATCTATCAATCTCCTAGCTAGGTCTAAGGAAACATCCCTTTTTCTATGGTAATGAGCATTGATCACCTCCAGTTCCGAGTTTGCCACATGAAGCTTCTGCATAGCATCTTTCCAATTTGCAAACTCTTTTTCATATGATGCATTGGTGGTCACTACCCACTTCTCTAGCTTGTTTTGAGTTCAGCCTATTGTTAACATGGAAAAATTGGCATATCTGAGGTTAGCCAACACCATGTATTCTTTCAAATCTTTGATCTACACATCTTTATTCCTTACTTCCACTAGCTAGACCAACACATAGCTATATAGAATTAGCTACCATTCAATATTTTATGCTGATAGGGACCCAATGTGATCCTTAACCATCTGTATTTTCTTCTCATTTATTTGCTTATACATGCCTACCTTGTTGTAGAAGTGTTTCTTTATTTTTTTTATGCTTCTTGACCTCATTCTATTGCACACTAGTTTCTATTTTAAACTTTTGTTGAATAGCGTAGACCTCCTCCATTAAAAGGGTTTTGGTTTCTCTAGCCAATTTATTAATGCCCTAGTTGACCCTCACTAGTTATTCTCTTAACTAGTGGACACTCTCCCTAGGAATTTTCTTTTGCTTTTCAATTATGATCAACCTTGAGTTTTTTGTGGTGAGCTACTTATTTTCCTCTTCCATGGTGGTAAATGCCTTTTTATATGTGTAGGATTATGGATCAACAACATAGGCATTCTAGACTACTTTCTTCTTTTCTTGTTTTGTAGCTGCACTCTCCTCAATCAGCTTGGCTAGTAGCTCCATCTTGAATTGTTATAGTTGGTTAGGTGTAACAATTCAAGAAAAATATCTTTGTTTAGATCTCAAGGTAGCCATCTCTTATTGTAACCTTTGCACTTCCACTTCTATGTGTTCTTTCCTAACTTTAGCCATGATCAAATTTCCTCTGGTAGATATGAGGTATAACTATGCCATAGTGACATCATTGGGGATGTCAAATAGGGTGGTCATCACTTGCCTTATCTACATTAAATGATCAAGTACATCCTCATGCACCACAAGAGTCATCGAAGTCCTAGCCAACATTTGTATATCTTTGGCCCTAGTGAGATCTACTAGTGTCACATCATGCACATTGAATGATTCTTTTATGTGATCCATAATCACTTCTATTGCACTTGCTGCATCATCATGTTGCATTACCAAAACTATGGCACTTTCTCCAATTTCAATCATCACTTAAAAGGATGTGGCATTTCTAGAGATTTTCCTAGACCACTATGATCCTCCTCCTAATTGTAACAAGATCTCTCCCATTGTTGGATTGGCTGAAATAGTGGGCTATATGACATCATTGATTACTCTAAAGAGATTAGATTGATCTCTAGTTCCCCAACTAATAGCCTCAATGATTTTCTATAGATGACTCATTGAGGGCCTATAATTCTATAGTGGTGGTGGTGGTGGGGCTTGTGTTTCTAGGTTTTGTTCAAGCTCATGTTATACTTCTACTTCTAGTTTTCCTTCTTTCTCTATTTTTTACTCTTCACCAAGATCTTTTCTTAGTGCCATAGGTTTGAGAAGTTCAGTGAAGGAGGTGTTTTGAGCCTTTTTGGGATATCATTCATAGACCATAGGATTCTAACACATTTTCATAACTTCTTGATTAGGCAAGGGAATAGAAGTATTAGTTTTCCTGGCTTTTTCTCCTTGAACTATCTCTAAACTTTGATGAAGTAGAATTGAGAAAGATTGGTCACATATTTTTCCATTACAATAGCACTTCCCCTAGCTGCAAATGTTGAGATCCTAATAAGCCCTTTTGTTGGGAAGAGATCATATGTACCGATCTTGAAATATGTCCTCTCCTCTAGATTCAGTTCATTATATGTTTTGTCTTCTTTACTATATGCCCATCTTAGCCATCATTTTTTGGTATCAAGATCAAACCTAGTGGACAAATGGGCTACTTTAGCCCCTTTTTTTCATAGATTAAGAGCTACTACAATTTGACTGAGAAAGAGACATTAACTCCACAAATATTTATAGTTGTGCCTTCATCTTTGTTGTGCTAGAATTTGTGGGTCTCACCAAGGTATCATTCACCATTGTCTAAAAGAATGGGCCACAAGGGTGACACCTGAAGTTGCGTTCAAACTACTTCTAGAGAAAACTTCACAAATGAGCCAAAATTCATCTCCACAATAACCATGGTTAATTAGTCTTTTGTTTGATGGCCTCAAGACATTCAAGAGGCAATGTGAGACATTGTTTCTACACTAGAGCTGGTAGTTCTATGGCCTCTTCTTCGACCAATTGTCCTATGATAGAAGCTTCTTAATGAATGTTGAATGATTAGGCTTCCTACTCCTCATGCTCTACATGTTTACCTTGTTGGCCATTACCACCTCTTGGATGCTTAGCTACTCTCTACAAAGGTTCTCCTTTGCACCTTGTTCTAGGGCCATCTATAATCAAGCAAAGATTAGTTGTTACTAAGGTATCGATGGTTATCATTAACAGATGTATACCATACTCTTAACCTTAATTCATTAAGTTCTTAGTTCATATGATTGCACAATTAGAAAATTTTTCAAGAAAAATTCCCAAAGAGTGTTTATCATCTTTTATGACCCTTTGCAATTTGTTCCTTTTTCCTTATGTATGGCTTATAATGATGGTTATGGTTTCTTGGGTGGAGAAATTAAGGTTTATAACATTAATATGATTGATTATTCATGAAAATGCCTAAATTTTTTAACACTCTTACCCTTATAATACCCTCTAGGTGATAGCAAATTATCAAAAATTGAAATAAGTTTTCCACACAAGCACCATCCCACAACTAACTTGAACACTTCGGGTTCAAATAGGTGCAAACAACACAAAAATTGGAGTGGTTGAGAGCCAAATATTACAAGCTAAAAGTTGGTGCATAAAGCTTTGAGCTATGAGAGAAAAATTAAACTCCCCTAGCTATAAATGATGAGAATGACGTTTGGGCATTATGGGGATCATATATATAGGTTTTGTGTGACTTGATATCAAGTACCCAATGTTGCGTCCCACCGAATATTGGGGTTCAAGAATATGCATTAAACAAGGCAACTAACCATGGAAAATGAAGCTCTATGATTGGTTGGAAGGTTTGAGATTAGGTCCATAGTTTTGGGCTAAGTAGAAAATCGATTTGAGGCACTAAAATTGTGATATGGTGGAGTTGTCGATGTAAAAAGCTTTAGAAAAAGCAAGAAAAAGGGCATTGAAATAGAGGTTGTGGACAAATCAAGTTAAATAAGAAGGGAAACTATAGAATTTAACAGTTATTCCCTTGGAAGGTTAAGAATGACGTGGTTATGTCAAATAAGTAGAAGTCACAAAATTTACACAAGTGGATCCTTCCTAGAGTAGGCTCTAGCCTATGATGCCCTTGTGTAACTGATGAGCAACAAGGTACCCCTACACTCAACCATATGAATACGAGCATTCATGCATGATCCGGTCGAACTCCTTGGACAGGCTAGTTGTGGTATCTAGATAGTTACACGTTGATCGCAGTTCACTATCTTCCCACCTGGACTAGTATTGCTTTGTCATGTATGGTTTAGTCTAGAGTGAGGCGTATGATGTGATCCTAAACTAATGCTATTCCTAGAGACAATGGAAGATAATATTGATTAAACTAATGAGCAATAGGAAATGAGTCTAAGCTATCCTAAGTGTGATGAGTATTCATTCCCTAATCATCCATACACATCTTGGACCTCGTGCACGACTACTACTGGGGTTACCAAGTGTAGATCCTAGGTACGCTACTGGTTTACCAAGTAGTCACACTTAAATGCTCATGATTAAGTTGTACTCATTCTGCATTTAACAACAAGAATAGTAAATGATGATAAATAAATATTAACTAAGAAAGAAATAAATATTAATTAAGAAAGCAATAAATAATAATAACAATTAATAATTAAACTAGACAATTAAAACTAAGTGAATGCTACAATGATGAAGTAATCTCAATCTTTATTTCTGGTCATGTGTGTGTCCAAGTACGTCACACTCAAATAAAGGTGTCGTACAATTACATGCATCACACTATGGGCATGCACTTGGGAAAATAATATAACTCCTATGAAAAAAAACTGCAAGGACCTCCCTACAATTAACCCAAAAGATGCCTAAATGAGGCGGAAGACCCTCTTATTTATAGGTCAGGATAGGTGGCTGCATAAATGGGGCCCCATCAATGCAGGTAGGCTACGTCGATGGGGTCACGTCAATGAGGCCACATATATGCGATCGTGTCGACGCATTGACATAATGACACTTCATCATACCCCCACAACTGAGTAAAAACTCGTCCTCAAGTGAAAGTGAGGAACAAGCTCAATTGAATACATAGTGGATAGGTATGGGATTATTGACTAACTAGAAATTTATTCATGTTGCAGTGGAGAATAAAACAAAATTTGGACACAGACACAAAAAGAAAAACTTGCGGAACTCATGGGGTTCCTGATAGTGGTGGCTCCTCCATGGGTGCCTTTCCTTTGTCCTATGCATCAGGCTTCTGAGATTGATACCATTGAAAAAGCACCTAACATTTATCCTCTTTTATTTAAGGATTATGAGTCGTCCATGTTGATGTTCCAATGTTTGATGGAGTCAGCATTTTTCATGGACACGGTAGCTATGGGAATACTTGATTGGCCTTGACATGCCATGCCACAAATAGCCATCATTCCTCTTCATAGGCTTAGGCCTTGACGTCTCTACCCTTTTCTTGGATAGATTATGCAGTAACAAGAGTTTCATGATGGATGCTGAATGATTACCTTCTGCCCTGCATGTTCTGCACGAGGTCCCTAGCCTCTGCCTTTCCCAGGTTGTTCAGTTGCACCTTGAGAAGGTTCTCCTTGTTGTATTCTTTTAGGGGCCATCTATAATCACACAAAGATCAATTATTAGTAAGGTTATTGAAAAATGTTCAATGATTTCATAACTTACCCATTGCCTTTAATAAATGTTGCATTCTTTACTTAGTGTGATTTTAAAGTTAGATATTTTTCAAGGAATTTGCCCTAAAATTTTTAATGTCAAACCTAGTTTTGAGGAACATTTGATAAAATAATGACAAAGGAAAGAATAGGTTTGTCAATGAAATACTCGAAGGGTATAAGATGATGTGGTGGTGTGCAACAAATACAAATTACAAAAGTTAAACAAGTGGGGCCTCCCAAAAGTAGGTTCCAACCTATATGCCCTTGCGTAACCATACCTTAAGATGTCCATAGGCACTAGAAGGGTTAAATGGAATCTATACCAATGCAACAAAACACACACATGTTGATACCACCATGATGAGGTATGAATTCAATGCTATACAAGACATGAGTCAAAAATACAGGAATAATGAGATGGAATAAATCGGAGAAGGGATTACAGAGATTGGGATGTGAGGTAATTGACTCAGGCCACAATGAATTCTACATGTACAGCATGATTAAAGTGTCATTAAACCATTGTTCCAAGATCAGGACCAAGTCCATTCCTCTAATCAGTGACATCACATTATTTCATCCAATGATGAGCAACTATGAGAGTACCATAACAACAAGGCGTACGATCACTTGGTGTTTTATTCAAGGGAGGAGTAATTTTTGTTTTGTAGCACTTCCTTCTTTTCTTTTTCTCTTCTTCCTCTTTTTTTTTCACTTCACTGAATCTAGAGAAATCGCCAACCTTCAGGCATGGGTGCATGTCTTTCCAGTGGGACCCCTTAGAATATTATTTGATTTTTGAGTGCCCTTTGGATTACTCTTACTCCCATTTTTCGTTAGATCTACAAGGATCTTAGTACAACCAAGTTGCATGATAGCAGCTACAAATGTCACCAAAGAGAATCCACAAGTTTCCTTGATGTCACACCCTGGCCATTCCCTCTTAGTCCATCATTTTTCACTTTGGGAACAATGAGAAGAAAATTAATTTTAAGTTTCAAGAATGTCAAGAATAGCACTGTACCCTCGAACAGAACCTCTTATTTGTAGAATGGATGAGTGGGTGTAATGGCTCACTATCCAAATAATTGACCACTCAAGACTTGATAGCATAAAAAACACCTCAACCAATGAGCCACATGAGTGTTTTATTCATGGATGAGATTACTCATGGAAGATGGTATGCAAGGATCAGTTTTTCACTCTTCATTCCTATGTTCATTAGGTCGTATGATTGTTGGAGTGTTAATTGGTGGCCCTGATGAGGTAACATGAGGCATTAGGTTCGAAGAGGAAGATGCACCACAGTGTTGGATTTGTGCTGAATTGGCGAATGCAATGGTTTCTGAACTATGGTGTCCCTTTCGACAATCACATCTAAAGAAGGGATGCCTTCGATGTTGTAAAGGACCTCCACTACTGTTGACAGTAGTAGCACAAGTAATGTTTTTGGGTTGATGCTATGGTGCAAAATCTTCTGGCATAGCTGGCAGTGATGCAGAAGGGGATGAAGTATGAGAATATTGAGGTTGATGAGAAGTGTAAGGCACATGAGGTGGTGATCTTGTTGGAGAGGACATGGGTGGATAGTTCTCGGGAGAATGATAACGATGAGGTGAGGTAGAGGATGCTGATCTTGTTGGAGAAATAGGGTGTTGAATATAATAAGCATTTGGTGTTGGGACATATGAAGGGTATGGTCCAATTGGTAGTGGCCTCCCCCATGACTGAGGTTTTCGCCACTGTGGTTGGACACAGTATGTTTGTACAAACTCTGGATGTAACATTCCTCCCCAATGCTCATGTAAATGTGACAAGATTGGACATTGACCTTTGGGATGATCGTACAAGAAAATATTACATTGATACGTATGATTGGAAGTTGAGTTCTTATTCTTATTCTCTTCTACCCTTTGTTTTGAGTGTCTTGTGGTGTCCTGTCTTGTTTCTCAATTTGGCATAGCTCTTTCTCTAATAATGTTGGCATATTCTCCACCTCTTTCATGTACCTAGTTTGTCATCTTATTAATCTTTACCTCAATTTCATGTAGTTATTATAGGATTGGCAAAGATGATTCCACCTCCTTGAAGTGAGTTGATTTCTCCTCTTCATGATCATGGACCCTTGTTAAGTTAAGATTTTGATCCCGTTGAGAACTTTCAACATTCTCCCATTTGGGTATTTCTCCTTCTTCTTTTGGTATCTGCTTAATAAGCTCTTAGAGTTGATGGGTTCGTACCTCATATAGTTGACCTTGGGCATACATCCCTAGGGTCTCCCTTATTTCATTACGAAGCCCATCTATGATATGGTACATTAGCCTTTCCTTGGAGAACCCATGGCTTAGGCAGTTGTTTAACAGTGCATAATATCTTTCTAAGGCCATGTCCAAGGGTTCATGTTGCACTTGTTTCCATTCTTGGATTTGTCTCCTCAAGGCTGACACTCTCGCATAGCTTTGATATCTTTCATTGAAGAGTTCTACCATTGTCGGCCAACATCGAATTGATTTTGGTTTTAACGACCTATACCATACTTTTGCCTGGCCAATGAGTGTCAGAGGAAAGAGCTTAATTTTTTGCCACCCATTATTGATATTGTTCCATGTACAAGCATCGAAGAAGGCATGTAAATATTGTTGCAGATTTGAATCATAGCCTTCTGAAAACTTGGAAAAGTTTTTTAAATCAAGCATGGGTAGACAACTTTCCTTACAATGCCTGCAAGCTATTCGAACAACCTCTTGTATTTCTATTAAGCTTATAGTGGCTAGTAGGGGTTCATCGTCACTAGGTATGTTATGCTTTCATGCATTGAAATGATGTTGTCCTTGTTAATGTTTATAAGGAACCCCCACCTCAGGTTGTGTACTCCAATCTTCATTATCATAATATTCATTGTTTCTCCAATGAATTGCCTCACTAGGTGTGGCATTATTATAGTCTTGTGAGAGAGACATGGTTGTGAACCATGTGTGACTTAATTGAATTTTAATTTAATTTATTTTCTAAAGGATATATCATTAATACATGTTACAATGATCTTGTATGATGTAACTAATCTAAATAACTAGCACCATCCCTAGCAATGGCACCAATGATGAGCAACGAGGTACCCCTACACTTAACCATACGAATACGAATGTTCAGATGCGATCCGATCGAACTCCACTAATAGGCTAGTTGTCGTATCTAGATAGTTACACGTTGATCACAATTTGTTGTCTTCCCACCTGGACTAGTATTGCTTTGTCACGTATGGTTTAGTCCAGAGTGAGGCATATGACGTGATCCTAAACTAATGCTACTCCTAGAGACAATGGAAGATAATATTGATTAAACTAATGAGCAATAGGAAATGAGTCTAAGCTAGACTAAGTGTGATGAATATCCATTCCTTAATCATCCATACACATCTTGGACCTCGTGCATGACTACTACTAGGGTTACCAAGCATAGATCCTAGGTATGCTGCTGGGTTGCCAAGTAGTCAACTTAAATGCTCGTGATTAAGTCATACTCATTTCACATTTAACAATAAGAATAATAAATGATGATAAATAAATATTAACTAAGAAAGCAATAAATAAAAATAACAATTAACAATTAAACTAGACAATTAAAACTAAGTGAATGCTGCAATGATGAAGTAATCTCGATCTTTATTTTTGGTCGTGTGCCCATCCAAATACGTCACACTTGAATAAAGGTGTCGTACAATTACAAGCATCACACTGTGGGCATGCACTTGGGAGAATAATCTCATGCCTATGAAAACAAACTACAAGAACCTTTGTACAATTAACCCAAAAGATGCCTAAATGAGGCGGAAGGCCCTCTTATTTATAGGTTGGGATAGGTTGTTGCGTAAACGGGCCCTGTCAATGAAGGAAGGCTGCATCAACAAGGCCATGTCAACGCTGACGTGTATATGTAGCCTCGTCAACGCATTGACATAATGACACTTCATCAGTTACCATACCTAAGAATGTCCATAGGCACTAAAGGAAATGAATGTAATGCATACCTATACAACAAAACACACATGTTAAAACCACCAATTTGAGATCATAACTCTATGTTATACAAAACCACAAGTTAGGATCACATGGATAGTGAGATGAGATGGACTATAGAAAGGATTGCAGAAATTGGGACATGAGGTGCTTTACCATGGGCACAATGAATCCTTGTGTGTTATTAATGGTTAAATAATCATGAGCCATTCTTTCCAAGATTCAAACCAAGTCCAAACCACATTTTAGTGACATCCCATCATTTCATCATGTCAATGGACAACCATAAGACTATCATAGTTGCAAGGAGTAACATCACTTGGCATTTTGTCCATGGAAAGAGCTTAGGTATGGCACAAATGTGTTTTCTTTTTCTTTTTTCTTGAAGTTTTGAGATGCTGCTACCTTTTAGGCATGGGTACATGTTTTTCCAATGGGACCTGTAAAATTTATTTAGTGCCTTTTTATGGTCCTCTTACTCACATTTTTTCTTAGATCTAGAAGGATATAATTACAACCTCAACAATAAGATAGAACATACAAAAGTATCCAAAGAGAATCCAAAAATCCAATTGATGTCATACCCCTTACATTCTGCCTTGGTTCTGCACTCTTGTATCTAGACACAATGGTGATGAATTTATTGTTCGGTTGGATGATGAAAAAGAATATCATTATGACTAGAGCAAGAACCTCTTATTAATGGAATGAGTGGATGGATGATGTGATATCACTATTGAAATAATCAACCCCTTATGACTCGACAACATAGAGAAAACCTCACCATAATGGACAACATGATCTTTTTATTCATAACCATGATTACTAACAAAGAAGATGAAAATAACAAATAGAAGAAGTAGAAAAAAATAGGAAAAATTGTATCAAGAAATAGTAAAATGATAAAAAATTGTAAAATAAAAAGATGGAAAACACTTACAAATCCTAAAGATTAGAATGGAGGGTGACCCCCACAACTAAACATTTGGCCATGAAAAGGATTAATAAGTGGATAGATCATATCCATGCATGTATAAAACATTGGTAATTGTTCATTTCCTAGCCATTGGGTGTCTATTAATGTTGCAGTGACTAGGTAGACTAATCATTGTTCACACACTTGAGTGTTAAATGTTTAGTGGGTCAAGATGTCAGAGGTGTTCTTGTGATGGATGTTTGGCACATGATTGCACCCTTGATCATGATATGGTATGCATGGATTTGTTTGTCTCCTCATGCTTGTAGATTCATTTCTTGGGTTTGGAATTGGAGTAATGATGGATGATGGTCCATGTGTCAGATTAAAGGATAGTGGTGGTGAAAAGGAAGGTGCTGCACTAGCTTGGCATTATGCTAGCTTAGATGATGTGGTAAATCCATGAGTCTTTTGCTTTGGCTTATGACCTTTCCTCCAAAAGGGATTTTTCTAACATTACAGTTGAAACCCACTAGTGTTAGCATGTCTATGCACATTTGTAGCACAAGTGGCATTTGTTTGTTGATATTGTGGTAAAAAAACCTTCTTTTGTCCTTGGTGGTGGCATATAATGAGGTGGAGGATGAGAATATTGAGGGTAGGATGGATGGTCAAAGGTATAAGTTAGTGATCCCTTTGGAGATGTCATGGGTTGATGATACTTGGGAGAGTAGTAGCAGCAATCTAAAGTAGGGAATGTAGAACTAGTTGGAAAAATAGGGTGTTGAACATAATATCCATGTGGTTTTGGTAGATAAGAAGGATAGGGCTGATTTGGTGGTGGCCTCCCCCACAACTATGGTTATTGACACTCTGGTTGATGATAGTGTTGAGGCCAGTAATAAGTCCCCCTAGGATAATACGATTGGTTGTGGGACTATCTATAATTACCTTTTGGAAGAAAAAATATCTTGGGCATGTGCCTCAATACAAACATTGGATTTAAAGCACTTTCCCAATACTCATGTATATGTAACAAGATCAAGCAATGGCCCTTAAGATGGTCATATATGCAAATGTCACATCCATTATATTCTTCTGTGGTTGAGTCTATAGCCTCACTTTCATTAGCCATTTTTCTTGTTTGCCAAAAATTGTTCCTAGCTATTTCCTGGTTCTATATCCTTCGTTTATTGTGATTGCTTGGCTTGTTTTGCATAATCCTCTCTTTGATCAGCTCAACAAGAGTTGTAACATTTTCATAGATCCATTTTAACATCCTATTAAACTTTGCTTTAAGTTCATTAATAAACTTCTATATCAACAATGTCTATTGTGGAATCATCTTGTCAAGAGTGGTTTCTTTTTCCTTACAATAAATATATGTATTGTTCAAAAATATTAATGGCTAGAACACTAAGAGGTTAGCAGGCATACAACCTAACCCTAAATTTGTGTGAGGGTCATGCTAGGGAAATAGAAATGAGATGCCTTGAATAGTCTATTTGATTAGATAGGGACTTACATGGTGTTAGAACAACCATTTGTAAGAAGGGTTTATAATGCATTATGCACAGATACTAGGACTAGCAAACCCAAAGTATAGTAGGGTAACCTGGCTCGAAAATAGTGATGTGAGTGTGCATATATGTATCAAACAACAACAAAAATGTAAGTTATACTTAATATCAAAAACATTCTTGGAAAAGAAATGAAATAGACCTTGAGAATGAAGAAATGTACCACCCAAAAAATGGGGAGCATAACTTTTGCTAGATAAGAGGTAAGAATAGTATGCAGTGTCAAGTAGGCATAGTGGTAGCATAGCAGTGTAGTCATTCTCTAGGATGCCTAGGATGTAGAGCTAGCCGCTACAATGGAGGCTAAACCTACTAGGTTAGCTATCACCATGTTCTGCGAGTGCAATGATGGACTGTGCTCTAGGAAGCGCCAAGGTGTGAAGCTCGAATGCTCAAATGCAAGAGTGCTAGGGATGCTCAAATAGCTGAAATGCCCAATGCTCTTTTGATTTACCAACCCCTAAAGTGTTGGACATTAGGGTATTTATAGGGCTAGTTTTAGCATGAAACATGGATTGGATGCCATGTAGCATGAGTGTAGATGGGGTTATGCTAACATGTTATGCTCTCATGAGAGTAGCAAAGTGTTACACTTTGAAGGATAGCAACAGGTTCCTAGAGATTGTTGGACTGTGACTACACTACCTAGACTGCATTTGCTAGATTTTGAGAGACTACAATGTGCCTGCAAATAGTGCAAAGATAATGCAACTTGAAGGCTATGCTCTGGGACTACATCTTCCCCTCTTTCAAGTAGGGTTAAGCATAGTGGCAATTTTGGGGACCAATGGGGGGTGCAAAAGAAATGCAAACTACTGATCTTGGTTGTTGGAGAGACATCGAAGTTGAGATGAAGTCTAATGCCAAGTTCTAGAGGCTTTTCTCTAGTGTCAAGCTAGCTATGCTCTAGAGCGTAACACAAAACCTAGTGAAAATTTGTAGAATTTTGATTTTTCACATTGGTTACACAAGCCACCCTAGGGAGCATAGTAGGGATACTTAACCAAATTTTGATGAAATCTATAGTCTTTCTTCATGGAACGCTAGCTACGCTATGGGGCATAGTAGGATAGGTAGCCTCAAAAGTTAGTAAATTTGCCAAATGTGTCTTCCATGTCAAGCTAGCTTGATAGATCCTTGTTGAACACTTGGGCAAAATTGGGCACTTGAACCTATGTCACTCTTACTATGCTATGGAGCATAGCAAAGCATGACTACCTGAAAGATAGAAAATTCTCCGAACTATTTTTGCCATCTTGAGCACTTTTGAAAACCTCTAGCTTGGTACTTGGGTGAACTAGCTACTAGGACGTGTCAAGCTAGGTACGTTGGGGAGTGTAGCAAGCATGATAACCTAGGAGATAGAAAATTTTCCTAATTGTTTCATCCATCCCAAGAAATCCTTAATCACTTTCAGCCTGACACTTGGGCAAACTAGCCATAAAAGTGTGTGCTACACTGCCTACACTGGGGAGTGTAGTAGAAAAACTAAGAGTGTAGCAAGACACATAGAAAAATTTTCATGTGACTACTGCTAACACTTAGAAAAACCTTGCAACATAGGCCTCAAGGTGTGTTATGCTAGCTATGTTGGAGAGCGTAACACTAGACTTAGGAACAAATTTGTCAAGTTTTAACACTTAGACACATTTTTCATTGAACTACAAAAGCTTGAAGTTGGTGGTGTTTCATTGGCCCCTCTTTGTTTATGTTTGAAGGATTGGCCCAAGAGACATCAACAAAGAATAAAAAACACCACAATGAACATGGCTCCAACATTGCTTATCACTGCTCAATCAGACAATGCTTCACTATGCTTAAGAGTGCCAAGGGCATAGAGTATGATAGGGAATATGTTGAAGAGGGGGCGGTTAAGGGATAACAAGTGGGAAGGATGTTCATTATGCATGTGGCTGTAGGATGCAGCATTATGATGGCTTGTTGCCAAATCATGATCCCTCATCAGACTTCTTGTGAGGGAGTGAGCATGCAAAAATGGCCTACCCTTAGAATTTTGACCTCTCATTAGAGTGCTTGTGAGAGGGTTGATCTGGGGTTGGATGGGTTGTGAAATGGCAATTGTACTACTTTTATTTGAGCACTTGTTTCATCCCATTTTCTTTCACTTTTGGTTTTGTTTTTTCTTTTTTCTATCTCTTTTCTTTTTGTTTTGTTTTTGGTTTTTTGTTTCTGCTTCCTTACTTCTTTTTCATTTTCTCTCTCTCTTTTCTTTTATTTTTTTATTGGGCAGACTACATGCCACTTAACAAAATTTTCTTAGAAGCAACCGCATCGCATCTATAGGATAGCTATTTCCTCCCTAATATGAGTTGTGTTACATCCATTTGGAGCTTTGACTAGCCCACAAAGTATCCTCATAAGACAAGTTGCATTATGTCCATCATGGGTTCTACAATTAACTACAAGAAAGGTACCATGTGCATCAAAGAAGCTTATAGGCAATATAGGAAGGTGTAAGATCAAGAGGTAGAGGTGAATTTGCTATAGTGGGGTAGTAGGGATGTGCATGCTTAAGTAGCTTAGTGAGCCAAAATGGACACATCAGAGTGGTGCAATGACTTGCCACTACAATGAAATGTACCTTTGAACAATGTCACTGAGACTTCATCCTATAAACACAACATAGAGAAAACAAGAAAAATGACCACACCATGTGAGATGAAGGTGAAGTCCTATTTGCAAGGGCATTTCAAGGGCCATGAATGCTGTGTTAGTTATAGGTGCATGTAATGTCCAAAGTAGGAAGGCTAACGTAGGTGTTGGTAATAGTAGGCTACAAAACCTCTAGAAGCCACACTATAATTAAGCACTCAAGTGGCTAAAGGTGATGGGGATGTAGGTTCTCAAGAGTTCTCACCATAGGCAGGAGCTAGGAAACCCAATAGCATGGTAAATAATTGTACTATTGGATGATCTTCTGAGCTTAGGTGATGGTGAGGGCTAGAGGATGATAGTGTTGTAGTTGGGTCATAGTACCTTTGGTTCTCCAATGAGTGATGCTAATGGTGAGAGCTCCAGCCAAGATGATTATTGATGGTGATGATAACTCAAGAAGGTCAGCAAGATGCCAAAAGGAATCTTTGGAAGATCAGCAAGATGCTAAGGATGGTGATGCTGCAAATGTCCCAAAGGGTTTTTCCTTGACAATGTGAACTTCATTCTGGAACTACAACATCCCACCCCACCCTACCTGAGAGGTGTGGGCAAGCAAAAAATGATTGGAAGTATTCATGCTTGCTTCTTTGTAGAACTATGTGTATTGAATTATGGATGATGAACTACAAACCTTGTTTTAGGTCTTGGTAGACTGCATGCTATGCTAGTTTAAGGTCATAATAGATTGTAAACCCAGTTTAAGGTCCTGGTATATTATGATGTGCTAGTTTAAGGTCCTAGTAGATCACTATGCTAGTAGTGGATGGTGGATGGCCAATTTAAGGTCATAGCAAACCATGCTATGGGTGCTAGTTTAACGTTATGGCCTAGGGACATTCTATGACAATTTAATGTCATCGTAGATGTTCTATGCCAATTTAATGTCATAGTAGATGTTATTTTACCTTACTTTGTCATTGGCATGGTACTATGTACCAGGTGTAGTACAAATTCAGGTATGAGTGGTTAATTGGATTAACAAACTCATTGTTGTCTAGATCAGCAAGCTTGAATGCTCCATTGTCATAGGCCTTTATGACCAAAAAAGGCCCTTCCTAGTTAGCTAACAATTTGTCTGCAGGCTTGTGAATGACCTTGATGACTAGATCCCCCATCTTCATTGGACATTGACATTGATTGTGACAGTGCTTTTGTCATTGCTTTCCCTAGTACCACTCGATGTGATCAAGTCTTTCTATGTGCTCCTTATCTATAGAGTGGAGGTCAATGATCCTTAATTCATTGTTCTAAACCTCATCAATGAAGCTAAAGAGTATCATATGAAGTGATGGAACCTATAGTTAAATAGGTAACATTGCTTCAGATCCATATACAAGACTATATGGTGTCTTACATGTTAACAATATTTCATCATAGGATCTATGACACAAGGTGTTATCACCTATAAGGACATATTGCCATGATCACATTTGTACTGCATCTTTTTGGGCATAGGTTAGATTTTGTGGAGGCTCTTCCTATTGGAGGTATGTATTAATATCATCATACCACTCTTGGATGTAAGTTGTGCTTGTATCTATGCATGCAATGCCTATTATTTGCATTATAGGTTTGGTGAAATCCACCATAGAAGTGGGCAATGCAAAAAACATGTTTCACACTACACTGAAGGCTAAAGTGGCTAATGCATTAGCAATGGAATTTTCATTACAAGGAATGTTTTGGACATCCATAGTTGCAAATTTCTTGAGCAAGTATTTCACCAAGTCACAATAAAGTTGTAAATGTTATGCCTTGCAAGCGTAAACCTCCATGACTTGTTTGACAATAAGATATGAATCACCTTGGATTGCTATGTTTTGGATTCCTAAATCATGAGATGTCAAGACATCTCTAAGCATACTTTCATACTCCACCACATGTTTTGTGTAACGAAATGCAAAATGCTATGCAAAGGGTCAGATCTCCCTAGAGGGAAACATGATAATGATAGTGACATTAGTACCTTGTGTGATTGAAGCATCATCAAAGTATAAAATTGCCTCAAAGTTTGTAGGCATTTGACTTATGCTATTGATATGCTCATCTACAAATTCCAAATCTATTGCTGCTTCATCATCTATAGGTGAAGCTATGAATTGTGTTGCTATTGCTTAACCTTTTTTCAATGTTTATGCTATGTAGTGTAGGTCAAAATCCATGGTTATTACCTTCCATCATGCAATTTGACTACTTTCATACATGTTCATAGTAATCACCCAGAGTACGTTGCTTTTGCAAATGATGTTAACTTGACTACGGAAAAGATAGTATCCCTATTTTTGGAGTGCAAAGACTAAGGTGAGATGGTTTTTCTCTACATAATTGTATTTTTCCTCATGGGCCACTCGTGCATGGCTTAAGTACTAAACAGGTACCTTTGAGCCATTGTCTTTCTTTTGGCAAAGTAGAGAAGCAATGGAAGTCTCTAAGGTTGCAAGGTAAATGTAGAATGGCTTATCCTCTTATGAAGGGTAGACAATCAAAAGTTGAGCCAACTCATTTTTTAGGTTTTCAAATGCCTCTTGGCATTGAGTTGTCCACTCAAAGAGGACCTCCTTTTTGAGAAAATGTTGCATTAGCTACAACTTATCAATCAATCTAGTGATAAACCTATGTATAAATTGTAATCTACCTTGTAACCTGTGTAGCTCCTTAAGGTTCACCGATGGTGGTAATTTGGTAATAGCCTTAACCTTATTGAGGTCTACACATATACTTGCTTTTGATACTACAAAGCATAGCATGCAACCAATTTTGATGCCAAAGACACACTTTTTGGGGTTTAGCCTAAGGTCATGTCTAAGGCAACATTTGAGGACATGGTCTAAGTCATCTACATGGTCATTTGCTAACTTGGACTTAATTCCTATGTTATCAACATAGTCATTGAGAAAGTCTAGTAAATAATCACTAAAGATATATGTCATTGCACATTGATAGGTTGCTCATACATTCATTATTCCAAAGGACATCATTGTATAGCAAAACATACCCTAGGGGGTCATGAAGGTGATGCTAAGCTGGTGCTCTAGGTTTATCTCAATTTGCTTGTACCCTGAAAACCCGTCCATAAACGACAACAAAGCATGACCAGACATAGTATCAATGAGTTAGTCAATACTAGGCAATGGGAAATCATCTTTGATGGTCATCTTGTTTAAGTCTCAGAAGTTTATGCAAATGCTTATACTTCCATTTTTCTAAGGGACAACTATGATGTTTGAAACTTAGTCATTGTAATAAACTACTTGGATGAAACCAGATTTGTAAAGCTTAGTGATTTCATCATGAACTACCAACACCACCTCAAGCTTCACTTTGTGAAATTTTTGTTTAACTAATTTTATCTGAGGATCAAGAATAATCTTGTGTTATATTATGCAAGGGTCTAGGCCCGAGATGTTCTTGTAGGACCATGCGAATGCCTTGATGTTATCGTTAAGGACTTTAGAGATGCTTTGTTTGATTTGAGGCTCTAACAAAAAACTAAGTTTCAATGTCTTCGCCTCACATTTACATGTTACTATAGGGATTTTAATGAGAAGATCCTTGATTAGGTCACTTACCTCTAGGTCTAGAGCTCTAACTAGATGGTCTAGCTAGTCTAGAGATGTCTCTAAGGATGATATGTTCGTGTCATAAGTCATAGGCTCAAATTCTAGGAGCTTAGTGTTTATGCATCTTGTGGAACCACTGTAAGGTCCAATTAAGACTAAGGGTGAATAAAGACTCTCGTATGCATTCACTCTATAATCTTGCCAAAAATCCTACAAAACAACAAAAAAAAAAGTCAAGCGGCACTTGTCTTAATAAGGAAAAATGCACAAAATAAGGAAGACAATGTTATGAAAATTTGCTTAACTATGCAGTTGTTGGATCAAATAAGAAAGTATTGTAAAATAACATTAGAGCCTCAATTGGTCATAAAATTATTAGTTTAAGGTTGTAGTGAACCATAGTTTATGCAGGAGACATGGGTTTAAACAAGGCTTGGATGGTTTTAAATGCCAGGCGAAGCTAGATGTTTATTGGGTAATAAAAAAAATGCAAAAAAATTTCTAAGTATGGGGGCATTGGAAAGGTTAGAAAAATTTTCTAACTTTTGGTCTTACGCTTATCCCACGTTATGTGTGGAACATGGGACAAGCCCTAAGAGGGTGATGTGTCCTTCAACTCAGAAGGGTATAAATAAGGGTTTTACCATAGTAAATCTATTATTTTCAAAGTTAAAGCAAATAGTCATTGAGTGTAGTGCAGCTGAGACTAAGGGAGACAAAGTGTAGCAACAACAAAGTGGAAGCTAGAGCGTAACAAAGAGAAAGAAGGAAGAAAGAGTGTGATAATTAATCATGATGTGCTATAGTAAATGAAAACACCTTGGCCTCACCAATGTGGATGAAGGAGAACACACATTGAGGCATCTTCCCATGGCATACATAGAGGACTATAAGGAGACACTGTCAGCCAGGTAAGGTGGTACGCTCTCCCTTTGTGGTTTTATTTTATTATTTCTTATCTACTTTGGGATTTTGGAGTTTTGAGGGTGGCCTACCTTGATCAGGGACAACCACCATCACTATGTCCATCATGAGTCATAGCCAAGGAAGTGAGTGCATGTGATGCATTTTTTTTGTTTAGCTTTTTTGAGTTTTTTGCTACGAGGGTTTGGTGTCCTGCGCATGACATGGGACAAGGGTTTTCTTGACATCCCATGCATGGCACAAAATAAGCATTTATTTGCATCCTATGTGTAGTGTGGCACAAGGGTTTTCCTTGGCATCCCACATGCAGCACAAGATAGGGCTCAGCTGAGGTGACTCGAAGGCAGAAATAGAGTGTGACAATCTAGGCAGGGTGACTATGAGGGTTACAGCTGTTATGCTATGGTACATTCCTAAGAGCATAACAAGAAGTTAGAGAAATTTTGATTTCTTGGCATCACACTTTATAGACAACATATTCAATATCTTACACTCTGTAGTGAGCATACCCTACAATTTTTTTTTTAATTTTTGATAGTTGGACATTTGTGTGGTTGTTACAATTTTTGAGGGGCATAACCAACACTTAGAAAACATCTTGCAGTTAAGAAGCATAACCAACACTTTAAAAAAAATTAGTTTTAAAAGTTACACTCTATGGGGAGCGTAACCAACAATTAGTGGATTTTTTTTATACAATGTAGATGTTAGTGTTGTGCCTTGTTGGGAACTAGGCATGTCAGATGTGTATGCTGACATCCCTTTCTAGTGGGGCTTTGCGGGCGAAGTTATGATCTTTTCTCTTAATATGTTAAGTTTAATTTATATGCATGTTTTCATTTTTGTATCCTATGCTAACATTCTCCTTTTTTCACTATTATGTTCATAGGATATTACTAAAATCCATCCTCATTGTAGCTGAGTTGGTGGGCATCTTGTGCTACATGAGCGAGCCTATGCCTGCACTAGACACACATGTAAGCCGCCAAGAGATATGGTTTATGTTGGGTGCACAAGAATTCCTAAAATTTTTTCTATGCCACTTCATTGTGATGATATGGTCACACTTGGTGGTAGAAGTAGCAAGTTTCATAATGGAAACACTATTGCCCAAGGTGAACCAAGACATTTTAAGGTTCATATCTAATGAGCCTACTAACAACAAAGGAGTAGGAAGCTTAGGCCGGGGCTGCAAGGGCCTTAGGATTTTGTCCAAGATGTGGGAAATGCTTGAATTTTAGTGCTACAACAAGAGAAACACTTTCTTCATTATTTGACACCTACACACTCTTTTCTAGAACCCACCTAGGATGGTGTATTATCTTGGAGGGTGAGTCTCCTTATGATTTCTTATACTACTTATTAGATTATGACTTAAGATGCTAACTACTCATGTCTATTTTTAGGTTTTCCATTGACGTAGATGGCCTCCATGATGATGATGGGGTGTTAAAATTGACTCAAATTGCCCTATAGGAATTCTCATCTTTTGATAATTTTCCTATAGAAATGAATGGATAAATTATGGTAGAATTAGTGGAACTCCCTCCTAGTGTTGAGCTCTTAGCTAGTTGGATGCTGAGTGGGCAAATGGCATACCAAGCATGGAGGAAGTTTCAATCCCACTACCACCATCCCACAGACCATTCATGCCATGTGAGTCATGTGTCATTTATTTTTATTCACTTTTTCTTTATTTTTCTCATGTTGCTAATTTTACCTTTGCTTATTGCAGTTGCAGTTAATTCAAGAGAAGTTACAGTGGTTTCTATAAGTCACACTAAGGTCACTCTCATCTTTAAATATAGGGAGGTTGAGAGTTCAAAACACTGGTTATGCTACAACACCCTAGTGGAGAAAGTAAGGAATCTTCATGGGCTAGGCTCATGGACCTAATGGTCAAAATGATTGCCCTAATTGAATCCTTCACTAAGAGTGTCGATCACTTTAGCACATGGATTTGTAATGTGTGAGTGACCTTTGAAATGACAAATGAATTCTTTGTAGACTATTCAACATCCCCTTTGAGGGTCTACTAGTTGCAGAAAAGATCAACAAATACCTAGACCATAAAGGAAATGTTCAGTGGTTGGGCACTTCCAAGGTCCATAAAGGAATACCAATTAAGGAGGTGAAAGTACCTATGGTCCAAAACCTCTACCTAGTCTTTTGAGCTCATGCATTTTCAAAGCTACTTTTCCAAGATTCTTGAGGTTGAGCAAGCTTGGGTGATGAAGGACATGATAGAGGAGGAGACATGGTACAACTGGGCCAATTACCTTGTCAACAACCTACATGCTCAAGTCATTAAGCTATGCCACAACCTTCAAGCATGATTACATGTGCACTTTGCTTTCTTCATAGCATGCCTAAGAAGGTTTGTGGATTTTTTGGTGATTCATGAGAATGGGTGGTGGGTGGTGTAAGACCACCACCAAATTTCTAGGCCATGGATTCGTTACCTATTTAACACCACATGGTCACAGGACACTTTGGAAGTGATTAGTGAGTCATTTTTCATAATGACTAGAGACAATGTAGGATGATCCTACTACACATGTGATAGTGCCAAGGAGGCCCCACCAACCAACACCAGAAATCCAGTGAGAGGAGCACAACTCATTGCCAAGATAGTAAGATCATCCAAAATAAAGATTAAGAAGCCACATATAGGAGCCCGCACGTGAAGTGGAAGAGGGTGGCAAAAAAATCCAATTTAAGCTTCATAATTTACACTAAAAAATTGTAAGTATGCATTATTTGATACTGCTATAATGTATCATGCTATATTACACTCATTATTGACCATTCTAAATTTAATTTATGTGACACAAGTAAGAGAACCCCTGTAGCAATAATGAAGCCCATGGAGGATGATGTCCCTCAACCTGAGGGACAAATGGTAGAAATAGAGGAATGTGAATCTATCAAAGTGTTAAGGAAACTCAGGGAAGAAGTGTTGTAATTCAAAGGGAGTGAGTTTCAGATTTTTTTTTATGGTGTGCAGATGGATCATCTCCTCGCTCTCACACCTACAAGCTTGTTGGGTAGGAGCTTTGCACTATCATTTTTTTTATTCTCCTTTTTTATTTGTTTCATTGCTATTTTTCTCCCTTCTCCTTTTTTTATTTTTTATTTTTAACTTTCACACCCTTAGCTATTGTCTATCTGATAATCACTAAGTGTGTTAGTTGCAGCAGTCAGTGTTTCCATTGAATGTTCAGCATCCACATCCATCTTCTACATGCAACCATGGATGGAGGATTTGAATAAGTTTACCTTCATGCAAGGCATGGTGGATGATATGATAGATCATATAAAAAAAATAGAACCTAAGATTGGTATGTCTATTTTTATTAATTTTTTCATTTTTACCAATTTTTACTTGGTTCATGGCTAACATCATCTTGCTATTATGTAATGACAAATTCATAACTTAAGTGGAACCTGAATAGGGTAGTCTAGATTGATGTCATGCCTAATTTTTCCCATAAGGTGGAGCAAGTGCCTCATCATGTATATGACAAGGAAAGCAAATTCATGTTGTACTCTACAAGAGCATTGGGGGAGTGCATATGCATTAATGAGTACCTATGGAAATGGGTGCAAGAGCTTTAGAAAAAGAGGGCAAGCTAGGAGGCAAAAATGAAGGACTTACAATCCCGCTATGACTTCTTAGTGGCATGTGAAAAATTAGATGGTAGCTGACACATGACCAAAATTAATTATATTAGGTATTGATTAGCTGTTCAAGGTAAGAATGAAGCAACTTGTGAGGTGATTGAGCAACAACTGTAGATGGACCTATTAGCAAGAAAAAAATCAAGACTGGAAGGATTATAGAACGAAAGTGTACCAATGGGGCCAAACTCAAAAGGATCACAGGCACCACTATAAGCAAGAACATGAAGCATACCATAAAAACTACCAAGATGACTCTATGGAGTGTTGATGGCAAGAGATATTTCTTAATGCAATCAGTGCAACATAGGCTTATGCACTATTCACAAAAAACGTAGTGGTGAGTGAAACCTCAGAGAGATAGATCACTTTGCCTCCTAGAGAGGTCATCTCTACAAGGTTTTCACTAGGACAACCCTCATGGATGGCCATAGAAAAAGGGAAAACCCTTGTAGGTATTAACCTTGGCAAGGAGGACTGGCCATAGTTATCAAAGGAAAAAATCCTCCAACAACTAGAGGCTAGACTCGACAGGATGCCCCTAGACATGGATGTGGATCCTTCTTAGGTTGGCTTGGTTTGCATTAGTTTTATTTACTTTATTTTAATGTTTTATGTTACCTCATTTTTTGGATAATTTATTGTTTTATTTTTATTTAATGCAGGTCCCAGGTGATGGTGTAGGACCCAGTGAAGTAGTAGATGAAGAGGAAGAGCAAGCTCCCTAGCCCCCACCACACATTGTAGGCTGGAATGCCTAAAATATAGCCCTACTATTGGGCAATTTTGTGCTTTTTGATATTTCATGTTTTAGATGTAAAATTGAACTATATATCTTATTGATAATTTAATAGAAATGTGACAATTATTTGCTTGTCATTTTGTTGTATTTTATGTAATGTTATTGTATCTTTGACTTGCGATTTAATTGATGCAATTAGGCCCTTGAGGGCCCTATGCTAGTTTAAGGCCATGGCAGAAGGATCATCGCTAGTTTAAGGTCGTTTTGGGTCATTGCTAGTTTATGGTCGTTTTGGGTCATCACTAGTTTAAGGCCATTTCAAGCCATTGCTAGTTTAACACTATTTTTGGCCATCATGTAAAAGTGAGTTGGTTCCCAGTTTTAGGCCTTGGCAGGCCATGCAATAGTTTATGGTATTTTTGAGCCATGTTATTTTTTTTTCTGAAAAATGCTAAACAAAAATACATGATATAAAGAAATGACATAACTAACACAGGATGTAAACAATAATGTAATCGTAATTGTATAGGCAAAGGAAAAAGGACAAGTGAAACATGAAAGTGAACTAATGGCATGCCTTAGTCACGTAAGTATTTTCTAACCTGATGGGGAATAGGAGGTGTGTAGGGCCTAGGAGGCACAAGATATTATTCTCCTAGAACTTCATCTATTGCACAGAAGGGCAATTCTACCCAAAGAGCTCCCTTAGGAAGGTTGCACATTTCACTTGGTTGTTTAAAATCAGCCAAACAACATTGACTTTCATTTTGAACAAGTGGTGCATCTTTAGAGAACTCTACCTTTGACCCTTGTTCTGTATCTACATTGTTGATGATTGGAGGGGCTACATTATCACCAAAGATCACCACCTCCCCACCCTCATAAGGCAAGTGGATCTCTTGGTGAATGGGTGAAGAAATGGTCCGAAGTTGGGCTAGCCAAGACCTCTCTAGAATTAGATTGAATTTATGCATTTCTTCAACCATAATGAATTCACCATTTGTGGGGAATTACTCCTCTTTCACAAAATATATTGTGACTATTCCTTTTACAACCACACATGTTCCATTGAAGGATTTTAAGCACGTTGTTGTTGTTGACCTAATTTGGTCAACCAGGCCAAGCTTTTCAATGACAAAGAATGGGATGACATTGGTTGCTGCACCATCATCAACATGCATCTTGTGAATTTTATATTAGCCTACATGAATCATTATAAAAATGGATTCACTAGTCACCTAACCCTTTTCAAGATCAACCTTAACTACCTCATCACGAAATGTCAAGGGTATTGACCTTAACTCTTGACTTGTGGGTGAAAAGATTATAGTATGAATGGCCTTTTCATTTGCTGGAATATCTTGCTTAACTAAAATAGATGTTAGCATGTGAACCAACGCCTCATGATGAGTAGCAAAAGTCATTATGAAGTCATACAAGAATTAAGGTTATGTTCTTTTTCTTGAGAGCCTGCTTAACTTGTGCCAACATATTTAAGAAATATTTTTCACCATCTATTGTTTTGGTGGCTTTTACCTTCTTCATGCATCTGAATAGACAGATCTCCCAGGGAGGAGATTTAACCTTTGGTTGTGCAGCGAGCTTTCAAGCCTCAACACTTGTCTATTGACTATTTGCATTTGTGTTGGTAGTCTAAGATAATGAGGCCATGGGGATGGCTGACAAGGGGGTGGGCTCAGGAGGACCTAGCTCCATGCATTCTCTAATCATTTTCTCAGCAAGATGCTTATTATGTCTCTTAGGATATGATTTTGAATGAGCAGGATGTGATGTAGTTCCCACCACTAGAATCCAAGTAGGTAAGAGGTCTACACACCTTGACACCCTAATGACAAAAGGTGTCTGGATTACTGTCATCACAACGTGCTATGGAGCTCTAACCATCAAGTGTGTCATGAGTGCCCAAGGTGGTGCTTTGATGACAAAATGGGACTATAGCCTAGTTTACATTCAGGCCCCAACATCACTAGAGGACATACAGACCACAAATGGTTCACATGCTAGTTCTGTGTTGTCATCAACGCTAATATCATTGATGATGTAACCTACACGATTGGCATTGAGGGGGTTCTTGTGAACATTCATTAATTATTTTTTCTAGCTATACAAGACTACTTTCATCAAGGACTAGTTTTCCTTGATCAATCATATGTTCATTGTCATCTTTCAATGCTAAGCAATAGTCTATGTCATGGCCATACAATTGGTGATAGTTGCAGAACTAATCCAATCTAAAGTTTTTAGGGACTAGGGGCTCATTTGGCATAGTTTTAGAAGGGGTTTTTAGGATCTCACAATACCTCTCATGGTGTTTTTGTGTGTCCTCAGACATTTTTTTATGCTAGATGTGCCTAGCACCAAGAAACTAATCCAAGAGCTCAAATAACTTAATGGACAAGGGGGTGTACTTTGAGCAATCCTTGTGCTCAAAGTTTGGCCTTTGGGGGGTCTGCCTTACTGTTGCTGATGGTGTAGGCTGGTTGGTTCCCATAGTGCTAGAACTCAATGCCTTATTATTATTGGCTAGGGCCTTAGGCACCCTGGTTATTGGCTTAGTACTGTTGGGTTTGGCTTCATTGGCCATAGCTACAATAGTTGGTGTCATCTTCCCTTTTTCTTTGTCCTTTTTTGTATGTACATTTTTATAGGTCACATAGGTTAGGTCCTTGCTGGCTTCCACCGTGTCTTGTATGCTCTTCATTTGAGAAAAATATTGGCTAAGAGAATGTGGAACTAAGTAGTATAGTTTTGACTTGATAAAGTCATTTACTATACCCTTAAAGATAGCTAGAAGGTGAGTTTCTACTATCGGCTCACCAATTTCATTGTGGGAAGCAACAATGTTGTATAAATTTTTGTACTATCTCTAGCACCCCTTTCTTGATGTTCATTACTTGGTCTAAAGTGGCCTCAAGCTTCAAGTTATACTTAAAGTGAGTTGCAAATTAGCTTAGCAGCTCCTATAAAGTTGATATGGAAGCTCTAGGAAGTGCATGGTACCAATCAAGAGCTTTGCTAGTTAGGGACATGGCAAAGACATGGATGATTGCATGTGGACATGCTTGCAAAAGCAAGGATTTAGAATAGAAAGTTACTATGTTGGTGTTGGGGTCCTCCTCATCATTGTATTTCATGAATTAAGGAAGTTGGACCCCAGGAGGTAGAGTTATTAGCAGGACCATAAGACTAATGGGGTCATCTTGATAGAAATCCATCACATGAACCATTTCTAAGTTGGCCACTTTAAGCTGCCTAACCTCCTTTGTGAGAGTTTGAATGAGTTGGAATGCTTGGTCCAAACTCAGGGATTTCATAGAGGGTTGTGCTAGTTGTGTTGCTAGTGGTGCTGTCAAAGTAGCCCATAGCCTTGTTGTGGGTTGTGCCACCACATGTAATGCTTGTTGAGTCTGTTTTTGCATGTATTATGGCATGTGTGATAGCTATGTTATAGGCACAAAGGTCATGATCAACCACATGGTTGAGGCTTGGGTTATTATTGGTGGTGCTACTGAGATGGCTAGGATGAAGGGCACGTGACCTCTCTATGGCTAAGATATGGGCATCGTGTGCACATATGGTAGTGTCAGCATCATGGATGCCAACAAGGAAGGCTACATAGACTCTGAGGAGATGACAAAGGAAAAAGTGGTAGAAGGTCATGCACTTTGTTTCCCATGCAAGACTTGGTGGATAGCTACCATAGGCATGGACTTAGGTTTTAGAAGTGTCATTTCTACCTCAAAGAAGGCAAATGATTGTGACTAGTGCAGCACAAAAGTGAAGGTAGGCTATTGGATAGAGGCATAAAATGGGACACCACTATTTGAATAGGATTCAAGCTCCTCCTATCCATCCTATAGGGGCTCATCATAGTTTGATACCACATCTTGTTCTTTCAACCCACTTACCCTAATAAGTTGGTCTAGGAGCCACCTAAAGCTGTCAATAAGCAGGATGAATGCATCAAGGATGGGAAGGAACTCCTTTCCATTTAGATGAATTATTTCAAAATTGTGCATCACTTCTATTTCTTGGTGGTCTAAGGTTAGGGCCATATGAAGCTTCTCACAAAGGAAATTGTATCATTTTTCATCCAACACCCTATATTCAAGTGATTAGTTACACAATCTGAGTGACTGTCATTGTTGTCGTATAGGGCTGAGTGGTTGCTCAATGTCTCCCACCTATTAAACAAGATGAACTACTTCCATGCTTAGGGTAGAGGTGGAAGTGTTTGCAAGATTCATTTTTCTGTGTAGAAAAACATAAAAAAGAAGGTGTTAACAAAAATGTTCAAGTGTAGAAAACGTTAAAAAGAATGGCTAAGTATGCAAACTATGAAAATAGGCCAAAATGACTAACTTTAGAAATGTTGTGAAAAAGTAACTAACTCTAGTGTTACACTTGTTACAATTTGAGGAAATTATATACTTTGAAGGGTTTTTATGCTCTCCAAAACACTTAGAGCTTAACACGATGAACACAGTTGTGGTTTTTGTCCTATGTGGTTCTAAGGGAACCAACAACTAGGACCAGTCTACACCAACCAAAACACAGAAAACTCTAGTGCTAGCCTATGATCCAATTACTACCATGGTAGGTCCATAGGGGTGTTATGTCTATGCTAGTTTGCCACTAGTGATGAAGGTGCAGAGAACATGTAGGACTACCCTTGAACACAGAAGGAATGGAAGGCCCTCCTTCTAGTGCAAAAAGTTGTGATGTCTGAAAACATTGGTGGCTGGAACACCGAGAGGTTGGGAAGCATACAGACTAACCCTGAATCCATATGAGGGTCATGCTAAGGAAATGAAAATGAGGTTCCCTGAATGGTCTGGTCAATCAAACAAGGACTTACATGATGTTAGAATGATCGTTTATAAGAAGGGTTTATAGTGTGTTACGTGTGGACACTGGGACTAGCTAATCCAAAGTGTAATAGTATGTCCCGACCCAAAAATAGTTATGTGAGTGTGCAAATATGTATCAAATAGTAGAAAAATATGAGTTATTCTTAATATCAAAGAAAAATTCTTAGAAAAGAAATGAAATAGAGCATGAGAATGAAGAAATGTACCAACCCAAAAATGGAAAGCGTAACTTTTGCTAGATAAGAGGTGAGAATGGTATGTGGCATTAAGTAGGCACATTGGTAGCATAGTAGTGTAGTCACAATTTTTTGGATGCTTGGAATGTAGAGCTAATGACTACAATGGAGGCTAAACCTACTAGGTTGGTTGTTATCGTGTTCTACGAGTGCAATGGTGGACTACATTCTGGGAAGCACCAAGGTGTGAACCTCAGATGCTCAAATGGAAGAGTGTCGAGGATTCTTAGAGAACTAAAATGTCCAATGCTCTTTTGATTTTCCAACCCCTAAAGTGCTAGATGTCAAGGTATTTATAGGGCTAGTTTTAGCATGAAATGTAGATCAAGTGCCACATGGCATGAGCATAGATGGGGTTACGCTAACATGTTATGCTTTCATGAGAGTAGCAAATTTTTACACTCTAAAAGATAGAAATGGGTTCCTAGAGACTACTGGACTATGACTACACTACCCAAACTACATGTTCTAGAGTTTGAGAGGCCACAATGTATCTACAAATAGTGCAAAGATAATGCAACTCGGAGGCGACACTTTGGGACTACATCTTCTCCTCTTTTGAGTAGGGTCAAGCATAGGGACAATTTTGGGGACTAATGAGGGGTGTAAAAGAAATGCAAACTACTGATGTGTCTATAAATAAGAGGCATCTTTCCCTTATTCAATCATCTAGATCTAGACCCTTAGCCAAACTATGGTAGTTTTACCATTCTAGAGTTAGAATAATTTCCATGTGACCACAATAGGAGTCTCAAAGTGAACAAATCTTTATCTGAGAAAATTGTACCTAAGCACATATTTATGTACGGTAATAAAGATGAACTTTCTGATAAACCTTGCAGCATGTGGACTAAGCTAAATAGGATTTAATTACTATTAAATATTTAAATTATTCCTTAGATAATTAATCTCTCTCAACCCTCGACTCTCCTAGTTAAGCGCATTCAGTACGACTACTTCGAGCACGTGTGTAACGCTTGGTAACCTAGTAACAAGTAGCATTTGGTAATCCCAGCAATGTTGCACTAGTTCAGGGTGTGTACGACAAGTGGGAATGGATGCTGGTGCTAGGATGACTAGAACTTAGTTAATGAAATTAGTCAATTAGTTCTCCTCACCTTTTCCTATTAGCATAGGACACTAAAAAGAAAAAAGATATAAAAATCATGTACCTCAAGCTTACTTAACCATACAACCATGACAATACAAGTAAGTTTGGGAAGACAACAATTGATTAACCTTAAGTGTTCCATTAGGGCGCGTAAGCACTTAGTCCTTGGAGTTCTATCAGATCACGCGTGTAACACTCGTATTTGTATGGTTGAGTGTAGGGCTACCTCACCACTCAACAACATGGTACAACCTTAGTAAATATTGGAATTATAATCATATTACATTTTTAAAAGATATGCTTAAATAAATTATCCCATGATGGATTCCTTTTAATGAAGGAGCTTAAGTTACTAATTCATCTTGATTGTGTACCATTTAGAGTAAATTTGGTATCAATATAATTTCTTATCTATGTATACATGATAGATGGATTACATGGAATGAAGCTTCTTGCCTCTGTGGTTTGAATAGAAAGAGGGAAAAACCTTTTGAAAAATTAATTTCTAATCTTGCGAATTTATTTAAGGTTAAAAATAGTTTATATCATGATTTTCTAGATATTTTTTAGAAGGTTGGAAAATATGTTTTTCCCTTTAATTCCAAAGTTGCTTATGAGATTATTACAAAGAATAAATTTATTAATAACAAACTCAATAAGGCCTAGAAAATACAATTACCATGAAACCTTTGGATGAGGAAAATAAAAGATATTTAGAGAGCTCCTACCTTTTCTAATAATTATATCCTTTTAAGGTATCTTATTTATCAAGGTCCTTGTATTGACACTCATCTTAAACATATGAAAATTATTTCTTTTTAATACCCTATTTGTAGAAGTTAAAACTCATTTTCTCATATTTTACTGAATTTCTTATTACTCAACATACTTAAATATGGACATTTAGAATTTGTAACTCTCAACTAAGTATCATTAAAGTCATTCTTGGTGATCAACTTGCTTTATCTACTTCTTCTCTTTGCATTTGTGAGGAGTTCTGGTTTGTCGTGTTGATTGGGCCCTATCAATGAGGCCCCATCGATGTAGTCTATTGTGTCAATGAGGCTCTATTGACTAGGCCCTATCGATGAGGCCCTGTCGACACATTCAATTGCATCGACATGGCCCCATCGATGTAGGGGTCTATTCTAGTCTATAAATACAAGCCACCAATTGCATTTATGGCAATCGATTCTCATAGTAGTAGTAGAACTCTTGTCATTTGTCTATTTGAAAGTTAGAATATTTTTTCTGAATGCCCATAGCAAGAGTCATTAAGTGTACAGATCTTTATTTGAGCATTATTGTACTTGAGCACAACAATGTGTGCAACAATAAAGACAAGTTTTCTCATAAACCTTGCAACATTCTTAATATATTAAATATTTCATTTATGAATTTAATATGTTCAATTACTTATTCATTTTTTTCTAGTAATTAAGCTAATTAAGATAATTGAGTAAGATAAGTTAGATAGATTAAGTACATAAGTACAACTGCTTCAAGCATAACATATATTCACTTGGTAATCCTAGTAGCGTTATTGCTTGGTATGCCTAGTAGTGTAGTGCTTGGTAACCCAACAGTGGATACATGGGTTTAAGAAGTACATGAAAAGTGGCATTAGATACTTATGTTAGGATTAGCAAGAGGCTAGCAGGTTAGTTACATTAAATTAGCCATTAAATTACCTTGTCTTCATCTCTATTCAAGCACTAAGACTATAAAACATAAAACTATAAAAATCATATGCCTCAATTACACTTAATAATACCATTTTCTTCATAAGTGTAATTGGGAAGACAAAAAATGACCTTAGGGCAAGGTTCATTGCCTAGAAGCCTAGTGCACTAAAAACTATAAAGTCCATGGAATTTGACCAAATCACATATGAATGCTCTATGATTCGTATGATTGGGCATAGGGGTACCTCATCGCTCATTATTGGCATCATTCCCAAGGACTTTGTTTGTTGAAATGTGTGCTATTTAGGTTTAGTAAATACCATTAATATCATTATATAAACCTCAAGGTCAATATCATCCCTGCTATACATAGAATTATAAAAGCATACTGATGTTTTATTTCATATTACAAAATTTCTTCTTCTTCTCACAAGTGCAAAGATGTCAAACCACCAATCCCATAAGAGTACAAAGTGGTATATGCTCATCTAGATGAGTATGTACCAAACTTTACCTTCATCCTACATTAGGATGAATAAATTTGATGGCATGATATGGAGGGCAACATCATCTTGGCCCCTGATCAATCTATGCTTGAGATGCTATTTCAAACCCTTAAAAAGTTGGGCATCTCAAATATTCACTAGGATTACATTGTGAATGGTTATGAAATTTGAGACTACCATCCCACTAAAACACAATGCAACCAAGATCAACATCAGGAGAAGCACCATGAGGCTATGAAGAGAAAACATTTCACTAATCCCTTGTTCCTACTAGATCAAGATGACAATTAGGATCTTGCCTTTGAAGGTTCTTAACATGAAGATTCTCCACCCCCTATTATTGATGATGAAGGTGTTACCCTGAACCTATGATCAACTATTCATAAACCAAATTCAAGAAAAAGTGACAATCAGGGTAGAAACTTGGATAAATATCACAATAGTAAGGGATCTAAGGATGCTAGTCATAATGAGTTAAAAAATGATGGCGGATACTATAGTGGTGGTGGTAGTCCATCTTACTCTCCATCCTTTTCATCTAATTCCAAACATTCCTATTCATCTACTAGTTCTCATAGAATCTACTGTTGAAATAATTGTGATGAGGATGATCAACGAGACAATAATGACCGTTAAGGCCATCAAGAACATGAAGGTGGTAGGAACCATCATCGGCACAATCATGATGAGGAACCTTTGTTGGTGACTAGAAGTATGATTAACATGATATAGGCAATTAGAATTATAACTAGGCATATGAAAGATAGTTAGATCAAGTGCTTAGACATTAATAATATCCCAATATTTGAGCAGGGACACAACTTTGATCCACAGATACATCTACAAGCTTTCCATGATGCTTGTGCCTTATAGAACATAGAAAATGAATTGGTAGAAATTCAAGCTCTTCCCTAGGATACTCATTAAGGAAGTTAAAAGCTAGTACTAGTCCATGGAGCTGGAATCTATCCATAGATAGAGTACCATATTAGAGATATTCAATGACAAATATCAAACATACTCCAAAGTGTCTAATCCAAGGAGGAAGATCCCAGGATGGAAACAAGGAGCACATGAACCCTTGAATGCCACTATGGATAGATATTATTCACTCTTACAATGATGTCCTAGCCATGGTTATTCTCAGAAGGAACAACTTTGCCACATCATAGATGGGCTCAAAGTAGAAACTAGAAGAACTCTTGGGGTGTATGCCCAAGGAAGACTATCTAAAATAAGAGCTCATCAGATCCAAAGGGTAATAGAATAGGTATTAAAAGAAGAAGGTGAGTTGTGAAAAATGGAAAGTATGAAAGAGTATAATAGGGACCTTTCCATTAGGAAATGGAAGGTCTAATTTTATGATGAGGATGAGTCATCACTTGATGAACTGATGAATAGAAAAACCTTACCCATCCAAAAATCTATTTCTAATATTTCGACAAAAGTTGATAAATTATGGGATTCTTTAGATAAACAATTCCAAACTAGTATGAATATTTCTGAAGAATCCAAAGATCAAAATAGTGATTGTAACTACAAGAGGCGAAAAGAAGCTAAACATGCCTACCAAAGAGGTAAGGGCAAAGTTGCTGCCGTAGAGGAAGTTGTGAAGACAAAATCCAAAGATGATGCTAGTTATGACATAAGAACATCCAAAGGGATGTTGCCTTGTGGTGTCACACTTACAAGAGTCTAGGATGTACACGTTGAATCCTCAACTAGCATGTAGGTAAGCACCTAGATGATTGCCTTATCCTCAAGGCAATCCAAGGTAGTTCCACCAACAACAACAAGCTTACTACCCAAGCAAAGCTCCATCACAACCGTATGAATAATACCGGTAGTGGCACTAACCACAATCATGGGAAATGCTGCCACCAAGGTAGTAGTATCCTTACAGGCAACCAAATCTATATGGGTATTATGTTCAAGAATTCAACTCTCTAAGAAGTTCTACAAGCCACGCCTCATTTTAGCATCACTATTACCCTCCAAAGTACCATTGAATACATTCACCATCTACTCATGGAGAAAACCCATATCCATACCATCCTCTACATCTATCTACACATGTTCCTCTACCCTCTACCTAGTTAACTCCTACTCCATCCATGTACGATGAAATCCCTCTATAACTGCAACAATGAAATGCCATGAGGGCTATACCTTCACATTCAACCTTCCAGCCATGTGGTTCAGATAATTGATCTAGGAAACAACCTTTTTGTCAATCCTATAGTCCTCCTAAACCCTCACAACCTCATGTGGCTAGCCTCCCTACATCTTCAACACCCTCATCCTTTGCATCCAACACCTTTGAGTGTCCCTCAAACCAAATGCCATCTCAAATCCACACTATTATGCTAACTCATGCTATTTCAAATTGGATCAAGGTTGGCAATCTTTCCACAAAAAGATCTAACCTAGGAAGTCCTCTTTTTTACTTGTAGATTGCTAAACATGAGCCATCCAAGGCTCCTCTTAATTCTAGTTCTGGTGTCAACCTCATCTTTCATGACATGTACAAGGCTTGGAACCTACCATCTCTCAAGAAGAGAAATATCCATCTAGAATTGGTGGATCAATCAATCACTATTTCTTTGGGATTAGTGAAGGACATTATTACCATAGTAAGTGGGTGGTTTTATCCTACTAATTTTCTGGTGATTAAGTTTAAAAACTACAAAGGTAACTTCCCCATCATTATGGGAAGGGCTTGGTTAAGCATAGTTGATGCACTTATGGGCATAAGGAACCTCTTCTTAAAAATCTCTAAGGAAAATGAATTTGAAAGTAAGAGAAGAAGCATATTCCATGTGTTGTGTATTGCGATAATGAGTATAATTGCATGCAAAAGATGTGGTTCATGAAAAGTACATACATCAAAATATGCAATCAATGTGCATAAGAAACATACATTCAAAGCTATATGTACATAGAATCCATAAAATAAGAGGGCACCCAATGGTTGATAGTTGACTCAAATAGCAGCATATTATGCATGTTGTAATGATGGAAAATGTCGGTAGCTGGAAAATACCAAACAAAATCCCGCGTACACAGTTTTAACCACGGATCTGTGCGAGGGCTGTGCTGGAAAAACGAATCCGCGGCACCCTGAACGGTCTTGTCGATTAGACAGGGACTTACTAATCAGTAAATCGATGAAGATTACGAATATTTCGTGGAACAATCTGATTCAGCGAGTCGCGAAATGAGAGAAAAGTGATGTAGATGAATGGTAACGATGATGATAGCGTTAACACGACAACAGGAATCAGACATGAGAGAAACACGTGATTACAAGATCTATGGTTTGACCCAAGAAAATGAGTATTTTGTATATTCAAGTTAGACTAGGGTGACCCTGATTGTTTTGTATGAAGCAAACACAAAGTAACAAGAAGCAAGTAAACTGTCTGAGCAGGAGTGCAGAATAGAATCCGATCTACCTTGTAGGCCGGAGAAGGGATGCAAGGAAGGTCAAGTTATGACGTCTATCGACCAACTGCTTCTGATCAATAGAAACTCAAAAACCACACCAAATGATCTTTGGATCTCTGATCTGCTCCTTTTGCCTTAGGTAGTCTTTGCTCGGAACTGCTGATGATCACCAATGGAGAAAGTTGTATCTTTGCCAAAGGGGTAATCGCTCTTACTGCCAATGCTCAAGCGAAATGTCTCTTGTCTCTGTTAGAAGGCTAGTGCTGCCAAGGTGGTTGCTAGAAAATGCTGCTATTTCTCTCTGTCTCGGTGGTTTCTCTGTCCCTATGTGTGTCTGTTGTTGTCCTGCTTTCTTCGCCAACTAGGATATTTATAGGTTTGATGATATGTGGAGAAGGCACAGCTGTGATGACATGTGTTTCAGACTTTTCAGAAGATCGTTGACTTGACCATCCTTGTGTTGAAATCCATGACTACGCACAATATGCGCATCTGCGTATTGTGCGTATGAGTGACAAATGTGGGTCGGGCATGTCTCCGTTGATTTTGGGCTACATTACGCTCGTACGCATTGCGTCGTGTACAAGAGTGTAATAAAGCATGAAGACAATAGATTCAAGCTTCTTTAGGCTCGTTTACGCTGCCGTGCATAGTGAAGCGTAAGCAATGATTATTTTGACGATGACTTACGCTGACACACGCTACGTTGCGTAACGAGCGTAAGGCGGCCAATATGTAAAAAAAGAAAGGCGTCGATCTACTGTGCATCTTTGGTCTCTCTTTGACTTTTTTGATGCTCATTACGCTACCATGTGTACAGAGCATAAACTCGGCCTTGGACAAAAGACTTAGCCAAAATATACGAGAAGTCGCATATTACGCTGCTTAGGCTTTAGGCTTTGCCAAAGCTGCTGAAGTAAGCTGCCTTTGCATGTCAGACTATGTTACGCAAAGCATCATTACGCTATGTTGCATGCTATAGCGTAAATAATGAAAAACATAGTAAGATAAGAAATTCGCAAAAGAAAATCAAAGTCTTGATGTTGCGCGCCTCCTTGCATTGCCCTGTCTTGTTCTTCTTTCTGGAATTCTGACATGTGCTCTTGCCTGAATCACAAATCTTTGCCTGAGGCTGACTTGCAATTTTGATGGTGTTTCAATGGCCCCTCTTTGTTGACGATTAGAGGGCTTGCCCGAAAGACGTCGACAAAGAATAGGAAACACCAGAGAGGAAAAAGCACTAACAACATTCATCAATGGCTACTCAAGTGCCGCCCTGTCAACATAGAAGAGAAAGACTGGAGGTTAGGGGAGATAGGATGATTTGGCAGGAAATAGGTTTGGGGAAGACTCAAATGAAGCAGGATGGCAGAAGCATGGAATACGCTTATTAAACACATAGAAACATATGCATACTTATAGTAACAGGAATGCTTTCAGACAAGCGTAGCGCATCAGTCTGAGATTTCTCTATTACAGACTATAGTAGGAATGCTTGCAAAAGGAGCACAACGCGTCACTTCTATGATATCTCTGCCATAACATTTAATTGCGTTACGCTAGTTTGTGGACTGGATGGCAATGCGAGTGTGGGAAACGGGTGCTCACGTATGTAGCTTTTGCATACAGGAAGCAGATGGTAGGGATGGAGCGAAGTAAGTACTGAGGGTAAGATCATAAGGGGAAGAGGGATGCACCTCTGAGTGGACAAGCTAACATGAGTAGCCATTTCAAAACACTGTTTGCACTTCACCACTTAGATGAACGCACCTTTGGGCGACATCTTCGTAGCAAGTAACCTGCAACCAAAGAAGAAAATAGAGGATACCATTGTCTGTGCGAACTGGAGGCAAGGTTGTTGAAACGAGTGCCAACATAGGCGAGATGAAGTGATCGGGCCGTGATGGAGGAACTGTAGCACGAGGCCATAGTCTTCAACCTTGATGCTCGGCCCAGCATATCCCCGCCAAAGAACATCAGGCTCAGCGCATCAAACTGGTTACGCAAAGAACCAGCCAGATGAATCTGTGAAGCCAGGGCCTGATAGCGATGATGAGCGGAGATCCCCAAAGCCGTAGTTGATGTGCACTCCTTTGGGGCTCCGGACGGCGAAACTAACCTCTCAGAGGTACCACCGCTAGAATAAACGTGGCAACAAAATCTCCGAGGGGTCAGTAGGATGTTGGTGAGGTAGTGACACTGGGACTGTCGTAGCGTCCCATCCCATGTATGTTGCAGCCACACAGAGATAATCACGCTCGCTTGAGTTGCATGAGAGCAGTTTGTACACACCAGTTTTAAGTTCTTGGAGACTGTCATTGCTGGTTTTAAGTCTCAGCAGACCATGGTCCCAGTTTAAAGTCTGGGCGGATCGAAAAATGCTAGTTTTATGTCGTAGCGAACGGTGGCGGGGCTGATTTATGGTCTTAGCAGACCATGCTGTGGATGTCAATTTTATGTCATGACCCAGGGAAAGTCTGTGTTGGTTTTACGTCTCAGCAGACGGTTACTTACCTTTGTCAGTTTTATGTCATGACGGACAGCCGGTACCAGTTTAGCGTAATGGCGGACGTGTGCGAAAGGTGCTAGTTTTTCATCTTGGCAGACCTGTACAACATTGCCAGTTTTACTTCGTAGCGGATGATCACAACTAGCCAGTTTTGCATCATGGCGTACGGTCAGTACCAATTTAGCGTCGTGGCGGACGCGTGACGAGAGTGCCAGTTTTACATCGTAGCAGACGTTTGTTGCCAGTTTAGCGTTGTAGCGGACGGTTGTTGCCATACCTGATATTCGCACTGTAGATGCTGCTAAATGTAGTACCACTTCAGATATATGTGATTTACAGGATTCGGTAACTCACTGTCGTCTACACCCACCAACTTGAATGCCCCGTTGTTGTATTCATCAATCACCAGGAAAGGGCCCTCCCAGTTTGCAGAGAATTTACCTACTGGTTCGCAAACATCCTTGAGAACTAGATCTCCCTTCTTGATTGAACGTTGCTAAAGATTGTGACGATGTTTTTGCCTCTACTTGTCTTGATACTTTTCAATTGTATCAAGCGTCTGTATTCGCTTCTCTTCCACTGAATCCAAATCCGTGTTCCGAGACTCGGTGTGTTGAGCCTCATTTATAATGGTGGAGAGGACCATTCTCAGAGAAGGAATTTGCAACTCGAGGGGCAACACTGCTTCAGATCCGTAGACTAGGCTATAGGGTGTATTGTCTGTAGCTATCCTACATGTAGTATGATACGCCCATAGCACATAGAGGATTTTTTCGTGCCACCGTCTCTTGTTGTTGTCGAGCATTTTCTTGAGCAGATTGATGATGACTTTCTTTGTTGCTTCAGCTTGACCATTCGCTTGTGGGTAGTAGGGCGAGGAAAGAGATTTTCTAATGCCAAGGCTATCGCAGAAGGATTTGGTTTCTGCGCTACTAAACTGTGGCCCATTTTCGGTCACGATAGTCATCGGGAGCCCAAATCTGGTTACTATATTATCTAGGATAAAATGGCAAATCTGTTGAGATGTGATCTTTCACAAAGGGATAGCTTCTACCCACTTCGTAAAATACTCAGTAGCGGTAATGATGAAACTATGACCTGTGGAAGATTTCGGTGTAATGGGACCTATGATGTCTAGTCCCCATCGTTGAAATGGCCATGTTATCTGAGTTGTGTGCAATTCTGTAGGTGACACATGCATGAGATTTGCGTGACGCTGACACGTGTCACAGGTTTTAACCTTTGTCAGGAAATCTTTTTCCATGCATGGCCAGTAGTATCCTAAGCGACGAATTTTTAAAGCCATAGCCCGGGGTGCTACGTGTCCTCCGCATAGTCCCTCATGAACTTCGCCAACTATATGTTGCGCTTGGTTTTTGTCAACGCAAGTAAGTAGCACGACATCAAAAGAGCATCTACAAAGAGTACTGTCTCCTATGATGACATATTGCCTAGCCCACTTACGGATCGCATCTTTCTGTGCGCGTGTCAATTCAGGCAGTAGCTCGCCCTGCAAGAGGTAAGTTTTAATGTTATCGTACCATTCTGGCGTGCCTTCCTTGAGAAGAGAAGATATTTTCACCGCCTGAATGATAGGATCTGTGTAGTCTGTTATTAATGCAGGACAGGTGTCGAACAAGTGTGAGGGTATGTTGAAAGCCAGTGTAGCCAGCGCATCGGCCAACGTATTATCAGCGCGTGGCACATGTTGGGCATCGATGGTCGTGAACTACTTCAGAAGACCTTGAGCCTTATCACAATAGGGCTGCAAATGTACAGCTTTGCAGGCGTAGACTCCTGTGATCTGATTTATGACAAGCATTGAATCACCCCTAATCACCAAATGTTGAACAACGAGTTCGCTGGCAATTAGTAATCCCCTGAGGAGCCCCTTGTACTCTGCTACGTTGTTCGTATAGAGGAAGGTCAAGCGATAAGCGTGGAGATGCACATCCTCAAGTGATAGCATAATAAAGGTGGCAACACTGCCACCTCTGGCGATTGAAGCTCCGTCAAAATACAATGTCGCCTCGGGACCTGTGAAGATAGGGCTTAAACTATGTACATGTTCATCTGGAAACTCAGGCTCTATAGTTGCCTGATTGTTAATGGATGACATTACTAATTGGTCAAGTATCACTTGGCCTTTCTTGGAAGATTGACCAATATAATGTAGATCGAATTCTACCGTGATAGCCTTCCAGCGAGCTATTTTGCTACTCTCGTATAGGTTGTGCATAATGGCCCTAAGGATGCTATTTTTACAGATGATGTTAACTTGGGTACGANCGTAATGGCCCTAAGGATGCTATTTTTACAGATGATGTTAACTTGGGCACGAAAAATATAATGTCTACACTTTTTAGCGTAAATACTAATGCTAGGCAATTACGCTCTACTTCGTTGTACCTCATTTTGTACGCACATAGAGCGTGACTCAAGTAGTAGATGGGCACTTCTGACCCATCATCCCTCCTTTGACAGTGTAATGCCACTAACGCTACGTCTGAAGTTATGAGGTAAACATAAAATGGTAGGTCCCTTTGTGGTGGGAAAACCATTGTTAAGCGTTGGAGTTCCTATTTTAGGCTGTCAAACGCACACTGACAATCGTCCGTCCATTCAAAATTAACCCCCTTTTTGAGCAAATGTTGCATAGGGTGTAGCTTGTCGGTTAACCTCGAGATGAACCGGCATATAAAAGGTAATCGTCCTTGTAACCCGCGTAATTGTTTGAGGTCTGTAGGAGGCGTTAACTTGACNGTCCTTGTAACCCGCGTAATTGTTTGAGGTCTGTAGGAGGCGTTAACTTGATGATCGCTTTGACCTTATCAGGGTCAACTCGTATGCCGGTTTCTAACACCACAAACCCCAGCATGCGTCCAATTTTGACTCCGAATATGCACTTATTTGGGTTAAGCCAGAGCTCGTATTTGGAACATCTTTTAAGGACTAACTCCAGGTCTTTTGAATGATCTTCCGAATTTAAGGATTTAACAGCTATATCGTCAACATAGTCATTCAGTTTACCTAAGAGGTAATCACTGAAGATGTATGTCATGGCTCATTGATACGTTGCTCTGGCATTTTTCAGGCCAAAAGGCATCATAGTCTAGCAAAAGGTGCCCCAGGGCATCATAAACGTTGTTGTCAATTGATGTTCTGGGTTAATGCGAATCTGGTTATAGCCCGAAAAGCCATCCATGAAGGACAGAAGTGCATGCCCAACTGTCGTATCGACTAGTTGGTCGATACTCGGTAGTGGGAAGTTATCCTTAATTGTGGCCTTGTTTAAATCTTGGAATTCTATGCAGATGCGTATGCTTCCGGTCTTCTTTGGGACAACTACAATGTTAAATACCCAATCCGAGTAGTCGACTGCGCAGATGAAACCAGCCTGATACAGTTTGGTGATCTCATCACGCACAGCTAGCGCGATCTCTGGCTTGATTTTTTGTACCTTTTTCCTAATTACTTTGATCTGTGGGTCTAAGATTATGTTATGTTGAATTAACCTAGGATCTAGTCCCGGCATATCCTCGTATGACCACGCAAATACTGTAATGTTGTCTTGCAGGACCTGATTTATAGAATCGTGCATTTTTGGGTCTAGTAAAGAACTAACCTTAAGCGTTCTGACCTCACCTTTATGCGTAACGATAGAAACCTCATTGAGGGGGTCTTCGGTTATGTCCCCAGCCTCCAGGTCTAGCGTGCGCGTCGACTATTCTGGCCATTCTGGGGACGTTTCCAACGTGGCTATGGTTACGTCATCAAAAGGAGGGTTAAATTCTACTAGCATAAGGTTGAATTGCCTAACTACCCTCCCATATGGGCCTGTCAAAGTTAGAGGTGCTGAAAATGTTGCGTCCATTTGTCGATTGTCCTGCAAAATCGCCAAATGCGTAAATGATTAGGAGAAAGCATGACGTGGTGTTGTCGAACATGGAAGGCTAACTGAATTTTGAATATTGTAAATAGACTGTAATTAATACTACTTGATTACGAGATGATAAGATGTGGTAGTTTAACGTCATTTCGGACAGTGGCGCATGCGATATCGGCCGCATTAATACCTTGAATTTTGGGTTCCATTTTAGGAAATCCCGCTGAAATTAGATATCGAGTCGGTGATTCTCGCATATAAGTAAGTAGTTTTCGGTGAGAATGGACTGCTGGCTATCGCGAATTCAAATTCCTAACTGTTACGAAGTGAGAGAAAGAGGAGCAGAAGGTTGGAACGTCTAATTTGCAAAGGCATGAACATGTGAAGCTGTGAAGGTTCTGAAATTGTGACAATGGCGCCTAAAGTGAAAAAGAAGAACACAAAATTAGCTAAGATAGATGAAGTGCAAGAGAATTTGGAGCGCACTTCGCAGGCAGTGGTCGAAGTGAGGGACCCTACGCCCTTGAACCGGTAGGCCATCTCCTGCATATTTGTGTTATTCTAGCAGTGTTTATTGTTGTAGCGTTGTTCGCGTAAACGAGGGTTTTAGACTAGGGACCTCGTGTTTAATAGAGTTGCGTCTATCACCATTGTCAGGGACAAACCTTGCACTATTGCAAGGGTTTTGACGATTTCGGCATGGATAACTAAGCGTAATTTGTAGGTTTTTTGTACTTAAACATGCAAATGTGAATCTAGATGTTGATCTATGTATTACGTTTTCTGTATAGTATTATGCTAAAGCCTATCTTGATTGTCTTGGATATTGTTGGGGTTCTGTGCTGTATAAACCTGATCGTGCCTAATGTCCCTCCTCCACAAACTCGGTTGCATAGGAGGGCCATATGGTTTCGAAAGGGTGCGCTGGAGTTTCTGCAATTCTTACTACATAACTACAGTGTTATTATATGGTCAAATCTCTCAGGTGATATTGTTGGTGCCATTCTAGAGCACCTGCTAGTGGGTTTTTCATAGGGGATTCTGGCTTTCTTGATAGATGGAGCCATCGATGCTGGACATCCCGAGGACCGAGAACTTAGCGCCCGAGATTTGAGGTGCTTAAGTTGGATCTGGGAAATGGCCCAATTCAGTTACTATCATGCATATAACACTCTGTTCGTGGCTCGCCACATCTCAACCTACTTCCAGAACCTAGTAGGCACTGTGTATTATTCAGGCGGGTAAGTAGTTTTGTTGATTGTAGTTTTGTTATATGTCTGTTGGCTGGGTTGTGGAAAGCGTAAGATAAGCCTATGTTGTATGGTACAGGTTTTTTATTCATGAGAACAGGTTAGTAGGAGATGGTGATATGTTGTCATCGACCGAAACGATTATAAAGGTGTTTACCTCAACTAGCAACATACGCGCTGGTGTGATGGGGCAGATCAGCTTCGACATTCATGAGTACCCCACCCACTATGCTGACACTTTCAAGAATTGCCAAAATCTCAAGTGGCTACATGATGACTGGACCTTAGATCCGCCCCTTACCATTGAGGATGTGCAGAGGAACCTTCCTCCATTTCCTTTGCCATTTGGACCTGGTAAAACTACTGTGTATTCTATTGTTGCATGGTGTAGTTGTGAATTATGACCATTGCGTAATAATGTTTTTGTTTGACCTATGTTTTACGTTGTTCAGTTAGGGAATCCCGGGAGATTACCCTTACAATTTCCGGCCTCGAGGCGAATACCATCCTCTTCCGCTACGGCGATATCAAGGAGGCACAACACTGGCTTGGCCATGCGGTGGCCCCAGTTGCGGTAGTCTCCAAGATACAGGAAGCAAGGCTAATACATTTATTTTTAGCCACGACCCCTGATGTCCTTGTCAGCGAAATATTAACCCTTGTCAACTCCTTCAGCGAAAAGGCTGAGCGCTTTTGCACGCGTGTTCATAACGTATGTGTAAGTTTTGACATTGATGCTCAGCTCTTTGCAGACCTCTTCGGCATCCCCTCTGACGACATTCCCATAGACGAGAAGGTGAAGAGGAGTCTTGACTACTAGAAGTGGCTAGAGGAGTGGGTAGGGATCAAGAAGGAGCCTAAAGGGTTTCCTTGTGAAAGAATCAAACTAGGAGTCGCCAAGACAGTTTATCCCCTTTTCCGGGCCTGGACTTTCCCCAAAACGCTCTCGCAAGGGAAGTTCTTTTCCATAGAGCAGACCCGTATTATGCAGGAGGTTCTGGAAGAAGGAACCCAGTTCAATTGGTCAAGCTATTTTGCTATGGGACTACGCACTGAGATGATCAGGCTTCGCAAGAAGCTCGAGTCTCGTTTCAATGTGCATTACACCTTCTTTATAGCTTGCCTTCAGCGTTTTGCTAAGTTTTTGGTCATCTAAAGGAATGGGGTCTGGGTGCAACAAGACCGAGACCAGCTATCCAAACCTTGGATTGCACATATCCTCAGCACTACCTGTGGGCAGGATCCTTCGAAAGGGATTGGAGAGTCTCTGTCAATAACAACCAAGGGTTTGGCGGTCCCCCAAGTCTGAGGCGTCAACAGCGTAGGTGGGATAATGCCTACTTACACTAGCGATGCCTCATGAGGGAAATGCCTAGCAGTGAAAATTGTTGAACCTGCAGCTCAGCATAAAAGGCTTCGTATAAGCGAGGCCTCTACGGAGCCTGGGAGTGGCGTAGGCCGAGCTGTGGAGGTCAGAATTCAGTGGAGTAAACCTCTACCTGGTAAGTGTGAAGAGATGTATTGAAAGCTATATTACACAATGTTTATTTAGAATATTCGGAATGGTATATTAAGAGTATTGTGATATGACCAGTGAAAATTATGAAGCAGCTGATCCCTAAAATAGGGGCAGTGATTCTAAGTTGTGGGGAAGGGGCCCCAGTTTTAGAAGAAGAGGCCCCAGCTGTTAGAGTGAGCCACGCACAGGCCCTTGTGCGTGAGGAGGCCCCAGCTGTTGGAACTAGCGACGCACAGACTCCTGTGCGTGAAGAGGAGAAGGAGCCAGAAGATGTTGGTGAGGTCACCACTATTGCTGGTAGAGGTAATGAGCGTATTGGAAATTTTATAGAATTCTGTTAATACTTAGCGTTTCTAACTTAACTACGCTACAGGAGAAGGGGATGTGTCCATGTCCGTCGCTGTGAGCAGAGCGTGGAAAGACTTTCCTGACAAGTTCGCCTTCATGGAAGGCGTTGTCAGTGATATGATCGAGCATCTCGAGTGCGTCGATCCTGAAGCCGGTATGCTATAGCTATAAAAGGTGTATTTTATTGTACAGTAGTAATGTGTCATATACAATGATAATGTTTGCTATTAGGAGCTCGCCTTCAATGGGACCCAACGGAGCCCATTGATTTGGACACAGTGGAGCCTCCATCGGATGGGGTGGTCGTGCCATGTCACATTTATGAGGATATGCGTAAATGTGCGTTATGATCGACCCGCTCCTTATGGGAGAGTAGGGGCATGAATGAAGACCTCTGGAAAAGGTTGCAGAGGTCAGATCAGAAGATTGAGTCTCTGACCAAAGAGGTCGGAGACCTGAAGTCGCGATGCAAATTCTTATAGGCGCGGGAGATGGGTGACGAGGACTGGCGTACTGCTGTTATTGACTACTCCTGTTATTCGACCGCCATCAAAAATAGTGTGCAAACCAGTCGAGCGTTGGTAGAGCAGTGGATGCAGATAGAGCTCTTAGCTCAGAAGAGCCAGGATTGTAGGTATTTCTGTGCAAGTGTACAAGAGTGGAGGCAGAAGGAAAAGGACCATAAACATTTGTATAAGTGAGAAAGCATCGCTTATCGTAAACTTTACAGTGATTCTGCTGTCAAGGCTCAATCCTTGCAAGTCTTCCTTAACGTCATTGGAGCATCCGAGGCCTTCAAGAGGTTCGAAGAGTAGGTGACTGTAAGTGCATCCCCGGAAAGGGAGATGACTCTCCCTGGGGGCCAGACTACAATTCCTGCTTTTTTCCCTGACCCGCCTCGCTAGACTAGCATGGAGAAAGGGAAGGTGAAGGTTGGAGCTGCCTTAGGAGATGATGTGTGGTCAGACCTAATTGAGGAGGAAATTATGAAGCGCCTGTGGGCCAGCCTGGAAAAGCTTCCTTTTGTTGTGGAAGCAGGGCCATCGTGAGTAAGTTTAATTATGGCTAAGTCTAAATTTTCCTATTGTGTTGTCAAATTTTGTCTTGCTAATATTTTTTCTATATCTAGGTACCCGAAGGGGATAGGGAAGATGAACAAGTTGAGGAGATAGCACAGGAGGAGGAGCATAGTGATGAAGAGTGTCCCCCTGTGAAGCCGATGCCAGAGCAAGGACCTCACGAAGAGGAAAATCCTCATGGAAGGATACTTCCCAGAAGAGAAGGTCCACTAGAGGATGATCCATTAGGACTAGAGCCAAACTTAAGAGATACTGGTGACAGTGGCATCAGAGGAGATGCGTAATTGTCATTACGCATGGTTTTATTGATTGTTGTCAACAATGATTACTGGGATGACTGAAAGACTAGCGATAAGAATTTGTGACAATTTTAAGTGTTATATATTTTTTTTATCTTTATGTCTTTTGAATTTTTATCTACAAAGCGTAGGCGTAGTTGTTAATGATTTCGCCTAAGTTATGTTACGACGGAGTGGAATTACTAGTTTTAGGCCATTGCAGGCCGTCATGAGCGTTTGCATAATCTGGAAGTTAGTTTTAGGCCATTGCGGGCCATGGCTAGTTTTAGGCCATTGCGGGCTGCAACTAGTTTAAGGCCGTTGCGGGCCCTCTGCGTAATGTAGAAAGTGTAATTGATGGTAGTGTATATTTTTTGTTGTTTTTACGTATTTGGGCTAAAGTGATCAAAAGACGTGAATGCATAAAAAAGGAATGACAAGCGTAAACATTGAAAATTTCTATGGCGTAAATATGCATTAAGCGAAAACGAAATGCTAAGTGTAAACTGCGATAATTGTTAACAAACATGACAATGTGCGTAAATGTCGTTCAGTTCAACAGCTAATTCGCAATTGTTTCTTAACGGCCTTTACGTTCAATGCTGCGTAAGGGTGGAGGGGCTTACGATCTAACTCCTCTACGCCGCCATCCTGAAATGGCAGGTTGGCCCAGGCAAGACTGTCATCATTAATGTCAATTTGTGGAGGGATTTGGAGATAGGTTTGATCGTCCGATGTTTATCTCTGAACCCCGTTCTTCTTCAACGTTGTTGACAGTTCTGGGGGTGACTTCATCACCGCGTATTACAACCTCCCCTCCAGCATAGGGTAGGTGTATCTCTTGGTGTATCGGTGATGAAACCGCCCTTAGCTGGGCTAACCACGACCTCCCTAAGATCAGGTTGAATCCAGGCATCTCCTCGACAACAAGAATGTGGCCTCCATTGGGAACTGATCTCCTGCCACAAATTCGATACGGACTGTCCCTTTGACCTGAACCCTTGCCCCATTGAACGATTTTACGCAAGCTGTCGTTGTGGGAGTGATCTGGTCGACTAGACCCAACCTGTCGACAATGGAATAGGGAATGACGTTTGTAGCTATGCCATCATCCACATGTACCCTCCGGATTCGGTAATGACCAACCCAACTGGTGATGAACATGGGTTCAGTCGTCGCCTGACCTTTCTCAGGATCATCTTTGATAGACTCATCATGAAAAGTCAGCGAGGTAGGCCTAGATTGCTCAGCTTCGGAAGGAAACATGACAGCATGTATCGCTTCCTCTTCCGCTGGCAAGCTTTCATCCACCGATATGGATGTAAGCATGCGGACCATAGCCTCACGATGTTCTCGGGATGTCATAAGTAGGTCATAGAGGCTTAGTGTTGTATTTTTTTTTGAGAGCCTGTTTGACCTGCGTAAACATGTCAAGGAGGTCCTTCTCTCAGCTGGTTTGTTTATCTCCCTTGTCCTCTTCCATTCGGCCCAATAGATGAATCTCCCGAGGTGGAACAGTATCAGTTGGGGGGTTGTTCTTTCCCTTGCCGGGAGGAGGTGGTTACGTTTCCGCACCTTTACTCTGTTTCTAAGGTATAGGCAAAGGCACAGAGGCCAGGGGCCTAGGCCTAGGGAAGCCGAGCGTAAAATGATCTTTTGTCGCGTTAACAGATGTGTCCTCTCCCTTTCGCTTGTGTTGGGGACCGTTTGGGACACGACTGCCAACGAGTGTCCTCGAATAGGATTTAGGTGCCTGCTGGTCTCTGGCTACACCAAGGCCCAGATACCTCCAAATAACTCAGTAGTTAATGTGAGTATGTGTGTGTGCTGTAGCGGCGTGCGGTTTTATGAAATGTAACAATTTCGTTGTGTGTGAACTACAAATGACTTACTTTAAAGAGATTCAGCCAACTTTGTCCAGTACTGTGAGTTATTTAAAGTTTCCTATTTTGTTCAAACTACCTAGTCTATGCGGTCCCTATAATACCTGCTTGTAACAAATAAAATTTTGCATAAAAATTTGAGCACAACTCCGCAAATCTACTCCTAATTTTCCCCAGAGAGAGATATAGTTCCACAAGAAAACTAGAAATAGAGCAAGATTCAATGGAAATAGACAGAAAAAAAAAGAAAGCAGATTTGTGTGGACCTCAAATATTTAAGCAAGGTAAAATGATACGAGTAAACACTTCGCAATAAAGTTATTCCAAATTCAATATCTACGAATTGTTCAAACTTCCAAGGCTTAACCAAGCAATACCTTCAAGACAAACCTATTGTGCTATCAAAAATCGCTGCGTAAACTACCACGTACGAGACTCCACTTTGACTAGACAATAGATGCCAACGATTGCATTCAAATAGAACCTTTAAAAGACTTGACAATTTCTGATTGAAATAACACGGAAAATCACTTTAAAGATAAAGAAGCTATTCTGGTCCCATCAAAATACCAAAGATTTTCTTAACCCTCTCGGCTACTAAATTGTTCCACGGCGTGACTACAAACAAAGGCTCTCTTCCAACAACCCAATAGCAGTTCCCAAACGTTGCACAATAACGAAATTTACTACTAAAATGCTCTTAAGGCTTTTATTCACTAGCACTTCTATGGCAAAATTTTAATAGAAATTTCTATCAGGCAACAAGAACAATAAAAGCAATCTAAAAATCCCAAAATTACTTACCAAGGATGATACTATCTAAACCACTAGCTAAGCAATTTAAACAAAACAAAAAATGAAATGCATAACTCACAGGACCATAACAAAGAGGCTGAAATCTTTATTCTAGCAAGCCATCTTCTTTACAAATCTTCTTTACTAATCTTCCAAGTGTGATGATGATGCTCCTTGATGTCTTCCTTTTTTCCCCTTGACCCTTGAAGCCTATTTATAGGATTCCAAGGAAGTTACAATTTCAAAATATCCCACAAATATCTCTCCTAACTTTTCTCTCAAGTAACTTGACTAACCAATTAGAAAATTTCTTGCCCAACAAGTTATGAGGTTACTTGCCCAACAAGTTAGGTAAGTTACAACAATATTGGGTGGTTTCAACCACAAAAGAGATAAAAGCTACAATGGACAAGTGTCCTATTCACTCGCCAAGTGTCTTCCTTCAATTGCGAAGTGTCTTCATCTAGTTGCCAAGTGTCTTCATCTAGTTGCCAAGTGTCTTCATGGAGATAAACAAGTTGTAGGTGACAAGTGTCCCATGCAAGTGACAAGTGGCCTTGGTGGTGGTTACAATATTATTAAAATATAATTTCTAAAATACATAGGAATATAAGCTATAGTGGCAACTTACTTCATACATATATATATCTTTTTAATTTTGCCTCTTCTAAATGAGATGTCAAGTCTTTTAAGTGGTGTATAAGACTTCCCAAAAAATGAGATTCTCCTCTTCCTAGGAAAAATATCCCAAAAATATTTCAAAAATATCTCCCCTATCTTCTCTCTTAAGTAATTTGACTAACCAATCAGAGGATTACTTGTCCAATAAGCTAGGAGAAAATTATGTGATTTAGGAAGTTAAGAAGGATACATAAAATGAGGAGCATTTTATGCTAACTTTAATGTGACTTTAAATGGAATAATCAATATGGAAAATTTTTAATAGGTAATGACTTTATAATAATGTTTTTAAAGCAAGCTTTTCTAAAACAAGACTCCATATTATATGTATTATGTAATTTGTTTTAGATCACTAGGCGAATCTAGCTTAAAATTTTGAATTCTAAGTGCCACTAAGCTTAACATAGAAATATAATATAACCTCCACGTTATTGGTGGTAGTGGTAGTTAACTAAATTTTCTCTTGCATCCCGATAATTGTAGCTAAAATTCGGAATGTCCTGGAATACGAAACCGAAGGCGAAGCCACCGATCCTGCAACTGATTCATCATACCAAAAATCGTTACCAGCAACTGCCGCACATGAGAAGGCTCAGCCGCCGTATAGGGAACATTGCTGCATCGAAGGTGTTATCGTGTACAGGCCATGCCCATATGTGTTTCTTTAGTGTTTGCTGCGGACTTTTCTGCACCCGCTACTGGTCTTCTCCGCGCCTGCTACTGCCATCGTGTTTTGTGGGAGCCGTTTCCTGAATTAACCCTACGGAAATAGACCCACAAATTCCCAAGAACGCCCAAACAAAATCTATAACAAGGCCGCATTTTTCTGTAAATTTTGGAGCAAATTAGGGCCACGATTTTCTGCAAATTTCGGCCACGTTTTTCTGCAAATTAGGGCCATGTTTTTTTGCAAATTAGGGCCACGTTTTTCAGCAAATTAGGGCCGCATTTTTCTGCAAATTAGGCCACGATTTTCAGCAAATTAGGGCCGCAATTCATTTGCAAAATAATTCGTGTTGTTGGTATGCATCGCTGGTTGGCAGAGTTTCATGTCTTAGTGGCACTGTTTGATTTCATGGTGGTCAACGCTGGAAACGCAGGACCTCTGCCGTACTCCTCCTGCCCTTTCTTCCCATGATAAATTAATAAACTTTTCAATAAGATCATATAACCCAAGCTTTGATGAATTAAATGGCGTTCCTCTTTTTGTTTGCATATTATTTGTCGCTTGCCTCAGCAATAGAAAACCACAGAAATACACATTTCACATTGTTGGATGAAGAAGCCATTATTGGTGAGTGAAAATAAATGCACAAAGCTTGGCTTGTGGTGCAAGGATTCTTGTTCCATGTGTCTACCTATGCATGCCTACGATTTTTGCAAAGTGTGGTGAGTCTATGTATCATCATGTATTTTTATTATTCTCCATGTCTTCCAAGACAATTATTTCCCCAGAACCATCACGTCCAAAACGTTGCATTTCAGGGTTTTTCTGGAATCCTTCAATAATGAGGGTTGTTTAAAACCCTTGGCATCAATTTGCTCCATTTCAGACACTTGATCATTGTCTATTCTGGCAATTAATTTTCTTTCCATCTTTGCATTCTGACTTGAAAAAGTGGGTTTAACATTAATGGATGACCGAAAATAGAGGATCATATGTTTGAGAAGACAAGTAACCAAGTGTTGTTACAACCTCCCTCATAAGAGGCTACGTGGTGGCTTGTTACTGTAGGCCATTTTAGATCACGATATATAAAATAGGTGGGCTTGTCTTATCGTGTAGATGTTCAAGTCCTATTGCTGCTCCAACTGCAATTCTCAATCTTGTGTTCGAATCTATTCCATGAAATGGCCAAAATGTGCCAACAGCTTGTCAGGTGATGGTTGACGATTTTGGTTAGAGTTCTGCCCCTATGAGAGAGGAGCAGCCGGTGGTTTTGGTGCCCTAATGATGAAGGGTGCCCTAGGCATGGGTGCGGACAAAGCCGCGGCTTATCTGTTACTGTGTGGCTGAGTGGTATTCTGCGAAGGTGCTCGTATAATGAAAGGTGGCCTCGGGACACCATTAGCTGCCGATGAAAGGCTCCCCCTATTGTGAATTGGTAGGTACATGCAAAACAAAAGGTTGTTTGGGTAGTACCTTCCTCTCACCATCCGTACTCACTACGCTAATCGTGTAAGGTGCGTTGTTTGCATTCAGCGGATCCTTATACACGTGCAACACTTGGTTTTCCAGACGCGTTGGATTACTGCCATCTAATTTTAAATGACCATCATCGATCATGTGCTGAATATCATCTTTCAACACCCAGCAGTAATCTGTGTCGTGATCACAGAACTGGTGGTAGTCACAGAAACGGTCTAGCCTGAAGGATTTCAGAACTGGTGGCTCGTTAGGCAGGGCTAAAGAAGGATTCTTCAGCAGTTCACAATGACATCTGTGACACTTCAGAGCTTCCTCGGATACCCTTTTGGGTTGCATGTATCCAGCCCCTAACAATTGTTTCAATAGTTCTAAATTTTTTACAGGCAGGGTTGTATACTTTGAGCGATCTTTACGCTCAAAGTTTGGTTTTGGCTGGAGGGAGCTTTCAGGGGCAGCTGTATCCTAGCTAGTGCTACCTACATTGGCCGTGATCTCAGGAGGTGCCGTAGGTGCCTTCTTTTTCTTGTTCTTTGCACCTTCAACCAGCGCAGCCACTGTTGTTGTTGTCGCTTTGCCTTTATCCTTAGCCTTGTTGTGTGCATTTTTGTAGGCGACATACGCCGGGTCTTTGCTGGCCTCCACAGCATCTTGGATGCTTCTAATTTGAGCGAAGGCCTGATGTAAAGAGTTGGGGGAAAGATAATACATCTTTGACTTGATAAAGTCATTGACTGCTCCTTTGAAGATGGCCAGTAAATGTGAGTCCGCGATTGGCTCACGGATTTCATTCAAAGTAGCACTCCAACGCTATATAAACTTGTGGACAGGTTCAAGCGGGTCACGAATTATTTCAGCAATTCTTCCAAGCTTGAAATGGAAGAGCGTGGGAGGGCTCGATACCAATCCAAAGCTTTCCCGGTCAAAGAGATAGCAAAGACTCGGATGATCGTGTGTGGCCATTGCTGCAACAATAAGGATTTAGATCTAAAAGTGCCAAGTGAGCATTAGGATCCCCCTCCCCATTATACTTGGTAAAATGAGGCAAGGACATCCCTGGTGGCAACGACAACATAGGAACCGCTGAGCTGATAGGATCATCTTGGTAAAAGTCCATGATCTGTACAGTATCTGAGCCAACGGCCTTAAGACGCCTAACCTCCTCGGTGAGGGTTTGAATTAGTAGAAAGGCTTGATCCAGACCTGTTGCTGGAGGTGCCTGTGCAGGAGGAGCTGGGGGCTGACCGAGAAAATCCATGTCAGGCGGCAGAAATGGTGGGACGGTCGGGCCTATAGATGGTGGGGCGGGGATTCCTGCAGGTAGGGGTACCTATGAAGACCACCATCCACCAGTTTGGGAAGAGAGATTAGCCGCCACCGACTGTGCGAGATAAGGATAAGGGTATTGCTGGGCCACCTGCGAAATATGCATTGTGGGTGCCACCGAGGGTTGCACTCCGTACACCGTAGATTGGTTGTGTTGTGTCGCGGGGTAGGTCCACTGACTCTCAGCAGGCTGTTGGATAGGTATCTGTGGCTGCACAACGGCGGTGATCTATCAGGTTGGAGGGGGCGGCAGCAACAAAGTTTGGATCGGGTGAGTTGTGGACATGGTTTGGGGTTGGATCTGTGGGATGAAATAGGGCACGGTGGTTGTTGGAACCACCGCTGGAATGTTGAATACACGTGATGATGCGACCGCCCCCATGTTATTGTGGAGCATTTGCATTTGCAGCCCAGATGGCTGCGCAGTGGCTTGTGGAATGACAGGGAAATGTGTCTATGTGGGCATTACTAGGTCAAGAGGAGCGGCCTCTCTGTTGAAGGGAAACAGGGGATTTATGTACATGTGGGGGCTCAGAGTGTGGAACGAATGTTTTGACTGGGCTGCCAATTCATCCTCTTCCTCCTCCCCATTGTGGGGCACCGATGTAGCTCGTGAAGCCTAGCCCTTGGCCATGACCAACTATGTTATAATTTCATGTTGATGTTTGGTCAAAGGAATGATGTCATAAGCTGTTGGGGTGAAATCGTGACCTCCTCGATGGATCATCTCCAAGATTCTTTTTGCTTTGATCTCAGCTCGGCTAAGGGCAAGCTTTGCCTGGATCTTAACGCAGATGAAGTTGTATTCTTTAGGGGTCACGACTGTGAAAACAAGGTCTTTGCCCTGCAGTCTCAATGACCTACGTGATGGTCCCTGCGGTCCTGCTACACCAGCAGCTGGCCTGGTGATAGCGATAGGGTTCACAGATGTGGTACCCACATCAGCGGCGACCATCACGGTTGTGGTTGTGTATACGGAACCCATTGATCGAGTGGATTAGCTGTAACAAATGACCGGATCTAATAAGCGGCTAACAAAAAGATTGCAAATAGGCTTTCTGCCCTGTAGGATTCCAAGGGAATCGTTCCTGTGACCGATCTACACCACGCAATTTGCCATAAACTTCCCTAGAGGTATTGCGTTTACGGTTTTGGGTATAAATCGCTAATAGGGCTACTTGAAAAATATGGATCGGAGCCTAGGCCATCCTTTTAGCACCAGAAAACTATAACGACGGAAAATATCAGTAGCTGGAAAATACCAAACAAAATCCCGCGTACACAGTTTTAACCATGGATCCGTGCGAGGGCTATGCTGGAAAAACGAATCCATGGCACCCTGAATGGTCTTGTCGATTAGACAGGGACTTACTAATCAGTAAATCGATGAAGATTACGAATATTTCGTGGAACGATCTGATTCTGCGAGTCGCGAAATGAGAGAAAAGCCATGTAGATGAATGGTAACGATGATGATAGCGTTAACATGACAATAGGAATCAAACACGAGAGAAACGCGTGATTACAAGATCTATGGTTTGACCCGAGAAAATGAGTATTTTGTATATTCAAGTTACACTGAGGCGACCCCGATTGTTTTGTATGAAGCAAACACAAAGTAATAAGAAGAAAGTAAACTGTCTGAGCAGGAGTGTAGAATAGAATCCGATCTACCTTGTAGGCTGGAGAAGGGATGCAAGGAAGGTCAAGTTTTGACGTCTATCGACCAATTGCTTCTGATCAATAGAAACTCACAAACCACACCAGATGATCTCTGGATCTCTGATCTGCTCCTTTTTCCTTAGGTAGTCTTTGCTCAGAACTGCCGATGATCACCAATGGAGAAAGTTGTGTCTTCGCCAAAGGGGGAATCGCTCTTACTACCAATGCTCAAGCCAAATGTCTCTTGTCTCTGTTAGAAGGCTAGTGTTGCCAAGGTGGTTGCCAGAAAATGCTACTCTTTCTCTCTTTCGTGGTGGTTTCTCTGTCTCTGTGTGTGTCTGTTGTTGTTCTATTTTCTTCTCCAACTGGGATATTTATAGATTTGACGATATGTGGAGAAGGCACAGCTATGATGACACGTGTTTCAGACTTTTCGAAAGATTGTTGACTTGACCATCCTTGTGTTGAAATCTGTGACTATGCACAATATGTGCATCTGTGTATTATGCATATGAGTGACAAATGTGGGTCGAGCATGTCTCCATTGATTTTGGGCTACATTACGCTCGTACGCATTGCGTCGCGTACAAGAGCGTAATAAGGCATGAAGACAATAGATTCAAGCTTCTTTACACTCGTTTACATCGCCGTGCATAGTGAAGCGTAAGCAATGATTATTTTGACGATGACTTACGCTGACACACGCTGCGTTGCGTAACGGGCGTAAGGCAGCCAATATGTAAAAAAAGAAAGGTGCCAATCTACTGTGCATCTTTGGTCTCTCTTTGACTTTTTCGACACTCATTACGCTGCCGTGCGTACAGAGCGTAAACTCGGCCTTGGACAAAATACTTAGCCAAAATATATGAGAAGTCACATATTACGCTGCTTAGGCTTTAGGCTTTGCCAAAGCTACTGAAGTAAGCTGCCTTTGCATGTCAGACTATGTTATGCAAAGCGTCAGTACGCTATGTTGCATGCTATAGCGTAAATAATGGAAAACATAGTAAGATAAGAAATCCGCAAAGGAAAATCAAAGTCTTGATGCCGCGCACCTCCTTGCATCGCCCTGTCTTTTTCTTCTTTTTGGAATTTTGACATGTGCTCTCGCCTGAATCGTGAATCTTTGCCTGAGGCCGACTCGCAATTTTGACGGTGTTTCACATGTAACCAACTAAGAGCCTGCTATGCACTTATGTTGAAAGCATGGATAAACTTGAGTAAGTTCATCACCGACTCTCTAATGATGAAGATGATGATACCTATTGGGCAGTGTTGGAAATCCCTAATAACTTCAAGTAGGAGCCACTAGAACTGAAAACACTATCAACTAGCATAGAATATGCATTTTTAAAGAATGGTAAGTTGGTCATAATCAATGTTAAACTTGGTCCTAAACAAAAAGAAAGGTTTTTAGAGGTGGCCAACAACCTTTGCTTGGTCATATTTGGAGCTAATAGGAATCAATCCAAGGATATGCCAACATTGCATTTATACCAACCTAGTCATGAAGCCAAGGTAGTCGTAAAGATGGCTAAACCCCAAATTGAAGCAAACTATCAGAGAGGAAATAGAGCAACTCCTCAAGGAAAGGTTTATCTATCCCATTATGGATAGTAAGTGGGTTAGCCCACTAGTAATCATGCCAAAGAAAGGTGCAAGTGGCAGGTCTACGTTGACTTTAGATTGTTGAACATGGCAACATTTAAAGATTATTTTCCATTATCATTTGTGGACAAAGTGCTAGACACTATCTCCAAGAATTTCTATTATAGCTTCTTGGATGATTATAGTGGCTATAACCAAATCTAAATCATGCCAAAAGATTAGGCCAAGATAACATTCACAAGTCCCTAGGGAAATTTTGCATATTGTAAGATGCCATTTGATATATGTAATGCCCCTACAACATTTCAATGCTTGGTCCTTAGCATCTTCTAGCAACAGATCAGTAGTGGTGTGGAAGTCTTCATGGATTACTTCTCCACCTATGGAGCTATGTTTGAGTAATCTTTGGACCACCTTGAGTAAGTACTGAAAAGATATGTGGAAACAAATCTATGACTTAACTAGCAAAAGAGCCACCTCATGATCCAAGAAGGCATTGTACTAGGGCATAGAATTACTTAAAAAGGGATTGAGGTAGACCCTAAGAAAATAAGGGTCATCCAAGGAATAACCTACCAACCAAAAACCATTAAAGACATTTGGTCATTCCTTAGACACAATGACTACTACTGACGATTCATAGAGAATTTTTCTAAGATTGCAAAACTATTGGTAGAGCTTATAAAGAATGATGCACCTTTCAACTCAACTAAGAATGTGAACAAGCATTCCAGCAGTTAAGGGAGAAACACCAATTCTACAAGAACTAGATTGGTCTAGACCATTCCACATCATGACAAATACATCTAACTACATCCTAGGAGCTATGCTCACATAGTTGGAGAATAAGAAATGTCCATACTACATCCATTGCACGAGCCAAAGCATTGTGGGAGCATAATTAAATTACACCACTACAAAGAAAGAATTAATGGAAATGGTGTATTCTCTTGAAAAGTTCAAGTACTATGTGTTTGGCTATAAAGTATTTATGCACACAAACCACAATGCAATCTGCTTCCTCATAAACAAGTTAATAGTGAGCCCTTGTACCATATGGTGGCTTATGATCTTGCAAGAAATTGATCTCATAATGGTAGATCAAAAAGGAACTAAGAATGTGATCACTGACCACCTCTCTTGCTTAAGATGGGATAATAAATAGGAGGAGAGCCTACTCTCTAATTAGTTTCTACATGAACTCCCCTTTACAGGAGCAATAAATGATCAAACATTGGTAGAAATAACATGGTACAATGGCATCCTCACCTATCTTCTCACTCAGGAGATTTCACAAGATCTTAACTTTAGAAAGAAGTAAAAATTTCTTCATTAGGCCAAATACTTCATGGAAATCAATAGACACCTCTACAAGGTGTGTGCTGATGGCCTAATTCATTGGTATGTTCCTGATGAAGATCAACTGCATGTTTTCTAGGATGCTCACGAAGGGCCCTGTGAAGGCCACTATGTAGGGAGATGCACAACCATAAAAATCCTAATGGCAAGATACTATTGGCCTATAATATTTAGGGATTCCCACTTATTTGTCCAATCTTATGAACATTATCAATGAGATGGTGGGATGGCCACTTGAATGGAAGATCCTCAATAGTAGATTCAATCCTTAGATCCTTTTGACATATGTGGCATTGACTTCATGGGTCTCATCACATCCATGTCCAATGGAATGGCCTATATCATCATAGCAGTTGACTACAACATAAAATGGGTAGATGTAGCAATCATTACTAATTGTACATCGTTCACTACTGCTATATTTGTATAACAAAATATTGTAAACAAGTTTGGGGTGCCACATGCAATAATTTTTAACAATGGAACTCATTTCACAGGTGCCACATGTAGTAATTTTTAACAATGGAACTCATTTCACAGGTGCCACTTTTAGAAATTTGATGCAATGCTTAAGGGTTGAACATAAATTAACAACACCCTATCACCCCCAAGCCAATGGTTAAGTAGAGGTAACTAACTAGGAGATTACAAAGATCTTAACAAGAACCATAAGCAAATATAGGAGAGATTGGAGCACCAAACTCAACGATGTCCTTTGGGCCTATTGCTCAACATGGAAACTCCTTATTGGCTACTCTCCCTACAAGTTAGTGTACAAAAAATTTCCAATGCTCTTAATCTAGTCTAAGCTCCATACACTCTCAGTAGCCTATGATCTAGATCTTGACCTAAGTTTAGCATAGAAAGAAAGATTGATCAACCTAAATGTGCTAGATGGAAATCAATTAGTGGTCCTATCTTTGAATGAGGTACACAAGGCATTCAAAAACCAACATCATGACCTTAAAATATAGAAAGTAACATTTCAACCAAGTGATAAGGTTCTCTATTAGAACCCCACACATGTACCCCAGAAGAAAAAATTCCAAACATTGTGGGAGGGACCTTATATAATTGATTAAACCTTTTCCTCTAGGGCCATGTTAATTTACAAGCCTACAAGCCCAAATAAGAAGTAGTTGATCAACATCTAACAAGTGAAATCTTTCCTAGAGCCAAGATAAGCCAATGGAACTACCACCTCAACAAATGAACAACCACATTCCAATTTTCAAATCTCCTCCTTCCAACTCAGTCATGGTGGAGATGGCCATCCATGCTAATGATCCATATGTTAATTTTTTTTTGTTTTCCACATTTTTTATCTTACAAGTTATTTATTTTACAAATTTTTTTTTTCAAATTTTTTCCCAATTTTGCACCATCGTTAGTACCTTTGAACTTTTCTTGATTATATTACACTTTCTTATATATATATTTTTTTTCTATTTTTTTAAGTTTTATTTTTAATTATTTTTGCTAATAAAAGTGCTTTATTGCTATAGGACACAATGCCACTACTATTGTTTACTAATGATGGTTTGTGCTTACTGTTGTGATTGTCAATGTCTAGTTTCTATTTTTGAATTCTAATGTCTAATGAATATGACATGATTTATTTTTCATGAAATAGGTAGTGAGTCCAAGTCATCTACCCACCCAATAAACTCTATGATTCTTCTTATTCTAGGAGTTTGAGGTCCCTTCCATTAATGAAACTTTTAATCAATTAGTGACCTTGGTAGTTCTAGAATTGCAAAAGATACAAAGGTTTGTATACGATGTGACTTCAAGGGAACTCAATACTCCTTGTACTCTTCTACTTACTTGAGTGCTTGGGTATCTTTCATGAACTTTTTACCATTTCATTGCAACCACTAATAGGAAGTCAAATAAATTCTTTGCATGGTGTGGTTCCCATTTTAGAAAACAAAATATGACGGGAATCCAAAGCACACCCCTTAGACAAATAAATAGGCTACAAGAATTAGTTATGGGACTAGAAAGACATGCACCCATGCCTGAAGGTTCCCTTTAACTAAGGCCCTCTCTCTCTCTCTCACTTCCTACTTCTCTTTTCTTCTCTTTTTGGAATGATTTTTGTTTTATGGAAGCACTCTTATGTCATGAGTGGATCAATCAGTCTTAGAGTGATGATGCAAAGTCACTAAGAAAGGCTAGTTTTGGTCTAAACTAAGGATGGATCTTCTTAGGTCATTTTAAACACATAATACACATGAGACTTCTTATGATCTCAATTCAAGATTCCATCTCACCTTCTCAATTATCCATTTTCTTGGCGACTGTTTGGGACGGGACCACCAACGAGTGTCCTCGAACAAGATTTAGGTGCTTGCTGGTCTCTCGCAACACCAAGGCCCATATACCTCCAAATAGACTCAGTAGTTAATGTGAGTATGTGTGTGTGCTATTGTGGTGTGTTGTTGTGAAAAATGAAATGATTTGGTTGTGTGTAAAACTATACTTATCTTAAAGAGATTCAGCCAACTTTGCAAAGTATTGTGAGTTGTTGAGAGTTCTTATTTTGTTCAATTGCCTAGTCTATGCGGTCCTTATAATACCTACTTGTAAAAAATAAAGTTTTTCAAAAAATTTGAGCACAAATCTACGAATCTACTTCTAATTTTCCCCAGAGAAAGAGATAGTTCCACAAGAAAACTAGAAATAGAGCGAGATTCAATGGAAATAGAAAGAAGAGAAAAAGAAAGTAGATTTGTGTAAAGATCTCAAATGTTTAAAC
>MNCI01036526.1:0-60789 GCA_015680685.1 Gnetum montanum | reverse complement strand
TTGATGGGCTACGTAATGAAACCAGAGAGACCTTAGGAACATATGCCCGAGGTCAACTAAACAACCTATGAACCCATCAAATCCAAGAGCTTATTAAGCGGGTAGCAAAAGAAGAAGGAGAAATAGCTACATGGGAGAGTGTTGAAAAACATCAACGGGACCAAAATATTAACTCGACAAAGGTCCATGATCATAAAAAGGAGAGATCAACAAATCTCAAGGTGGAAACATCACCTTTGCCAATACAACAATCGTTAGAAGAAGCGGAGGCAAAGATCAATAAGATGTTGGAATGGATGAATCGAAAGTGTGGAGACTATATCAACAACATTGGAGATAGAGTTTTCACAATCCAAGAAGCAGGAAAAAATAGTAGACATCCGGAAAAAAAGAATGAAGGGACTAAGTGCTCAACTGCCAATCATACATATGAATGCAACATATGCCTGTACGATCACCCCAAAGGCTAATGCCCAATACTGTTACATCTACATGAGCATTGGGGAAACACGTTACATCCAGAGTTCATACAGAGATACTGTGTTAGACCACAGTGGCAACAATCCCAATCGTGGGGGAATCCACCCTTAGACTGGAGGCACCCTTCACATTTTCCGAATCCAAATGCTTATAACGTTCAACATCCTGTTTTTTCAACTGGGCCACCATACTCTATCTCACCACAATACCATTCTTCACAATACCATCAACCCATACCTCCAACACAACCACCACCTTATGCACCTTACATTCCTCCTAACTTTCAACATTCTTATCCTTTCCCTTCTTCCACAATGCCACCAACTGCTCCTAAGGTGTTTCTACCACCGCAACCCATGAATAACACTTGTGCTGCTGCTACTGACAGCAGTGAAGACCCTCTTCAACATCAAAGATGTCCTTTCTTTAAACACGGCCGTAGGAAGGGACAACATAACTCTGAGGCCACTGCATCTTCCAACCTAGCACAAGTCCAACAATGTGGTGCATCCTTACCTTCGAACCCAACGCCTCATGTAACTTCATCAGGGCCACCAACTAACACTCCAACAACCACAAGGCCCAATGAACACAACCATGGGAGGCATCAGCCCAATCCTTGCATACCACCTAACGGTCCTAACCATCATAGTGGGTCAACTCGTTATCCGGGAACTACATCGTATGAAGTGCCCCACTGTGTTTATTACAAAGTGCGTAAAATCCAAGGGGATAAGTTTGGACCGGTGTCAATAATTCCAATATGCAAGGATCCTCATTCTTCATTTATTAATCCTTGCCATACTCAACCGTTTAGTTATGGGGGATATCCCCCATTTCAGTAACAAGCAGGATTAATAAATGTTTTTAATTTTCTTTAATTTTGCAACTTTTTGTTTTCCAGTTTTTCATCTTTTAACTTTTTTGTTTTATCTTTTTGTGTGTTTGTATTTTCATGTTTGTTGTAAGTAATCTCATCTATAGATAAAACACTCATGTGGATCGTTGGTTGAGATGTGTTTTATGTTATTAAGTCATGAGTGATCAATTATTTGAAATAGTGAGCCCACTACACCCACTCATCCACTCTATAAATAAAGAGGTTCTGTTCGAGGGTACAGTGATATTCTTGAAATTTCTACAACTTAAAATTAATTTTGTGTTCATTGTACCCAGAATGAAGAAGGATGAACCAAGAGGGAATGATTAGGGTGTGACATCAAGGGGACTTGTGGATTCTCTTTGGTGTCATCTGTGGGTGTTATCATGCAACTTGGTTGTACTAAGGTCCTTATAGATCTAATGAAAAATGGGAGTAAGAGTAATCAAAAGGGCACTCAACAATCAAAATCTATTCTCGGGGGTCCCACTGGAACGACATGCACCCATGCCTGAAGGTTGGCGGCTTCTCTAGATTCAGTAGAGTGAAAAAGAAAAAAAAGAAAGAAGAAGAAAAGAAAAATGAAGTGTCATAAAACAAAAATCACTCCTCCCTTGTACTAAACGCCAAGTGATTGTACGCCTTGTTGTTATGGTACTCTCATAGTTGTTCATCATGGGATGAAACAATGCGATGTCACTGTTTAGAAGGATGGACTTGATCCTGATCTTGGAACGATGGGTTAATGACACCTTAATCATGCTTTTCACGTAGGATTCATTGTACCCTTGGTCAGTTACCTCATATCCCGATCTCTACGACCCCTTTCTACACTTCATCTCATCTCACTGTTCGTGTAATTGTAGCTCGTGTCCCATGTAACATAAAGTTTTCATCTCATTCTGGTGATATTTACATGTGTGTGTTTTGTGGAGTAAGTGCAAATTACATTTAACCCTTCTAGTGCCCACGGACACTTTAAGTGTGATTACACAAGGGCATAATAGGTTGAACCTGCTTTGGGGAGGACCCACTTGTGTAATTTTGTTGTAATCTTCATTAATTCTCTAGCTAGAACACACAATCTCTTACCCTCAACTTAATTTTTCAATTGATTTTCTTTCCCTTATTACCATTACATAGCCTTTTTCTTTACCATCTAAGGTCCTTCTTGATAAATTCCACACCATCATAATTTTTATGCCTTCAGACCTAGTTGAATTACCCTGGAACCCTTTAACAATCATTTAGACGTTCTTAGTTTACATCGATTAATTTCAAAAGAAATATTAAAAATTCGGTACATTCTCTACGACTTGCGATTGCGCGTCCCTTGCTTTCATATCCACAACTCACTTGCTGGTACTCCGATTTTCATTCCGTTTGAACCTACTTAAACCCGGAGTGTTCAGCTTAGTCGTGGGGGAGGGGGCACATGCCGAATAGCGCATAAATTTTTTGAAATTCATCATCGCCCAAAGGACATTATTAAGGGTAATTAGTTATAACATACAGAGTGGAATGTGTCAAAAATAATTTCATCCCCTTAGTATACCAGAGAATTAAATTGGGAAGCCACCTAAGTCACAAGATCCATTAGTACAATTTTTGGGCACGTTCACACGCTAGAACATAAGATCTTTAATTAAGGCAAGCAGTAAGGTATAACTTCATTTCCTAAACAACCTTACTAATGCTTGACCCGTGTGATTGCAAATGGCTCCGAAATGTGCACAGCAGGGGGGTCCTGTTCAAGGTGGAACGAAATGATCTCAGAGAGGTGGACGACACGATCCTACCAGACAACATGCAGAACAAGAGGAACAATCATTCAAATTTCATCAAGAAGATCCTCCTACCATATGGTCTAGGTAGGCAGAAGCAAGAGATACCCTCTCTGAAAGCGGTGCTTGGTACTTAGGGGAAATGTATCAATTTTGGCACAACAAAGAAGAAGGCACCATAGTTAACAATTGTGGTGTGACTATTGATTTCTCTGTTCAAGCCATTCTGGAAGTATTAAACCTTCCGAATATAGGGCCAAAGGTTGCTCAGAACCAGCTCAATGCTTTCAGAACTGAGCAACTTAATAAACTATTGACAGAGAATAAAAGGATGGCAGAAGAAAAAGAGAAGGCTTTCTGGGTTGCCTCTATGGCACAAGTGCAAACTTACATGCATGCCAAGGCACTCAAGGCCTTACAAGAGGAGAAAACTCCAGGCCATACTTCAATGCTATCAAATCCTAGACCTGGAGCACAAGAAAATGGAAAGAAACCTATGGAGGAGACTAGGAACTACATGAGTTCCACATTTTTGTAGTTGTAGCATTTTTTCTCTGTGTTGTGTCTTCCCACACTACGGCATTACTCCATTTCTTTTTCCAGTTAATAATCCTATACCTATCCACTGTGTAATCACTGAAGCTTATTCTCCTTGTAACTCGAGGACGAGTTTTTATTTAGTCATGGGGGTATGATGAGACGCGGTTTGCATCAGTTGCGATATCGCGTATGCGATATCGCAGCTGATGCGATATTGCATCCCCTGCGATATCGCGTATGCAATATCGCCTCCTTCCCTATGATATCGCGTACGCGATATCGCAGCCAGCTGTAATTTCTATAAATAAGAGGAAGCTCTCCCTTGTTTGGGGATCCCAGTTTTAGTATAGCAAAGCTCTGGCAGTTTGATCCCTCCAGAGTTAGAATTTTCCCATGTCTACCCGCAGTGTGGTGAATGTGATTGTACGGTGTCTTTATTCGAGTGTGCCGTACTTGGACATGCACATGACTGGCAATAAAGATCGAGATTACTTCATCATTGCAGCATTCACTTAGTTTATTTTATTGTTATTTATTGCTTTCATAGCGCGGTGTGAGTACGACTTAGCTATGAGCATCTACAGGAGTGTACGGCTAGTTAAGGAATCAGTAACTCATCGCGATTAGTTTCTCACCCTTGAACTCCTAGAAGCGGAACAAGTACGACTTGATTACGAGCATTTAAGTGTGACTGTTTAGTAGCCCAATGGTGTAGCTAGGGGGATCTACGCTTGGTAACCCAGTGGCATATTTGGGGTCTACGCTTGGTAATCCCAGTGGCATACCTAGGCCTATGCTTGGTAGTCCCAATGGCAGTCGTGCACGAAGTCCAAGATGTGTACGGTTGATCAAGGAATCGATTGCTCGTCATACTTAGGCTAGATTAGATTTTCTTTATCCTTTTCCTCTTAGCTTAGTTTAGTTAACATTATTTTCCACTGCCATCAGGAGTAGCATTAGAATTAGAACACATCATACGCCTCATCTAGACTAAACCATACGTGAAATATGAAAAACTAGTCTAGATGGGAAGACAACGAACTGCGGCCTAAGGCTAACTATCTAGATACCACAACTAGTCCATCTATAGAGTTCGACCAGATCGCACGTGCGACACTTGTTTCGTATGGTTGAGTGTAGGGGTACCTCGCCACTCATCAGTTACCCTAGAAGGAATCCTCATATTTCTAACCTTCTCATAAACAATATCTAAAGTGATGAATGTTGTTCTATTATTTTCTGGCTTGCTAGAGCTTTCAACTTGATCTTCTTGAGCTTTTTCTTTAGCAATTCTCTCATCTTCTTTCTCAGATGAATTCTTATTTTCTTTCCAATTGGGTCCTTCTTCTTCTTCTTGGGACACAAAGGCTTCTTCCCATGAATCTTCATTGATTGGTTCTTTTTCAGAACTATAATTTTCTTGGAGTGTACAAATTTTGTTTTCAACACCTCCTTTTTCAACCATTTTACTTTTTCCATTTGAAGTAATGTTATCAATAATCAAAGGTTCACTATAGATGTATATTTGATTTGGTTCTCCTTTCCAAGGTAGCCACATGTGAGAATAATCTGTTGATATGTAACCTAAGAAATTCTTGCTCTAACTTCTACTCAATAAGAGACTATGTGAATTTGGTATATCTGCCACTTGAATAGTTACTCTACTTCTGACGTGGGGTTTAGAAGCAATTTCCAATAGAAAATTTGATAATTGACCCACAATCTTCACTCTACTTTTATCCATTTGAAAAATCTTTTTATTTGATTTTTCAGGAATCAAACCAAGTTTCTTACATATAGACAATGGCATTATATTAGATGCAGCTCCAGAATCAATCAAAAAATTGTGTAAGTATTTATCCTTTAATTTCATTGTCAAAAGAAAAGGGGAATCTTCCTTATCATACGAGGTCTTTAATTTCTCATCATTATTAGACACATAACTTAACTCTGATTCTCTAACTCTCCTTTTACCTTTAATGAACTCTAAAGCTTTTCTTTGTTGATCTCCTATTTGAAGCAACTGATAAAAGCTAATATTGGCCTTGACATGTTTAAGGTCTTCAATCAAATCATACTGTCCATCATCAATAAATTTTGGTTTTTTATCCATTTATTAAAAGACTAATTTGGAGTGTTTTTTTCTACTTGATTGTCTTTACCTTTATTCTTATCTCTTCTATTTGGCTCAAAAGCTTTTCTCTTAGTAGATGGATCAGTAATAATGTTTGGAGGTATAGAGGTAGTTAGTATTTCCTTAGATCAAAGACTATATCCATTTTCCTCATTGTTATTGCATTCTTCATCTGAAGACATATCTTCTTCGAAACTTGATAGAGAAGAAGTATCACTTGATCCACTGCTAGAAGATTTACTTGCATAATGAACACTAGATAACTCATTATCAGATTCAATATCAAGAAAATTGGACATAATAAGGTCACTTTCATCTTCATCTTCTGCTAACTTAGTTTCTTGATGTTTATGCTTTCTATTTTTCCTTTCTTTATTGATATTAACTCTTGCGAAGGCTTTTTCAAGCTTCACTATTTTGTTAGACATATCTCTCATTCATTGTCCATTTTCAGATTCTACTCTTTCATGTTCTTGCTTTATCTTAACATGAGATGGACCTGGTAAAGCTTTAAATTGAGCAAAATCTTGCATAGGAATCATAACTCTTTCTTCTCTTTTTCAAATTGCAATATTTTCTTCAAGATTCAAGTTCAACTATTTTTCTAATTGTATAGCTTCACTAAAGTAGTCATTTAGTGTAGTTAATTTTGGAGTTCTCCTTAACCAAATTGAAATTTTGGGGTTGGTAGCCTTAAGATAATTTCTTTAAGCATTTCTTCTGATGGCCTATATTGTCTTTGAAAGAGTTCACAAATTCGTTGAAACTTGATGTTAAAATCTCTAATCGACTCTTTAACTCCTTGCTCAGCTTGTACTAGTCCACAGTATAGTTGTTGTTGATCTAATTGATTACCAAACTAGGCTAAGAAAAGATTCTTCATGTCATCCCAACTTGTAATACTATTACTTGGTAAGTTCGAATACCAAATCTGAGCCATATCCTTTAGATTTGATACAAACAACCTACAAGCTTGATCTTGATGTTGAATATTTGCATGAGCTAAAGATATCTCAAACATGTGAATATATTCTTCAACTAAATAAGCTTTTCTAGGAATGAAAGGCTCAGGAAAATATTTATAAACTACCTTAGGAATATCATTGTAATTTTGAAATCCTAATGGTGTAACTCTTTACCAAGGATTTGCCATCCTATTCCTTTGGATAGTTGAACTCATAGACTTTCTAGATCTTCTCTTATAAATTGATAAACCAGATATAATGGGTGATCTTCTTGATCTTCTAGTTTTCACTCCACTACTTGTTCCCAATTCAAAAACTTTCTTTTGATTTTCTTCTGATGAAGAATCAGTCTTAGAATCAAGAATATCTTTTGAAACTTTTAAATTTTTCAACCTATCAATCTTCTTGGTCATGAACTAAAAATAGAAATTAATTTCTTAAGCCTTTATAGTAACAACGAATGGTTGATGTGGTAAAATTATAAGGCTTATGAACTTAGAAACTAAATTTTTAGCCCTCCTTCTAGCACCAAAAGAACTGTTGGCGACCGTTTGGGACGCGACTGCCAACGAGTGTCCTCGAATAAGATTTAGGTGCTTGTTGGTCTCTGGAAACACCAAGTCCTAGATAACTCCAAATAGACTCAGTAGTTTATGTGAGTATGTGTGTGTGCTGTTGTGAAAAATGAAACAATTGGGTTATGTGTAAAACTATACTTATCTTAAAGAGATTTAGCCAACTTTGTAAAGTACTGTGAGTTGTTGAGAGTTCATATTTTGTTCAATTGCCTAGTCTATGTGGTCCTTTAATACCTACTTGTAACAAATAAATTTTTGCAAAAAGCATTGAGCACAACTCTACGAATCTACTTCTAATTTTCCCCAGAGAAAGAGATAGTTCCACAAAAAAACTAGAAATAGAGCGAGATTCAATGGAAATAGAAAGAAGAGAAAAAGAAGGTAGATTTGTGTAAAGATCTCAAATGTTTAAACAAGGTAAAATGATACGAGTAAACACTTCACAATAAAGCTATCCCAAATTCAATAACTACGAATTTTTCAAACTTCCAAGGCTCAAATAAGCAATTTCCTCAAGACAATCCTACTATGCTAACCAAAAAATTGTTGCGTAAACTATCATGTACCAGACTCTATTTTGGCTAGATAATGGATGTCAATAATTACATTCAACAGAACCTTCAAAAGACTTGACAATTTATGATTGAAATACCATGGAGACTCACTTTAAAGATAAAAGAAGTTATTCTGGTTATATCAAAATACCACAGATTTTCTAAACCCTCTTGACTATTGAATCGTTCAACGGCTTGGCTACATGCAGAGGCTCTCTTACAACAATCTCAATAGAGGTTCTTATACATATCCCAATAATGAAATTCACTACTAAAATGCTCTTAAGGCTTTCAAACACAAGCTCTTCTATGGAAAAATTTTAATAGAAATTTTCTATCATGCAACAAGAACAATAAGAACAATCAAAAAATCTCAAAATTACTTGCCAAGCATGATACTATCTAAACCACTAGCTGAACAATTTAAACAGAATAAAAAAAACATAACTCATAGGACTATGAACAAAGAGGCTGAAATGTTGTCTTTAACAAGTCATCTTACAAGCAATCTTTCACAATGTCTTCTTTACAAATGCTCTTTCCCTTTGGCCACCAAGACCTAGAGCGAGACCCCCTTCCCTTCCTACCCTTGAAGCCCTTTTATAGTAACCTCAAGGTAGTTACAATCATCATGAGAAGGTGAGGTAAGTTACAAACATTATGGGTGGTTATAAACACCATAGAGATAAAAAAGCTACAGTTGACAAGTGTTCCATTTAGTTGCCAAGTGGCTCATTCAAATGCCATGTGGTCACCATGGAGATAAAAAAGTTGTGGTTGACAAGTGGCCTTTGTAGTGATTATAATCACCATTTCAATTGAGAGGCTACAATTTTCATGAAATTACAACATTTATAGGAAATTTAAAATGAATTCAAGTATCTAGTGGCTATATTCACCATAGGATTAAATTTTTATATGTGATGAATATCTTGTAGTTGCAACCATCATGATAGGCTAGGGAGCCATGGAGGACTCATGTTTTGTTTCTACATTTCTCATTATGGTATGGCCATAAATATATTCATATTTCAATTTTATGACCCCAAACAACATAGTAACTTTTCCAAACTAGTACCCATTTATCTATATTATTATTTTTCTTATGTCACTCCCAATTTATGTGCGAATTCTCTAGATCATGAGGATGTTTGACTTTTTGGAATAATAAAACCATAGTCAAGATGTCTGCAGAAGTCACAGGGCTGATTGGGTTTGTGTTTTATAGGTTGTAATAAGCTATATGGCTCAACTTTATCAGGTAATAATGTAGCATCCATAGAAGTCCAAAATCATGGATAGTTACAAACAGTATGGAAATTTTTCAAATCTCCTCCACATTCAATAATGAATGATTGAATGTTTACAACATTACCTTTTTTATGCTCATTGTATGATTTGTTAGGCTTGGAATGTTCAATAGAAAAACCTTTCGATGTGAAGATCTCGTCCGGTTCAGAGCTTCACTCATCACTTCATTTTGTTGGAACAATGTGGCCACTTTGTAGGTGAGAAGCTACCTATTTGTGACCAAGAGTGGCAAATTTCTTCAAAATCTTTATACGCAGAGTTGTAGCTCTTGGAACACTACAAGTAGGTTATGTATCGTAATTATTGGAATCTGGATATTTTGCGTGTTGAAATTTCCATGATTCATGACTCGATTAAAAAACTACTGGTGCAAATATGATGGGCCTACTACCACTTGCTCATTTATTCTATGTCGTACAATGAAGAATTCACAGTCGAGAAAATCATAACATTGATCCAAAGCTATGCAGGTTCCTTCAAGGTGTAGTAGGCTAACTATTACAGCAGGAATAACCTCATCGATAAAGCCCTATTTGGTTCTCAGCTTCTGGATCTGCTACTATTGCAGTGAAGAAGTATATTTATGGTTTTGCAAAAATAGTATATCAAAAACCTTGTGTACATCCCGTGGAACTACTGGTCTGTAATCATCATCATGAACAAAGATTCAACAAAATCATCCGTATAGTAGCACAACAGAAAACACCATGTTCCAGGTTGCAGATGCATGGAACCAACTAGAACCAAAGCCATTTTCATTGCAGTCATGTCCGATTATTTCCCATTAACACTCTTCAATTTCTACAACAAAGAAATGAAGAATTTCGCCATTTTCTAATGTGGTATTGTTACTAGAACAACTACAAATTCATCCCTGCTTCAGTAGTTGCAAATGCCGAGTCACTGGTGTCATCTAGATACACTGAAGCTCAGTATCAGAAGGTTTGAAACTCTGCTAAGCATCTCGATGATTTCTACACGAACTGTACATGCCCTACACTAGTGGTGCCAAAGGTGCAATGGAAATGATTACCACCATTGTTCCCTACGAGACCTCCATGTGTGCTCTGCGTTCACTAAATTTCTTGGACCAAATTCTTGGCAGGATGCCCTTGTTTACCATGATTTAAGATTTCTATCAGCTACAATTACCCACTACATTTTTCTTGGAGTTTATTTCTCTAGCATGCCCTGGTGCTCTATCAAATACAAGCTAGAAACCCTATTGAATTTTTCCCCTTTTATGCAAAGACTCCACTCTCTGTATACTGTAGATTATTGATGGAAATCTTCTTTTTCTTTTGCAAGTTCCAAGAGCAAATGATAATTGTGTTTTAAGGTTCTAACCTCCTAAAATCTTTGCCCTAGATTTACCTAGGGCTTCCTACGTTTTTCTTTCCAAAAACCTTTAATCAATTTTATCATACCAACCTATTCCATGAAATGGCCAAAATGTGCCAGCATATTTATGCTACCATAACTCACCTCACTACCAGTTTCTATGTTATGTTCAATGTCTTAGTTTGATGTGTTGGAATTCTTAGATAGATTCTTTTTGGTTGGTCCTTAACTTTTCATGACCATTAATCAACTATGGGACCCATGGACTCCTTATTTGGGGTTATGCAAGGGCAACAAGGGCATGAGCCTACTATGAGAAGGACCCACTTGCATATCTCTTGGTTTGGTTAGTTAAGTCCCTTACCTTTGACATCATTACAATCTTATCTTTCACGTATTTCATTGTACAAACCACTTTGTGCTCCTTGAACTCTCATTTTCCATCTCATTTTTATCATTTTTCCTAATTTTCTTAATTTTTGGGACTTCAACACCCTCTTCTTACATTTTCATCATGTTTGTGGTTGTTTGGGCTTCCATTTGACCCTAATTTTGTTCAAAATCTCTTTGTAATTTTCAAGTTTTGACCAAGTCAATGAAAGTTAATGATGGTCAATAACTATGTCGACAAGGCCCCATCAACATAGTAGACCACTTCAACTAGGCCTCGTTGATAAGGCCCCATTAACATAGTAAAAAAAATACTATAAATACTACTAAACTCTTAGGAATTGTTCACATTTGGTCCATAATGCCCAAGGAGCTTTTGCAATTTTCAAAGGCCAAAACCTTCCCAAGCCTATAACTCTCACTTTGTTCATCCAAATCACCCTGTTCTTAAATCCTACCATTACTAGAGGTAAGCTCTTAGTCATGGGGGTAGCAAACCCCAAGTTTTGATGATAATTTGTTTGAAAAATTTTTTAACTCCCCTAAAGGGTCAAGCGATGAATGCTATTCAATCATTAACTTTTGAGAATTTAATCCTTTCAACAACTTGGGTAATCCAAAGATTAAATTAATAATTAACTACATAATCTATCTAGCCATAATCACACCTTAGCCAAATGTAATTCCCTTATGAAACAAGGTATTCCAATCATTCTAAGTTACATAATAATTACTAATTTTTTGTTATGTGTGATTACAAATGGCACCAAGACCAAAGAGACTATAGGAAGAGGGACCATCACAACCATAAGAGAAGTGACCTAGAGGAGGAAGAGACCAATAAGAACATGGTCAAGAATAGGCTAAGGCAACCAATGCAACAAGACCTCTCAAAGATGAGGTTGAGGTGGAATCTATCCAACAAATTCTTGAAGAGGTAGCCACATCTAAACATCCATAGCGAGGTAAAGTGTTAGGCCCTATACCTAGATTGAAAGTCACACTTACACATGCATGTCTGAAATAAGTGGAAGTCATGAGGTCCAACACTTAGTTCTCCAAGAACTAAATTTTGAACAATTCCTTGAACAAGCTCTAGAAGATGTCAGAACTCAACTGCAAACCTCTCCCATGTGGCCAATCATCACTCCCAGTGGGGAGTGGTACATGGGGAAAATTTATCTCTTCTAGAATAATAAAAAATTAGGATATGCTATGAAAATTAAGGACATCCAAGTGTCTTACTTAGTAGAGGCGATTGCACAAGTCCTTAGGCTACCAAACAAAGGAACATAGTTGGTAGAGTTGTCAACACAAGGTTGCCTAAGAGCAGAGTGGACACAAGAGTGTGATGAGTGGCAAGGTACCCCTATGTCCAACCATATGAATCACAAGTGTTCACACATGATCTAGTAAAATTCCATGGATGGGACATGTTGTGATTATGGTTCACTATCTTCCCACTTGGACTAGTGGTAGCTTTGTCATGTATGGTTTAGTCTAGAGTGAGGCATATGATTTTTATTATTTTATATTTTATTGTTCTACAATTAATAATAGGTTAAAACTTAATTTGTAATTAATTCAAGTAATCTAATTACTAATTTATAACCAACTTCTCTAACATAAGTATCTAAACCTACTTCCCATGCATATCATAAACACATATAACACTGCTAGGTTTCAAATGTTAAGTGTTGCTAGGATTATCAAGAGTCATATGCATGCTCAAAGCAATCGTACTTATGTGCTTAATTTAACATGCATGAAAATGTAGATATTAACTAAGTACATGAAAAGTACATGGCATTGAAAGTAAATCTAATCTAAGTCAAAGTACTACAATGAATAAGAATCAATCTCAATCTTATTTTCGTTCATGGAATATGTCCAAGTACATTGCCAGTCAAATAAGACTTTGAACAACTGACTTAGATCCACTCTATGGGCACTCACTGACTTTTGTCTAAGATTACAAAATAAAAATATAAGAATTCAGCTACTCTATTGATAAAACTATGAAAAACTGATGCCAAATTGGAGCCCAACCACTATATTTATAGGCCAACATATATACACTGAAATTAGATACCTAACATCGCATCTAGACCCCAATGTCACGTCAAGACTCAATGTCAAGTACCCAACGTCGAAGCAAATAGAAAATAGTAATTCATCATATTTCAAGGCTCTAATATCAAGGCTAGGCAAATCATGACTCATCATACCCCCATGACTAAATGAAAACTCATCCTCAAGTTAAACAAAATGAGGAACAAATTACTTATAAAATATTGGGAAGGTGTGGGATTATTAATTGATATGCAAACTATTGACTACCTTTGAATGTCGCATTACATAATTTTATTCAAGTGGATGCATACAAAATGATAGAGTGACAAAAAGACTAGATAGACATTGATGATTACAAAATTTTTAGAGGTCCTTAAAAATCTACTGAAGATGATTCTTCTTGTTGTCACTAGTGGTAGTAAACTTTTGACCTTGAATGTTATGTCAGTGCTTCTCTAGTTATGCAAAACATTCTTGAAGGATGGACTAAAATTTCTTCTCATTGTCCCATGGATCTAGTAAACATGTGATGCTTGATATTTTACCTTGTATATCCTATGATGTGTCCATGGTCATATCCTCTTTTGTCCATCTCTTAGCTTTGTTTTCATGCTTGGAAAAAGACCTTCTTCCTTAGATGTTTCTTTTAGCATCACCTATAGTCATCAAAGAATCAACATTAGTTTTGGTAAACTTTTTTTTCTTAATAATCAACCCTTTTCGAATCCCTTAGTTTTATTTTAAGCACAAGGTAATTACAGCATACTATGCCCAAGGCTATGAGGTAACTAAAATCATCAAGCTATTCACATTATTTCGATCAATTAATATTAGTTACCATGATGTTCAAAAATAAGATGTTGGAAAATTTCAAAAATTTTAAAGCAGGCATCCCTAACCCCCATGACTAATAAGTGTAACTCTAGAAGCACATAGGTGTTTGAATAATTAAAACCAAATGTCTAATTTAGAAGATGGCCAAGAAATATTAATGGATATGGAGATAGAAAAGTAGGAAAAATTAATGAAATAGATGAGAAGTGGTCTCAAAATCATGCATAAATTTAGAGAAACCATCATTCATGTTTTGAAAGACATGAGGGTTAGTTCAAAGTCATGATCAACAAAAGTTATGCAAGTGGGTCCTCCCCAAAGTAGCCTCCTGCCATAATGCCCTTGCATAACCACTTCTATAGATATTTGTGGGCACCCAAGAAGTTAAATGTAGACCATGCCTTTATTCCAAACAACACTCAACTACCGTGGTTAGGATGTTACACTATATTACACAAAACTAAAAGGCTCATAATTGCATGTAGTAGTGAGGTGAATAATGGGATGAGAAGGGATTTTAGAGATTAGGATGTAAGGTACTTAACCATGTCCACAATAAGTTCTTGTGACAAGTGTGATGAAATGATCAACATACCTATTCATCCAAGTTCAAACCATGTCCATACCATGAATAGTGACCTCACATTGATGTGTTCCATCTTGCCAACCATCATGAGTCCACAACCACCACAAAGAACAATCATCACTCCAAAAAGAGAAGAAAAGAGAAAAAGGAAGGAAGGGCCTTAGTTAGAGGGGTGCCTACAATCATGGGTAACATGTCTTTCCAACCCCATAACTAGTGCTTGTAGCCCATTATTGTGTCTAAGGGGTGTGCATTGAATTCCCATTATTGTTTTTTTTATATATCTTTTTTCTTTTTTCTATTTTTTTGTGTTTTTTTTGTTTTTATTTTTTTTGTTTTTTTTTTGGTTGGATGTGAACCACACCATGCAAAGATAGAGCTACCTTTTTATTGGTTGATAGGGAAGTGATGATGCATTCCAAAAGGAGTCATAAACCACATGAAGGAAGTTAAGAAGAGATCCCAACAAGTCCCCTTGAGATCACACCCTTTGCCATTCCCACATGGTCATTTCCTCTTTCTTCAAGGTACAATGATCATTGATTAATTTTAGTTTCATAAAAGAAGAACCAAATTATTTTTATGAAAAAGACATTTTATTCAAAGAACTAGATGGATGGATGAGGTGGTTTCACTACTTTACACAACTACTTACCCAATCATCTTGATAGCATAGCACAAAAAAAAACCCAATACATAGTGTTGACTTTTGCATCATGACTTGGCAATTTTATTAATAAAAACATAAAAGACATTCATAAAACATAAAGAGAATGACTTAAGAAAAGTGAAAAATATAAAGAAAATAAAAATATTAAGAAATGGAAAACATATGAAGAATCAAAAAATTCCAAAACTGATAAGCAAATCAGTTACTTCCATACATCTTTGAGACAGTTTTATAGTCTCATTTTCAAGCCACTAGGTGTCTTTTGGTTTAGTGGCTACTATGTAGATTGGCTTTTTCTCACACACTTTTTCTTGAACTTTATGGTGGGTTGGTATAGGGTTTGTATTAATACTTTGAACTTCTAATCCACAACTACATCCTTTATCGTTATTGGTGAGGCATAGATTCTTCTCTCTCTCCACAATGATAGGTATATCATTTATGTCTTGTGTTGAAGTGATGATGGTTATTGGATTTTGTGTATGATTAGGAGACATCAATTTTGTGAGGAAGGTAGTTGCATCAAATTAGCCTTATGCTATTTCAAGTGGTGTAGTAGGTCCATGAGTGTTTTGCTTCGGGTTACAACCTTTCCTCTAGAAGGGACATTTCCAAGTCTTTGGTTGAGATCTACTAGCATTATCATTTACATATATGTTCACAGCAAAAGTGGCATTCTCTCATTAATTTTGTGATAATGAGCCTTCCTATGTTGCTAGAGGTGACATATGGTGTAGGTGAGCATGGGAATATTGAGGATATGATGTAGGTTGAGAGGTGTGAGATGGTGATCTCGTATAAGATGTTATAGGATAATGATATTTAGAAGAGTGTTAGTAGTGATTTGAGGTAGATGAAGTAAAACTAGTTGGTGAAACATGGTGTTGAACATCATGTTCATGTGGGTTTAATTGGTAGGAAGGATAGGGCTAGTTTGGTGGTGGCCTCCCCCATGACTATGATTGTTGCTACTACGGTTGATGCCAATGTTGAGGCTGGTAATGAGTCCCCCCAGGATACTATAGTTGGTTTTGGGGTTGTCTAAAATTACTGTGTGAAAGAGAAAATCTCTTGGGTAGGTACTTCTATACAAACTTTGGATTTAATACACCAACCCAATACTCTTGTAAATGCAACAAGATCAGGAAATGCCCATTTGGATGGTCATCTAGGCAAATGTCACATCCACCATCCTCTTTAGTGGTTGAGTCTATAGCCTCTTCTTCTATAGCCATTTCCCCTTCTTGCTGAAAAGTGTTCCTAGCTATTTCTCGATTTTTTCCTCCTTTTTGTGATCAAGTGATTCATTTTGCACTACTATCTTCTCTATGATTTCTTCGCAATTTTTACCTTTCTTAGTCATTGATTTTGACATCTTATCCAGCGTTTCTTTAATCTCAATGATAGAATTTTGTATTGGAAAGGTCCATTGTAAAATTTCCTCATTGAGAGCTAACTCTTTTTCCTTATCATAAATATGGATGATTTTATTTTGCAAAGTTGGATCCCAGCTATTTTCCTCTACATTTTCTCATCTACATAACTCTCCTTCTTTTACCACACACTTGATTAACTCTTTGATCTAATGGATTTGTAGCTTGTATAGTTGACCTAGAGCATACATCCCAAGGGTCTTCCTTGTTTTGTTACGATGCCCATCTATGATGTGGAAAAGTTGTCATTCCTCAGAGAAACCATGGCTTGGGAATCTATGTAGTAGCAAATAGTGTCTATCCAAGGCCACATCCAAGGGTTCCTAATTTTCTTGCTTCTACTCTTGGATTTGTCTTCTCAGGTTAAACATCCTTGCATAGGTTTGGTATTTTTCATTGAGAAGTTCCAACATTGTGGACCACCATATAATTGAATTTGGTTTCAACATACCACATTTTGGCTTCATTGATTAGTGTTCTAGGAAAGAGCTTAAGCTTTTGCGATATATTTTCAATATTGTATGAGGCACAGACATCATGGAAGGCTTGTATATGATGTTGTGGATCTGAGTTGTAGCCTCTTGCAAATTTAGAAATATTATTTATATCAAGCCTAGGTAAGCAACTATCCCAAAGATGTCTACGAGGTATCTTAATTCCCTTCATGATCTCCATTAGGCTCTTAGTGACCAACAAGGATTCATCATCATCAAACATGTTGTAATAAAAATTTCTATCTTTATTCATTTGATTGTAACAATCTTGTCTATGCTCCTTGTGATATCTTTGATTTTGCCCTTGGGTTTGATTTCTATCTTTATCTTGACCTCATAGTGGAGCTCTATCTCTATATCAACATTCATCTTCATTAGAACTAGATGTTGAAGAGGAAGATGAAGATGAGAAACTAGGAGAATCACCATGGCTTCTATAGTTCTCCCATTGGTCCTTTGATTTATCTTGTCCAGGTTTAGAGGAGGTCCTAGGCCTTAATTCCCTCCTTGATCTAGGACTTTCTCCATATCCTCTACAATTATCTACACTAGTTGAATGTAGTCTTTGAGTGTAGTAAGGATCTAAATGAGCATAGGAAACCCCTACTTGAGGTTGTTCACTTTCAATTCTCTTTAGTACATATCCTATCATTTCTCCTATGAGTGTTCTCATCATATAATGCATTATTGGTCTTGTGTGAAGAAGAAATGGTTATTTATAATTTTTTTAACAGATAGATTGTTAGTACCCTTATAGTGATCATGTATAATATAACTAATCTAGATAACTAACACCATCCCCAGCAATGGAACCAACGATGAGTGGCAAGTTATCCATACATCCAACCATACAAATCACAAGCATTCACACATGATTCGGTTGAATTCCATGGATGGGACTAGTTATGGCATCTAGATTACTCTGTCTTGATCACAGCTCACTATCTTCCCACTTGGACTAGTGGTAGCTTTGTCACATATGGTTTAGTCTAGAGTGAGGCATATGATTTTTATTATTTTATATTTTATTTTTCTATAATTAACAATAGATTGAAACTTAATTTGTAATTAATTTAACTAATCTAATTGCTAATTAATAATTAACTACACTAACATAAGTATTTGATCCCACTTCCCATTCACATCCTAAACAAATATAACACTGCTGGGTTCCAAATGTTAAGGATTGCTGGGATTACCAAGATTCATATTCATGCTCAAAGCAATCGTACTTATGTGCTTAATTTAACATGCATGAAAATGTAGATATCAACTAAGTACATGAAAAGTAAATTGCATGGAAAGTAAATCTAATCTAAGTCAAAGTATCACAATGAATAAGAATCAATCTTGATCTTATTGTTGTTCATGGAATATGTCTAGGTACATTGCCAGTCAAATAAGACTTCGTACAAGTGACTCAAATCCACTTTGTGGGAACTCACTAACTATTCTCTAAGATTATGGAATAAAACTACAAGAATTCAACTACTCTATTGACAAAACTATGAAAAATTAATGCAAAAATAGAGCCTAAGCACTATATTTATAGGCCAACATATATACCCCAATGTCGAATACCCAACATTGCATCTAGACCCTAATGTTGCACTAAGATCCTGATGTCATGTACTCAATGTCATAGCTTTGACATCATGTACTCAACATCGGAGTAGACAAAAAATAGTAATTCATCAAATGTCAAGGCTAGGAAAATCATGACTCATCATAGTGTTATGGGATTGACCACATGGAGTTTGGCATGCTCACACTAGCAAAGAGAGTTTATTTTAAGATAGCATCCTATCACCTCAATCCAATGGTGAGGCCCAATAATGTGAAAGCCTTCTTTACTCGAGCATGCATCACTGTGAGTGAAACTTTTTTAGCAAATCTTCCACAACTAATCTATCTAAAGATAGAAAAGTGCTTCAAGAAGAATGAATGTGCAAGAAAGACCTTTCCCTTCCCCTACTTGATTAGAAAACTATGCAAAAGGGCAAGGATAGTTTGCTATGCAAATGATATACTTAGACATGCTTCTAATGCTTTGTGGGTTGAGATGATGAAAGATAAGATGCCTTTCATGATAATAGAAGAGGTGTAGCAATGTCCACCTCTACCACCTACTCATGAGAAAATAGCGAAGACCTACACTATGATTGAATGCATGCAAAAATTTCAATAGCAACTCTTGAAATAATGAGAGCAGCAAGCAGGAACTAGTGGTGGAGATCCATCTACGTACAGACCATCCATGAGTCACCTGAGAGAAGTGGATTGTACAATCAGCTAGATGGAGGGACGTGGATCAATGTTGTTTGTTCAACAAATGTGATTACCTATGAGGTTGAATCCAAGTTCTTGAGAGGTGATGGTGTCTCTTTCTCAACACCATCTATTCCCAAAAATCTTTGGGAATGTCGCTTCATTTCTAGTGCTTGGAGGAGGGTGAAGAGGCAACTGTATTGCTGATGCAGCACTAGGTGTAAGAGATAGTTGCAGAGATCATTGCTAATCAAGTCATTAAGGCATTAAATGCACTTGTAGTGCCTGAACCAGATGTTTCTACACTAAAAGATATGTAGGCATCTACAAGGAAAATTAGTGAAAGATTAAGTATAACCCAACATGAAGAACTACTAGACCAATTGGTGGGAATCATGCAATTGATTTCAAATATCTTTAATTTTCCAAATATCATCACTACAACCCAGTCAAAGCTACTAGAGGCAAAGGGCAAGTGCCTCAACTTAGAAGGGCAACTTGAAACAACTCAAGCACATAATCAATGCTTGGCTATGGAAGTCGCCAAATTATGTGCCCAAATTTCTAATCCTACTCTTATCAACCCTACATTAACACGATATGAAGCTTTTCAATAGCTTCAAGAACAACTTCAATGGGTTGATGGAGAAATGGTAATGACGGTCTTTAATTAGTCAATAGTAGAAGCTAAAACTCACATAGTATGGGAGGACTTGATGCAGACTCACTAAGAAAATGAAACCTTGACTATAGAAAACCATCAACTACGAAATGTTGATGCACAAAAACAACAGTTAGAAGAATTTATCTATCACCAGTAGGAGTAGCTCACCATGGCAAATGCTAAACTAAGGAGATGGGTAGGAGAAAATCGTAACCTCTTCATGGAGGAGGTCCATGTCTTATGGTAGAAGTCAACTATTGAGATTGCCACCTAGAAGAATGAGGCTCTAAAATTCAAAAAAGTTAAAAAAAAATCATTACAGAGACCAGGTTGGCCTACAAAAGGAGGTGAATGAAGAGCATATCCAACTGGCAAAGGCAAAAGTTAATGAGGCCATTCAAAAACTCCAACAAGGCAAAGAATTGTGGCAACCCATCATCAATTGATGCCTACAACAAGACAAAAATTCACATGAAGGAGTTGTAGATTGAAGAGATGATGGAGTACATGGAGCTATCCAATCTCCATTATGCAAACTTGATGATGCTAACTGCTGGATAGCCATAGTCTGAACTTGAAAAGTTAGTGACCAACTCATACTTATTGTATAAGGCCTAGTTCAAAACCCATAAAGACACTAAGAAGAAGCTTGCAGTTGTGAATGTTGAACTCAAGGTTCTCAAGGTGAAATTCATCGACCAGAGATCAGTTGTAGAGAACCTAGCCAAAAAAACGAATGACTACTAGGTGCTATAGGACACACTTCAAGCATTCAACATTAAGTGCACGCAATTTTTGACCTAGTTTGTTAATGTGAAGTAGATCTTTCCAATTTTTTCTTGTCCTTGGGATGTTCCAACCCTAGCCCACATCGGCAAAGCTACATGAACTGTGAATGATCCCAAGAGTAAAGAAGAGAAAATGAAGGCATTATTGGATGCTTTTCACCTTCCAACTAAAGTAGCAACAATAGTAGGATAGCCATAGCCACCTCTACCACCACACGTGCCTAAAGCTAGTGAAGGTTCCTCAGAACCTTAGAAGCCACCATTGCCTAGGATTGTCTGACCTTCTCTATCAACTTCACACCATCAAAGAATGTGTTGTCTAGTTTTGAAGAATCATGTCATGGTGTTCAATTTTATGTCATGAACACCACAATTTTTATAAGGTGTAGATCCATACACTAGGCACTCAGTTGTTATGTCCATTTTGTCTTGTTTTATTTTGTTATGTCAAAGTTAGTCAATAATTTCATACCTTCCTAATTTTGTAAAGAACTCAAGGACGAGTTTTCATTTAATTGTGGAAGCATGATGAGTTTCCATTTGTCACATCAACTGGGCCCCATCAATGTAGTCTGTTGTGTCGATGAGGCCCTATCGACTAGGCCCCATTGACAAGGCCTCGTTGACATATTCAATTGCATCAACATGGCCTCATCGATGCAGGGTCTATTCCAGTCTATAAATACAAGCCACCAGCCACACTTATGGTAAGCAATTCTCATAGTAGTAGTAGAGCTCTTGCAGTTTGTCTATTTGAAAGTTAAAATATTTTTCTCAAGTGCCCATAGCAGGAATCATTAAGTGTATGAATCTTTATTCGAGCATTGTTGCACCTAAGCATGATAGTATGTGCGGCAATAAAGAAGAGCTTTCTGATAAACCTTGTAGCATTATGGATAGATTAAATATTTCATTTATGCATTTAATTTTTTCAATTATTTATTCAATGTTTTCCAGTAATTAAGCTAATTAAGATAATTAGCATGATAAGCTAGATAGATTAAATACATATGTACGATCACTTTGAGCATAACATGTATCCACTTGGTAATCCCAGTAGTGTTATTGTTTGGTATGTCTAATAGTGTAGTGTTGGGTAACCCAACAATGGATATGTGGGTTCAAGACATGTACGAAAAGTGGGACTGGATACTTATGTTAGGATTAGCTAGAGGCCAGTAGGTTAGTTACATTGAATTAGCCATTAAATTACCTTGTCTTTATCTCTATTTAAGTACCAAGGCTATACAATAAAAATCATATGCCTCAATTACACTTAACCATACCCTGTGCTTCATAAGTGTAATTGGGAAGACAATGAATGACCTTAGGGTAAGGTTCATTTCCTAGAAGACTAGTGCACTAGAAACTATAAAGTCCATAGAATTTGACTAGATTGCGTGTGAATGCTCTGTGATTTGTATGGTTGGACGTAGGTGTACCTCACTGCTCATCAATTTGGAAATGTCTTCAACCACTTGTTCTCTACTCTATTTGGAAGCTTGGATGTGTAGTTATTTTCCAACCACAAGAACATAACTATGATCTCTCTTTAGGAGTTAAATATAATATTCTCCAAAGATGCATCATTTTAGCTACAACTTCAAACAAAAAAGCTCCTAACGAAAGCTAAACAATTATTTTATTTTCTACACTATTAATTTCTTTTTGGTTTAGAGGCTCAATGATGAGAAGCTTTCAGCTTTTGTTGCTGTATATTCATTATTTATGATGGATGTTTTTTTTTATATTTAGAGAAAGTTTCCTCTCTCTTTTTAAAAGAGACACTTCAGTAAAAAGTGAAACCTCATGAGGGCACCTCTAAATAAGGATAGGTCTAATCCTTTTCTTAGCAGAAAGTAGAGTTTTTCAGAATTGACTAAACATGAAAATTTGAAAAGGTATCCCCAAAATCATTTACATTTTCTTTAGACACTCTCTTCAATGATTAGATTTGCTTTGAATTTTTTTAATATTATAGTTTATATTTTGAAGTCGAAAACCAATCCCCTCCTTAAATATTTCATTATTTCTTTAAGCTTTTTAATTTAAAAAATATTTATCATTTTCAATGTTAAGACTATTTTGTCTCTTTTAACCTTTTTTTTACTATTGTAATTTGCAATCATGGGAAGAGTTCATGTGAGAGCAATGTTGCAACCTGCTACAAGGAGGGTTAGAATTCAAAGGTTTGTTAAATTTGTATTTAGACAATGGCAACACCTATGCAACACCTATGCAAAACTGAAGGTAAAAGTTATTGGATGGATTGATCGCTTTCCTGAAATATTTTCATCGTTTCTTTTAACGACAAAATTTTAATCAAGTACGACATACGCGGGTGGATGTGTGTAACGTATGCCGTTACGGCTGAGACCTCCTTTACATGTGTATTTCTCAGTCGTTGACTTAGGTTGGAATATGGGCTTGAATTTTCTATTAATTAAGCTAGGAATACGGGACGCTCATCGACTGATTCGTTTAGGACTTTGTCGTGTATTTTTAAATATTTTATTAATTATGGGTGTTGAATCTAAAATAAGTGAAACATAAGCACACTTTAAAGATATGTAGTAACTTAGTACTCACGGAAATCAAACCCATGATTCATCTAAACATAGAACCATGATATGGATTTGTATTCTTAAATGTTTCATTAATTAAGCTAATTAATTCACTTATTATAGATTTCCAACCCAAAATAACTATAACCTTAAATAATATAGAATCACGATCACCTGTACATTTGTTTATTTGGCTGAAAAACAGCTTTGCATTTATAATTTACTGGGAGCCAAGGGAAGCCTGAAGCAGAGGTGCAGAAGAGCGGAAACGAAAGGCCGGCTGGATTATTAGAAACTTAGCCGCAGAAGACAATGCGGTAGCCCCCACCGGAGGGGCAGGTAGAGGTAGAAGAACGATCCTCTTTAGCATTTTTAGCATAGGTGTAGGCCTGGGGGCACTTCTGCTTGAAAAACTGACTGTAATTGGTAGGACCGCAGGTGTCCTGGTAGGAGCCGGTGCAGCAGTACTGATCCTGGTGGTATTTGTTGCAGGCGCTAAGGCAACCGCCTGCGGTTTGGAGATCGGCGGGGCAGACGCTGGTGATGTCAACGTTGCAGTTGACGGTGGTGTAGCCTCCGCTTGTTGGGTAGACCGACAAGGGAACGTTGAAGCCTTCAATGAGGGAGATGTCGTAGAAGTCGGTCTTATGGTCGTGGTTGCCGTTGAGGGTGTACTGAACAAGACTGGTGGGTGGTGCCCCTGAGAGGCTGCACTGGAGCTGCCCTCCGCAGTCTCCGGTCTGGCAGGAGCCGTGGCCGGAGCCATCGAAGTTACAGCCGGTTCGGCCCCATATGCGGCCACTCTGGGTGCCCGCAGCCACCTCGAAGGGCCGTGACTGGCCCGTGGGAACCTCCTGGCCTCCGCCCGGGTGACCGGGCGCCCACACCGCCGCCCACACCGTGTACCCGCATTTGTTCTCCACCGTGAATGGCACCGCATCAGTTGCTGCCATCAAGACTTGTGACTTGTTAATTATGAAACTGAAACTGAAATGCTTTTTATTATTGGATGGAAGGAGTATAGTACACTTTATCAGTAAAGTTATCAAGAACTTTCAGAATGTTCAATTAAATTGTTAACCATTATTTACCATTTGTGGTAGTTTTACTCTAGAATATGTCAAGAATATGCGATGCTTATCTTCTATTGCTTATAGCTAATTTAATAGATACAATACTTTAACTCGTTGCAATATTAAAAATACCATCATCATGGCAGGTTAATATGTTCTTTTAGATACAAAAGAGGTGTTGAAACCAAATAATTTCACTATTGAACAAAAAGTATACTGTAACACATATGGCTAAACTTAAGATGTTATAAGAATGGAAGAATAACAACATATGGCGAACATAATAGTTCACTCCCTTTACTGGAACTTGCAAAACAAACAGTTAAACTGCATATAGAACGAGAAAAAACAAACCTTGTAAAGCTGCAAACAGTAGCAATAATGGCAACAGCAGCACCATCTTACTCATGTTTGGCTATATGGCGAGTGTTGGGAACCAGCCGAAGATGGACAGCTATTTGCTTGAATATGGGGGAGAAATTGCATAGCCTATGATATTCGAGCAAAAGAGTCGTGAGTGAATTGGATTCTGGACACAGAAGTCTTGTCTTGAAGATAGGTCAGTGTTTGGCGCGCCTGGACGCAGTTTTAGTGAGCACGACTTTAACGGTAACAATGGAAGACGATTTGTCTGCACCTTTCTTTCTCACACTTTCTCTTCCACGGCATTGGCTCTTCCTGCGTCTCGGTCTACGTTCTAGACCAAGTTTTCCTGGACAACTAGAATTGTCTACTGAGTTGGTGTTTACGCATTCCTGCGATTGGTCATGCCTATCGTCTTTGAATTGAATTATCTTCCTGGCATTGTCGGTGTTCTCTAGAAACGAAAATTCAGCTTCCCTGGTGCTTTCTGTTCCTTTTAGGAGATAAGTAAGTGCTTTCTGTTCCTTTTACGAGATAAGTAAGTGGTGCTTTCTGTTCCTGTTCCTTTTAGGAGATAAGTAAGTGGTGCTTTCTGTTCCTGTTCCTTTTAGGAGATAAGTAAGCGGTGCTGTCTGTTCCTTTTAGGAGATAAGTAAGTGATTGAACACCCAATGCACATGCTGGGAATATACTGTGCTTACTTGGTAACTAAAAGAAGCAACTGCAAATACGACCAAATAATGTCATCATGGCCTTTAACACCACTACGCCGGGATATAACAAAATCAAATTCTATGCATCCCCGTTAGACAGCCAGGGAAAGGACGTTATTAAGAAAGATACATACTTGTTAGTCCTCCTTCATGGAAAAGTTAAAATTTTATATATATATATATGCTTTCCTTCCTTCCTTCCTTCTTGGCATTATGGTTATTCTCCAAAAACAAATATTTAACTCTCCTGCCCTGTGCAAGGCAATTAAGTTCAGTGCTTTCTGTTCATGTTGAAAGTCATCAAACAGCATTGCACATGGTAAGAAAATTCTGTGCATAGTTGGTAGGGGAATATTCTGTGCATAGGTGGTAACCTATGCATCAAAAGAATCTGATTCGTGGAAGCCAGGAATCCAGGATTCGTGGTGGTGTGCCTCCAAAAAAGTGGTACCGGTTCGTAGCTGGGGATGTGATACNACCATTTCCTTACTTAGGAGCCATAATCTGGCCAAACATATAATTTCTGCAACAACCAAAATGACAGCAATAAAATGAAATCCTTTTGTTACTCAATCCAATATTTCCAAAAATGAAATTAAGCCTCAAGCCTCAACCAAATTTATAACAAATCAGGTCTCCTAATACTTTTTTTCAGCTACTACCTATGAGTACCACCCTAGGGACTACCTGTGATTAGGGCCATAGGGCCATGTTGAAGATGACCGCATTATAAGAAGATACAACTTAGCTAAACTAGGCACAGCCCAGTAACTCATCTCACCTACAATGATGGAAAACCTTTCAGACACTGAAAAATCTGCACTAGTCATGATGATGAAAGAGAAGTAAAAACAGAGCCCCATAAGTGGCCATTGTCCATGTGCCGGTGGGCTTCATTGCTTTATAAGCAAACAGATTTTTAAAAAAGTTGAACAAGCATCCATCTGTCATCATGTTCATGACTCATGACCCATGACGATTACCCTGTTTTATTTTTTCTTTTTCCAGCAGAGAGATGAGAAAAAGAGCAAAAACCAGCAATGAACAATAAACACGCGTGAATGTGTGAGTCATGGCGGAACCTTTGATGCTTCCAAAGCCGGGCGAATTTATGCAAATGCAATGTTTTCCACGCACGCCCCGTCCAAAACTTGATTTCCGTATGACCCATAATTGCCCCTTCGTCCTTCGGTTACCATAGTAGCCCTTTCGTGATTTCCGTGTTTGTTTATTTATTCGTACCCCCTTGTTTTATGTGGTCCGTCTCATGCCGTTGCCATGAATCTTGATTGCTTGGTTGCCATGAATCTTGATTGCTTGGTTGTGACTTAACAATGAAATGAAATTTTTGGTATGATTCAGAACAGGAGAAGATATGTAAGATTTTAATGCAAAATGCAGACATCGCAAGAACTAAAAAGGCAATAACAATACGAGGGAAGGCAAGGCGACCATATCAATGTATATGTACAAATGCAGACAAAATTTCATTGGAAATTATGAAATACGTACGCATTGCGAATTTAATGCGTTTTTGTACGCGCTCCCGAATCCGACGTGAACAGTTCCTCAAAATTTATCCGGAGTCGCGAATCTCCGGCGCAAAGAATTTAAGTAATTTTGAGATTAAAAATGAAATTATATTGCAGAAGTAAGAGATGTTCTGGATGTAAATAATCGAACATTCAGATAGACGTGAATAGTAAAAAAGGCCAAAAAAGAACTTGGGTAGCTCAGTTTATTTTATTTTGTTGGGACAAGTTAAAATAATAATGAAGATAAAGAGATGTTGTGTCAGAAGGAAAAAGTTATATTGAATGTTTAAACTGAAACTGAAATTTTATTGCATAAGTAACCTTAAAGAAAATTACAAAGGAGAGTGCTGGCTTCGGCAAGGATAAGGACCAGGACCTAGGTGAAATTTGAAACATAGCAACCAAATTGTATTAAAAAATCTAAGAAAAATTAAAACTGTAGTGATTTATTTAAATAATTGAATATTTTTTCTTCACAAGAAGAGTATATAACCGATCTATATAGAAAGCACATGGGAAAGAATCGACAAAAAATGATTCAAAGAATTTGTAAATAAACAAGGAATTCAGGTAGCTGACGACAATGGCAACAGCTACAAAGAAAGAAACTTAGGCCAACACATCCCCTACACCGCCAATGCCAAATATGAAATAATTAAGATCTTAAATACTTAATCATCCTGTATAATATCTGTGCCGGTTATAACAATAATCATTTTAGCTTACAGCTGTGGAGAAACCTTGGTTATATGGTTAAGCCGTTAAGATGGTGAGGCTCTAGTTTAAGTTCCATAAATCCCTCCAAAAAGTTCAATCATTTCAAAATATTCATTATTATGAAATAACACTGGCTATCACAAAACGGTATCTAAAAAATTAAGTATTCTTAATATTTAATAGTATCCGATTAACGCTTCATTATATGACTAGTAAATATCCTTGATATTTAATGGTATCTGGTTAACGCTTCGTTATTTTACTACTATACATGATATTATTGTGTTATTTTAGTATTCCAGACATAAAAATATCGTATAAATGCATACGTGAAAACGAACCTTGCAAAGTCGCGCACAGCAGCAACGGAAACACAAGCAACAGAGCCATGTTCCTCTTGTCTTCGGGCTGTATTTTTGAAGAAGAAGATAACGCTGTTAGTAGCATTCAGATAATTACCAGCTTCTCTTAAATTTCCATGAATACTGGTGAAACATTGCATAGCCCGGGCTTCTATTTATAGCAGACTTCCCTGCCAGTCAAGCTAGCGAGTCTTGATCGGATCCGATACCGGGTCTGGGTTTCCAATGTGAAAAGGGACGAGGCAGCCTCACTTTTTTCGTTAATGGCGTTGCAGGGATTTTTGTTGAAGCTGAGGGTGGCTTTGATTTTTCCGGAACGTTTATTTCTGCTACCACCTACCCCACCCCACGGGCCACGGCTTGACCATCGACCTCGATACTGTTTCTCGATGCATTTTTTAGGCAAACGATAAATCAATCGACATTTATTATGTGTTATGTGACGGATACATAGTACATGAAGGTATGCATTGCATACATACATACTTATACAAAGTGCTCTACCTTAAAAAAATTCTAAGTATATGTGATAATAGATATCAAATTTGTATAAGAATTGAACACTCTCTGGTTGGCAAGCAAGGGTGGGATCCAAGGACATATGTTTAAATAGTAAAAAGATATTTTATGTGTAAACCAACTTGTAGAGAATAGTGATATGTAATTGCAATAATAAGTGCAAGGTTAAGTATTTGATTTTTGTAAAAATTTTATATCTATTATGACATATACATAAAATTTTTTAGCCTGGAAAACTTTGTATGGGTATGTATGTATGCCATGCATACCTTCATGTGCTATACATCTGCCACATAATAGATGTGGATCGGTTTATGGTTTGCTGATGTGCTTGTATTTGAAATATAGTACATCCTTTGCATTGTTCAGTACACTTGATTTGATTTGGAATTACATCAGTTTATGTTCTTGTTTTTTGAATTTTATTTTGATTTGGGTAATTAATCAAAAGGTAAGGTACATAGCTTCTGCAATTACTTTATGTTCTTCTGGAATATGTTTGAAGCCTAATTTTCTTGACTCACTTTTCCAATTTTCTAAATCTTAGACTAAGAATGTTTCGATTTTGCAATCATGTTTGACTTTAACAACCATGTTGCTTCCAAGTTTGAGCACTTATGGTTGGTTGGTAGTTGCCACAACCATGTTGCTTTCAAGTTTGAGCACTTATGGTTGGTTGGTAGTTGCCATTAAATGAAGTCATTAAAAATTGCCAACTACTTGACTTGCTTAGCATAGCGATATGATATGAAATAGAAATTTTGTTACTTGGAAATACTTTAAAATTTGTTATTTTTTAATTGAAAAAATATACTTGCTATGAGCTTTAAATTTTTTTTTTTGAAAACATTATAAGTGTTTTTGAGCAATACTTGAAACAAATCAATTAAGTTTGCAACTATAATATATTGATTATATTTAATGTTCTTAAATGTGGTATTCTTCTTCAATATTTCTTCTTCATGACAAAATTTAACTCTTAGATAATAAGAAAATTTGAGCCATCTAAACATTTCAACTAATATGATCACATTCATGCTTGCTAATTGTGCATAGTAATTGATAAGGAATAACAGCATGGCAAATTAAGGATGATGAATCGTGATTTATTAGGTCATGATATCGCGTACACGATATCATGGTCTAGCTCATGATATTGTATATGCCATATCGTGGTTCCTATGTAAGCCTATAAATACACAATGGGGTGCACAGGAAAGGAGTCAGCTTTCAATAGTCAGTTTAGTATTAGAGTAGGATCTTTTTGTCATTTTTCCCCTCAACTCTTTTTCCCCAGTGCATGCCCACAGTGTGATGATTGTAATTGTACAGCACCTTTATTCGAGTTTGATATACTTGGACACACACATGACTGGAAATAAAGATTGAGATTACTTCATCATTGCAGCATTCACTTAGATTAATTATTTAATTGTTATTGTTATTTATTGCTTTCGTGGTTAATATCTCTTCATCCTAAACTGCTTAAATGTGGAATGAGGACAACTTAATCATGAGCATTCAAGTGTGACTACTTAGTATCCTAGTAGCGTACCTAGGCCATGTGCTTGGTAATCTCAGTGGTAGTCGTGCATGAGGTCCAAGATGTGTATGAATGATTAAGGAACATATGCTCATCGCACTTAGGCTAGCTTAGACTCTCTTCACCCTTTCCCTCTTAGCTTAACAAGTTACTTTTCATTGCCTCTAGGAGTAGCACTAGCTTAGGACCATTTATACATCTCACTCTAGACTAAACCATATGTGACAAAGCAAATACTAATCCAGGTGGGAAGACAACAAACTACAATCAACAAGTAAGTATCTAGATACCACAACTAGCCCATCTACGGAGTTTAACTAGATCGTGCGTGAAACACTCATATTCGTATGGTTGAGTGTAGGGGTACCTCACCATTCATCATTGGCACCGTTGCCAGGGATGGTGTTAGTTATTTAGATTAGTTATATCATACAAGATCATTGTAACAAAGTATTAACGATATATCTTTCAGGAAAATAAATAATAATAATAATAATAATAATTGCAATTAAATCATAGACAAATTTACAACTCTGTCTCTCTCACAAGACTATGATAATGCAACAACTAGTAAGGCAATTCATTGGAGAACCAATGAATTATATAATGATGAAGATGAAGTTTGGAGTACCTAATTTGATGTAGGGGTTTCCTATGAACATAAACTAAGACAACATCAATCCAACTCACGAATGCATAACATACCTAGTGATGATGAACCCCTACTGGCCACTACAAGCCCAATGGAAATACAAGAGGCTATTCAAATATCCCACAGGCATCGCAAGGAAAGTTGTCTACCTAGGATTGCTTTAAACAACTTTCCCAAGTTCACAGGAGGCTATGATTCATATCTACAACAGCATATACAAGCCTTCTATGATGCCTGTGTATGGAATAATATTGATAATGGGTGGAAAGAACTTAAGCTCTTTCCTATGACACTCGTTGGCCAAACAAAAGTGTGGTATAGATCGTTAAAACCAAAATCAATATGTAGTTGGCAAACAATGGTAGAACTCTTTACTGAACAATATCAAACCTATGCCAGAGTGTTGGCCTTGAAGAGACAAATCCAAGAATGGAAACAAGAGTAACATGAACCCTTGGACATGGCTTTAGAAAGATATTATGCATTGTTAAATAGCTACTTAGGTCATGGGTTCTTTGAGGAAAGGCTAATGTATCACATCATGGATGGGCTCTATAATGAAACAAGGGAAACCCTAGGGATGTATGTCCTAGGTCAACTATATGAACTACGGATCCACCAATTTCAAGAGCTTCTTAAGTAGGTAGCAAAAGAAGAATGAGAAATGGCTAAATGGGAGAATGCTGAAAAATATCAATAGGCCCAGAAATCAATAAGGGCCCATGATTATGAAGAGGAGAAATCAACTCACCTGAAGGAGTTGGAACCATCTTTGCTAGTACTACAATCATTGGATGAAATTAAGGCAAAGATCAATAAGATGATGGAGTGGATACATGAAAAATGCAGAGAATATGGCAACATCATTGGAGGTAGAGTTATGACAACCCAAGAAATAGGAAAAAACACCTTTAGATGATCGGAAAGAAGGGTTGAAGAGAATNACATCTACATGAGCATTGGGGAAGAATGTTACATCCAAAGTTCATGTAGAAATACTATGTTCAATCATAGTGGCAACAATCCCAGTTGTGGGGGAGGCCATCCCCAAACTGGTTACACCTTTCATACCATCTGAACCTAAGTGCTTATCAAGTTCAACATCCTGTTTCCCCAACTGGGTCAACATCTTCTACCTCACCACATTATTATTATTCTCCTCAATACTATCAACCCATATCCTCTCCAATAGGACCACCACTTGTGTACATTATGCCTCTCCTCAATTTCAACATTCTCATCCTTCATCTCCTTCTCCATTGCCACCAAGTGTTCTAGAAGGTTTTGCACCACAACATCAACCCATGAACATTAGTTATGTTTCTACTGTCAATAGCAATGAGAATCCTCCACAACATCATAGGTGTCCCTTCTTTAGACCTGACCGTAGAAAGGGACACCATAGTTTAGAAACCACTACATTTGCCAACTTAGCACAAGTCCAACACTGTGGTGCATCTTCCTATTTGAACCCAATGCCTCATGTTACCTTATTAGGGCCACCATTCAATACTACAACAACTATGCGGCCCAATGAATATACCCACATGGGGAGACATGTTGATCCTTGCATACCATCTTATGGTCACAAGTACCATAGTGGATCAACTCCTTATAAATTAACCACATCTTCTAACTTGCCCCACTATGTTAACTCTAATCAAGTGTGTGAACCCCAATGAGCTAAGTATGACTGGGTCTCAATATTTTCAACATGCAAGGATCCCAACCTTCCATTTATTAATTCTAGCCATGCTCAACCATTTAGTTATGGGGGTATCCCCCATTCTAACAACAACAGAATTAATAAATGTTTTCCTTTTCTTTGATTTTACAACTTTTTGTTTTCCAATTCTTGACATTTTAATTTATTGCTTTATCTTTATGTGTTTTTATCTTTTTATGAGTAATCTCATCTATGAATAAAGTACTCATGTGACTCATTGGTTGAGATGATGTTCTATGCTATCAAGTCTTAGGTAACTAATTACTTAAACAGTGAGCCCACAACATCCACCTACCCATTCCATTAATAAGAGGTTCTACCCTAGGTACAATGATATTCCTAATCATTAAAAGTTAAAGTAACTTTGTGTTATTATACCTAGAGCAAAGAAGTATGGAGCAAGAAGGAATGACTAGGGTGTGACATCAAGGGGACTTGTGGATTCTCTTTGGTGACATTTGTAGGAGTTATCATGCAGCTTTGTTGTACTAAGATCCTTGTAGATCTAATGAAAAATGGGATTAAGAGTAATTAAAAGGCACTCAATCAAGGAAACTCAATGCTATTCTAGGGGGTTCCACTGGAAAGACATGCACCCATGCCTAAAGGTAGGTAGCTTCTTTGGCTTAAGCATTTATTCAAAAAGAAAAAAAGAAAAAAAAATAGAGAAAAAAAAGTGCCACAAAGCAAGATCACTTCTCCCTTGTATGAAATGCCAAGTGATCGTATGCCTTGCCATCATGATGCTCTCATTGTTTTCTATCATTGGATGAAGCAATGTGATGTCACTGATCAAGGGAATGGGCTTGGTCTTGAGTTTTGAGCAACAAGTTAATGACACATTAATCATGCCTTACATTGAGGATTCATTGTGCCCTAATTTAGTTACCTCATGTCCCAGTCTCTGCAATCCCTTCTACAATTCACCTCATCTTGTTGTTCATGAAATTGTGAATTGTGTCTTGTGTAGCATTGAATTCATACCTTATCACGGTGGTAGCTACATGTGTGTGTTTTCTGGAACTGGTGTGGATTACAATTAACCCTTCTAGTACCTATGGACATTTTAAGGTGTGGTTACACAAGGGAATTATATGTTAGAACCTACTTTCAGGAGGATCCACTTGCATGAATTTTTTAATTTGCACTTGTCCCACATTACCCTCACATCATTTTACATCCTCTGAGTATTGCATTACCAACATTATTCTTTCCCTTATCATCCTTCCGGTTCAAACGTTTCTATGTACCAACACATGTCCTTTTTCCTCATACTCTTCATAACTTCCATCATCATATTTTACACCATTATCCTATCTATGCCTTTAGGCCTAATCAATATTACCCTAAACCCTTTACATCAACTTCAAGTCCTTTATTTTTGAGTTAGGAATTTCAAAAAATTTATCCACTTTTTTTCTAAGTACCCTACTTCAAACAGGCCATGATATCATGTATGCAATATTGTGTTCCACGAAAGCTATAAATATGCCCCCACCCCCTTCGAACATCAACATCATTTACAACTGTTCATGCAAGGGAGTTTTTCAAATTTTCTTCTATGACTTGCGATTGTGTATCTCTTGTTCCAATAGTCGTAACTTGCTTGCTAGCGCTCTGATTTTCATTCCGCTTGAACCTATATGAACCTGGAGTGTTCAACTTAATCGTGGGGGAGGGGTACACTCTAAATTATGCATAGATTTTTCAAAGTTCATCATCACCCATAGGACACTATCAAGGATAATTAATTATACAGAAATGATCAACATGTGCCAAAAACAACTTCATCTCCTCACTTATACTAGGAAATTAAAATTGTGAAGCCACCTAATCAAAGTGGGTCAAATATTAAAACTTTTTAGAGACATTTTCACAAAAAATTCCAAACTTTAAATCATATGGAATAAGAGATGAATCCATTAAGGCAAGAAGTAAGGTATAACTTAGCTTTGGTAAGCAACCTTACTAATGACTAACCCCATGTGATTGAAGATGGTGCCAAAGCATGGACAATAAGAAGGACCCTCTCAAGGTGTGTCCCAGTAACCCAAGAGAGGCAGAAGACAAGTGTCTCCTGAACAACATGTAGAGTAGGAGGTGCAATCATTTAGCATCCATCAAGAGATTCCTGCTACTATACAATCGAGATAGGTAGAAGGAGTAGCTACTGCAGCACCTAAATAGGGACAATAGCTCATTTTGCCCCCAAAATATGTTTAGGCCATCCATGAAAAGTCCATGTTGGCTATAGTGATCATGGAATGGAACTTTTGACCTTTCATGAAATTTTCTCCTGAGACTATTAGGGACCAACTCAAAAGGTCTTCATTATGGCCTATCTTCTCTGAAAGTGGTGCTTGGTACTTAGGAGAAACATACCAATTTTAGCACAATAAGGAAGAATGCACCACAGTCAACATTTGTGGTGTGTTTGTAGATTTTTCCACCAAGGCCATCTTGAAAGTGTTGAACCTTCTGAATGTAGGACCAAAAATTGCTCACATGTCCACTCACTCTGATGCTAATGCACAAAGAGTTTGGTTGGATAGGGCATACAACAAAGAAGATAATACATATGGAGAGTTGACATTGGAAGAAAGGATATACTTAAAGATTGGTGCTTATCACATCTTCCCCACAAGAGGATTAAAAAGAATCTCAATGTATGAAGTAAGAAGAAGTGTAATATTGATGGGAAAGGCTAATGCTAACCTTCCTCATCTATATCTCATGGAGAACTCGTGGTGGTTTGAAGAACACAAGATGGGGAAGTTCCAATTTCCCTTCCCTTGTCTCATTAGGAAGTTGTGAAAATGTGCTGGTATTTTTGGGTACACCAATGATGTCCTCAAAAGAGCCTAGAATGCTTTGTTTGCTGAACTGCTAAAGCCACCAGCTTCGAGGAAAAGTGTTGGTGAGACACTAGAGCCAGAGTAAGAGCAAGAATAGATGGTGGAGCCCACTACAACTCAAACTGCAGAGCCTAGCCAACTTCCAAGAATGGTACCTAGTCAACAACAAAAAGTAGGGACTAGCACGAGCCAGCAAGATCAACCGCCATCACCACCATAGGATTATTGACCATCGATGAGATGGTCAGTTAGGGAAGTTGTGTTGATGCTAATATCTTCCACATCATCGATGAAACCATACAACCCATAGTTTCTATTGATTATGCACAGGGGAAGGTGTCCATCCAAACAGAAGGAGGGGATTCTTATTGGTCACAATAGATTTCAGGAAACGTTGTGTCTTTCTAGGTGTAATTGAAAATAGGTGAAGGGGCCATAGTGATGGTCATGCAACACTAGGATGTAGCCGAAGCTACAGAAGTGGTCACAGACCACATCATAGAATCTCTCAATGTCCTTGTTATGCCAACATACGATTTCATAGGAGCACAAGATGCTCAAACTTTGGCTGGTCACTCAATGACTCCTACAGAGCATGAGGATGTCCTTGATCGATTGCTACAAATAGGACAAGTAATGATGTCCTTGTTTGACATTCCATAAGATGTCATGGAAACACAATTAGACCTCATCTCCACCAAAGAAAAGTTGTTCATGGTAGATATTAGGGTTAAGCATGTGGAAGAAAAGTTGACAAGACTCCAGGAGAGGCTCATCACCCTGCAAGTTGCATAGTGGAACCCATCTCAGTTTGTTCCTGTAGACTAGCTAGGCATTTTCAGGATAGATCATCTTAATAAAATGTTAGCAGACAATAAAAGAATGGTGGAGGAGAAAGAGAAGGCCGATTGGGAGGCCTCCAAGGCAGAAGCACAAACCTACATGCACACCAAGGCACTTACAACCTTACAAGATGAAATAAGCACGTGGCAAAACAAAGCCAAGTGGCATGAAAAGTTAAAGGAGAACTTTATAGACTAGGTGGGAATGTACAAGAAAATCATAAAAAAGGAGATCCATATGGCCAAGGCCCACATCAACACTTTCAGTGCTCAACACACTAATTGGTGGGCCATATTGGACACATATGCATTTGTCCACTAGGCAGAACTTAAAAGTTGGGACTTGTAGATTTAAGACCTCATAGGAGTACATGGAATTAGCAAACCTATGGTATGCCAATCTAGCCATGTTGACAGTAGGACACCTGAGAATAGAGCTCAAGATGCAGGTAGCTATCACCTACACCAAATATGAAGTAGAATATGTAGAGCATAAGAAAATGTTGTAGAAGTTAGAAGTCCTAAATTCTAAAATAGAGGTGGTTAGAACCAACTACTAAGGCCAGAGAGATGTTGTAGCAAACTTGGCTCAAAAGCTTACAGATTTTCAAGAGTATAGGGATAAAGCTAGAGGCTACAAGGATGAACGATGGTTGTTTGTGGCCTAGTACATTAAAGAAAATAAGATGTTCCTGCAACTATCATGTCCATGGGAGGTGCCAACTCTGTTAAACATTGGAGCATCAACATGGATGGCATAGGATCCCTGAATGGAAGAGGAAAAGCTCCAGGTACTACTTCAAAGTCATCAAAATCCAAAACCTAGAGCATGGGACAAGGGGAAGAAACCCATGGAGGAGCCATCGCTACCTTGAACCACATGAGCCAAATAAAGTGTACAATTTTTCAATTTTGCAATTTTGTGTTGTATCCCAACTTTGTTCTATTGAGTTCTCCACTATAGCATGAATAAATCCCTAGTTAGTTAATAATCCCATACCTATCCACTATGTAATCAATGGGGCTTGTTCTCATTTTGTTTAACTTAAGGACAATTTTTCATTCAATCGTGGGGGTATGATGAATCGTGATTCATTAGGTCATGATATCACACCCACGATATTGTGGTCTGGCTTGTGATATTGTATACGTGATATTGTGGTTCCCATGTGAGCCTATAAATACACAATGTGGCACACGAGAAAGAGTCAATTTTCAATAGTTAGTTTAGTATTAGAGTAGGATCTTTTTGTCATTTTTTCCTCTCAACTCTTTTTCCCTAGTGCATGCTTGTAGTGCAAGGATTGTAATTGTATGGCACCTTTATTCAAGTGTGGCATACTTGGACATGCACATGATCGAAAATAAAGATCAAGATTACTTCATCATTGTAGCATTCACTTAGTTTAATTATTTAATTGTTATTGTTATTTATTGCTTTCGTAGTTAATATCTCTTCACCCTAAACTCCTTAAATGTAGAATGAGTACGACTTAATCACGAGCATTCAAGTGTGACTACTTAGTATCCCAATAGCATACCTAGGCCATGTGGTTGGTAATCCTAATGGTAGTCATCCATGAGGTCTAAGATGTGTATGGATGATTAAGGAACAAATGCTCATCGCTCTTAGGCTAACTTAGACTCTCTTCACCCTTTCCCTCTTAGCTTAACAAGTTACTTTCCATTACCTCTAGGAGTAGCACTAGCTTAGGACCACATCATACACCTCACTATGGACTAAACCATACATGACAAAGTAAATACTAGTCTAGGTGGGAAGATAGTAAATTGTAATCAACGAGTAACTATATAGATACCACAACTAGCCCATTTGGAGAGTTTGATTCGATGATGCATGAAATTCTCATATTTGTATAGTTGAGTGTAGGGGTACCTTGCCACTCATCAAAGGCCTTTATGATACTATTCAAATATAGATGTCTTTTTTACTTCATTTTTTCAATTTTTTTGAAATACTACTTATTTTACCAATTTGCAAACTTTCTTTGGATTAAAATAAAGAATGTATTCTTGAATATTCCATTTATTAAACTATAAAAATTCCTTATGAAGTCATCTTTTATCATGAGTTTTCATCATTTGTTTTTTGAGAGTATTAATCCTGAATGATCTATAAAGATTATGAGTGTAGGCTATAGACTAATAAATAGCTTTAACTTGTAATGGCATCATCTCTACTTTAAGAAGTATAATATCTTATAGTACTTATCTCTTTGCTTTAATTCATCAAGCATGTAAAGCTTCTAAATTTTTTATATCTATTTTTAATATTCATTTGATATAGCAAGATCCACCCATAAAGAATAGTTGATTGAACAATTGCACAATAAATTTATTTTTAGATATTTCAAGCTAAAATAGATTTCTTCTTAAATTTTTTTAAAATCAAATAAGGCTTTGATGAAAAATAGGTACTCCCTACCCCTAACTATATGAATCACAAGTGTTCATGTGTAATCTAATCAAATTCTGTGTATGGAACTAGTGTGGTATCTAGATTATTAAACATTGACCGTAGGTCACTATCTTCTGACTTGGACTAGTGGTAGCTTTATGATGTAAGGTTTAGTCCAAAGTGAGGCATATGATTATTGATGTTGTTGTGGCCTTAAACTAATCTTATAAATACTATAGAAGTTAATTATTTAATCTAATCAACAAGAAAATAAATTCTAAACTAGCCTAAGGATGATGAGTGTCCATTTCCAAATTGTTGTACATGCCTTGAACTCACATATACATCATTGGGATTACCAAGAATTATGCTACTGGGAAAACCAAGTAATAATGTTACTGGGATTACCAAGTTAACACATGTTTATGCTTGAAACTAGTCATGCTCATTTCATTGATTGATTAACATGCATGGAAATGTAAATATTACTATATTCCGAGTGCTGAACATAGGTTTAAGAATCTCATCTTTATTGTTGGAAAATCAAGGTATTCAGGTACATTGATGCTCAAATAAGGATCTTTACAATCCTTGAAGTCCTAGTATGGGCACTTAGAAAATATTCTAACCCTTGCGAAAACAAACTACAAGAGTTTGGCTACACTACTAACTCTATGATGCCATAAATGTGGTGGGTATGTGCATTTATATAAGTAAAGAGAAACACTCCGTTGATGCATATGCATCAATGCATCAACTCATGGATTGATGGAAATGCATCGACGCATCAACTCATGGATTAACAAGAATGCATCGATGCATGGTTGTCAACATAATTACATTGTCCATCCATGGAATATGATCTAGTTACGTGTGAGCACTTGAGAATTGTATGGTAGAGTGTTGGATGCTCCACTGCTCTTCAATATGGAATTATTTATTGATTAATGCTAACCAACTAACTCTAAGTGCCGAATTATATGGAATTACAACAATTACAAAAATGGATATCTTTGACAATAAAATTAGACACCCTTATAAAAAGAACAATAGGAACCCTTTGGTTGCCAAAGATGAGATGAAAATCAAATAGGGCTAGGAGGTGGAGGCTCCTAGGGTGTTGAAGGACCTTTGCCAAGTGTTGGCACTCATGGTAGTGGTAGTGGCTAAGGCTAAGGCAATTCTACTGTGGTTACTAATTTTGGCGAAAGACATAAAACATCTAGAAATGATTTCATATTCTCCTCCTTACTCTATAGGTTGTACACAATCCATGCAACTTTGCTAGTGTGGGCTAGTACGAGGACATCCCATAGATAGGACATTACTAGAAATAACTCCCTAACATTGATAAATCACATTGTGAATTATTTCCATTCGACATCAAACATCTTTGCCAGGTTTTGAAACTCATGGTGGTTGTTCATTTGTAAGGCCAAGTTCTCAACAACTGCTTGTTAATCTTTGAAATGACTCCTAAGAACTTCAAGCTCTATATTGGCTATCTTCAACTTTTGCTTGGCCTCTTTGTGATGCTTGAATTCAGCCTTGTAAAGGAAGTGTAAGCTTGTCATCTAGTTTCCAAGCTCCTTCCTTGGCCTCCTTGCTATCAGCATCACCAAGTTTGCATATTAGAGGTAAGCTCCATGTACTCCATCATCTCCTCTATTAATAACTCCTTCAGGCAAATATCTACTTTTTTGTAGGTATTCAAGCTATCAAAGATCAATTATCATACATCATCTCTCTGTTGAAGTTGTTGTACGACCTTATTCATCTTCACTGTAGCTAGTTAAATTTCCTTTTCATTAACTTCCTTGAGGAGCCCCACCTAGTGCCTATAATGATTTTTTTCCTTTCAAATTTTAGGGCCTCATTTTTCCAACTAGCTACCACAATGATTGTCTTTAGGTGAAGTGCCAAAACTCTCTTCATAGAGAGATTATTATTTTCAACTACCAACCTCCTCAAATCCAAGTTCATCTTAGTAAGCTTCTCTTGCTATTATCTCTCAAATTTGACCATTTAATCTTTTTTCTCATCAACATTATGGAGGTGGTGAATGTCCTTTATGAGGACCAACTTCTCCTTGTAGACTTGCACCAAGTCCTTATTGGTATTAATGGGAAGATCTTCTGATAAGGAGACATTTAAGATCATCATCTCCTTGGCATTCCCAGCCTCCCTTAGTTTATGTTGAAGCTTTAGAAAAGCTTCATATCTTGAGATGGCTTGGTTAGGAATAGGAAGGTTAGTAAGGTTGGCTCTTAATTCCTCAACCTTAGTAGCCAACTCATGATTCTTTATGGTATTTTCCTTTAGTTGAATGTTAGAAATGATGAGGTTATCCTTTATCTCAAGTAGATCTAACTAGGTAGCAATAATTTCTTCCTAGAGATCAAAGATCTTTGGAAGTGGTTGCCTAATTCCCAGTAGTTGGTCTAACACATCCTCATGTTGGGCTGCACTAAATCACTCGCTTCTTGCTCCTATGAAAGCATGTACATCTCTAAGTGCAACTATATTATTCATGTCCACTGCAGGAGAGTTAAGTGTTTTGACCACTTGATCTACCACCAATTTTGCTATTTTTTCCTACTCATGATGCTACATCACTAGGACAGTAGCCCTCTCACCTTCCTCCAGGCACATTGAGAAAGTTGCAATGTTCTTAGAAAATTCTGGAACTCTTGCTATCCAAGGATAGACACCATAACTTCTTGGAAACTTAGATACATTCTTGTGGGCTCTTACTTGCATTGGGTTGAAAACAATGGGATGGTCCTTTCCAGCCAGCTGATTATTCTTGTAACTTCATTGAGATAGCTTAATGTTGGTTGATAGACCGATGGATCCCCACCACTAACCTCTCTTTGCTGTTATTGCAACAACTGCTTATAATTTTTTTTCATATGTTCAATAGCTACACAGGAATTTGGTGTTGTCTCACTAATAGGTGGTGGTGGTGGCTACTCCTCTAGCATCTTGGTAGGTACTTTTTCTTCATCATCTCCTACGAGGTTGTGGTAGGAGCATGATGGAGTGTGTTATTGGCATGCCATGTTATACCTACCCTTTTTCAAAGTTTGTGAATTAGGCATGAGAAGGGGAGTGACTTCCTTCCTTGCTTGTTCTCTTTAAATATTTTCTCAATCTTGAGGAAGATGAGTTGAGGGAGGTTAATAAAGAACTTACCACTTAGAGCAGTGCATGCACGGATAGAAAAGATAATCACCTTACTAGGCCTCATTATTGGATTCATGGGATACACTACTATCTTAAAATAGGCTTTCTCTACCTTAGTGAGTGCATTGTAGTCCTATAATTCACTTCATAGCATTGTTGGACCCATTCATTTTTTGCATTTGGGTTCACTTGAGTTGAAATTTTTGCCAACATTTCGACTATGTTGGACAAGTCGAGGGCCTCCGCAATGGCCTCAATTGTGTGGGAGATGCTTATACCCTTTATCTTCATGGTGGTGTCTCCCTATCAGTTGTTCCAAAAGAGATAGATTTCTTTCATGTACCACTCTCCACTAGAACAAAGAATGGACCACAATGGACATCCTTGCAATTTTGTGTAGACTTCCTCTAGTACTAATTCCAAGAAGGCACAAAAGTTAAGTTCTTAAAGAACCAAACTTTGGACCTCCTTGGAACAAATTCATTTTAGGTAGGCCTTGGTCAATGTGACCTCCAAATTAAGCCTAGGCTTTGGTGTCTTATGCTACCACAACTAGTTGGTCTCTATAGTGGGAATCTTATAGATAGATTCCACTTTAGGCTCCTCCCGAAGAGATCTTGTTGCATGGGTTTTAACTTCTTGTTTTTAGGGTTGCTGTGGATATTGGCTCCTTCCTCCTCTTAGTCACTTCTCCCTAGGTTGGGATGGTCCTTCTCCTTACAGTCCCCTCTTTGGCATCATTTGTGACCATAGACATAACTAAGGACTAGTGTTTAATGTGTAAATTTTAATGCTCTTAATACCTTTATTCTTTTGGATAAGTTACACTTACTTTAGTTGTGATCATGGAAAATTTATTATTTTATTCATTTAGCTACCTGAGTTTGTTAATGAGGTTTAACTTGCTATGGATAAGTGACTTTTAATATTATCTTATTAATTAAACATTTCAAAGTTAGAAAAATTTCAAAAAAAAATTCCATCATAAACCATGTGTTTGTGGCCTCCATGAAGTAAAGCTCACCTTTGGCAGCTTAGGGATTGAAGAACAAGTTGAAATGAACAAGTAGTGTGCAAGTTATAGTGCTTGGAAGGTGCTATGGTCTTAGAAAAATGCAAAAAGCTCCCCTAGTGCTGTGAAGAAAATGTTCAACATTTACTAGTACCCATGGCATACCAAACTTATTTACAAACTTATTTACAACATTTTGTTGTACAAATCATGGTACCGTAGAAGATGAAAAATCGGTGATGGAAATGGCTTTAGCTCACTTGGTATAATACTCAACTACAAGAATGATGTATGCCTTTCCATTTAACATAGGATTGATGGGCTTCATGAAGTTAATCCCCCAAAGATTGAAAGGCTCCAATAGTTGAATCCTTTCATATCAATAGAGCCTTTAACTCAAGGGTCTCTTGCTTAAAAGTCTCAGGGATCTCCAACTTTCCCCAATCTATTTTACTTTGTGCATTAGAGAGTTAGTAATGTAGCTACTTCAATTTATTCATGCTTTCAACATAGGAGCTAGAGAGGCTCTCAGTTTGTTCCATGCACATTGTTGATCCAACCTTATTATTTGTTATCAACCACTAGTGCCCCTCTTATTTAGTGCCTACTATGTACATGCACCTTTGAATCTTTGTAGTTTCTACATGGTAATTACATGTTTGAAGTGATGTGCCTTTGATGGTCCATAGTCTCTACATGTAATGGCACCTTGTATCACAGCACGTGATGCATGGAACTCTCTTCTTTTCTATGTTTCTAAATTTATTTTCCTTGGAAATCTCCAAGGAAAGGTCTTGAATCCCCATTCTTGCATCAATGCTACTTAAGCATGTCATTCCCATGATGATAGGGAAGTTTCCCTTGTAATTCTCCATATGGATCACTAGAAAATTGGCAAGGTAGGACCACCCATAAATGGTGGTCATAATGTCCTCCACTAATATTAAAGGAATAGTGATGGACTAGTATGCTACCTCCAGTTTGATGTTGCTCTTTTTTAGAGAAGGCAAGCTATAGGCTTTGTACATCTCTTGAGAAATTTAATTAACTATAAAACCTAAATTCATAAGAGCTTTTCATAGTTCATTTTTAGTAATCTTCAAGTAAATGAAAGGACACCTAGGATCAAATTTCTTCATTGGAAGATGATTAACCTTAATCCAATCTTTGACCACATGGTTCAACATGAAAATATGCAATTGGGACCATTTTGGTTTGAAGGATGCTTGATATGGATTTCAAAGGTTAAAGTGGTAGGGTCCACAACCACAAGTGTTTGAGAGGGCTACATGAGATTGTTGGTTCTAAAAAAATGACCTCTTACAAGGCTTGGGGTCATGAGCACTTGGCTAAGAAGCTAATTGTAAATTTACTACCCTCATGACATTTCTTTACTATGGTTAGGTAGGTATTTCACCTTGCATGAATGGAGCAGGTGGAAAAAGTGTGGTTGTGGTGGTGCAAGGGTGGATGAGTGTAAAGGAGGATAAAAAAAATTGAGACTTCCACCTTGGAGAACATGCATAGTAGTACTCTAGAGGGTAATTGTGATGTGGAAAGGAAGCATGACTAGAGGAATCATGTGGAGATACTAGTTACTAAACATAGTAACCATAGGGATCTAATTGATGATAAGGGTTATACTACCTTGGAGCTGACATCCCCCATGATTGTGGATGTTGCTACTAATAGTATTATTCCTAAGGTTGAGGTGATGCTCCACTTGGGTAGTAAGCTTGTTGGTGGAATTGTTGCTGATAGTTGCCTCGTGGATAAGGAAACCTTTTGGGTGCTTGCCATTTTATCAATCTAGGATTTAAAGTGTACATTCCAAATTCTTGTAGGTGTGTCAATATTGGAAAACATCCCTTAGGATGTTCATATTGGCAAATGTCACACATCCATCATCATTAGTTTCTGAATCTACAACATCCTCTATTGCTGCAACTTTACCCTTATCCTTGTGATATCCCTGTTCAACATCCTTCTTCTTCCTTGATTCACAACTACTACCTCCTTGATCTCTACATTTCTCTATAATCTTCAAAGTATTTTGGAACTTCTCATCCAAGGAGTCTCACATCTTTCCCACCTTAGCTAATATTTTAGTAATAGATTTTTTATTAGCAAGGTTTTCCTCTACATCACTTCATTAAGTGGTGTCTTCTCCTAACTTTCTTAGAAATAGACTTTCCTCTTGTGAATGGAGTGGTTTCTATTATACTTCTCCATCAAAATTTTCTATTTCTTCAGCTCTACTTCCTCTTTGGCCACCTAATTTATGAGCCTTTGAATATGATGGATCCTTAGCTCAGAAAGTCTTCCTTAGGCATATACCCCAAGGGTTCTCCTTATCTCACTTCTAATCCCATCTATGATATGACATAGTTGATCCTATTGGGAGTAACCATGGCCTAGGCATTAGTGTAACAAAGAGTAGTACCTACTTAGGGTTGCATCCAAGGAATCATGATTGCCTTGTTTCTAACCTTGGATTTTTCTTTACAAGTTGTATAATTTGGAGTACGTTTGATACTTGTCATTGAATAGCTCCAACATTATACTCCATCAACGAATAAACTCTACTTTTAAGGACTAATACCAATTTTTAGCTTCCTTAATAACTATATTTGGGAATAGTTTTAACTTTTGTCATTCATTTTCAACATTTTGCAAGACACAGACAACATGGAAGGCTTGCAAATGGTTTTGTGGATCTAAGTTATATCCCCCCTTAAATTTTGGGGATATTGTTCATATCTAGTGATTTGATGCAATTATCCTTCAAGTGCCTAGTAGGGATGTTGATAGCCTCTAAAATATTCAGCATGTTTCTCGTAGCTAGTTGAGGCTCATCGTAGTCACAATGTTCTTTGTGACCTTTATCATGGCCATGGTGCCTATGATGAGTCCTACTATGCCTTTTCTCTAGGTGGTTCTCCTCCACTTACTGCTATTCCTACCCTTGCTCTTGTCATAGTGGGATCTATAATCATCCATATCCTACCATCCATCACCATCTTGATCCTTGTTGTTTTGTTTGTTTCCTTGACCTCTACTTCTTCTATTGAAGTTGGAAGAGAAAGTCGATGAGGATGATGAAGAGGACAAAGAAGAAGCATAATTAACACTAAAGTGGTGCATATAATATCTCTTCTTCAATTCCTAGCCTTTGCCTAGTTTTTGGCTTGATCTTGGTGCTTATCATTATTCTTACCTTTGGGTGATTGACTGTATCTTCCATCTTTCAAGGTCCCTTTGTCTTGAGACCTATTCTTTCCATCACCAAGATTGTCTACAATTGATTACAACTATTGGTTAAGGGTCTCCCCATCAAAGAAAGGGGAAAAATCTATGTATTGGAAAGCTTTTGAAAAGAAGTCCACATTGTCTTTGTGTTGTTTCAAGAATAAGTGGGTAGAGAGCCTCTTTCCTTTTGAAGCCTTATAACATGCTTCCGTTTTCCAATCTTCCCTCCATTAGGCATCTATTGGATGATAGGGCCTGTAAAGTGGATCTTAGACTTCATATTCTAAATTAAGTCTAGTGATGCCATAACAGATCGGATTGTTCATTACCATTGTAGGCATTAATCGATTGAGAAGCAACACAATGTTGTGCTCCATATCCCTCCAATGAAGCTATTCATCCCTATGTAGGATGAAGCTGAAGTCTAGCATGTAGGGATTAGGATGAGTGTAGAAAACATAGAACTATTGGGATATATATGTTTTAGGAATCTCCTATTTTTGGTTGGTTCCACCATTATGTGGTGGAGATTTGTGCCTATGAGAAGAAGGCATACTAGTTTTGTTTAAAATAGTGTTCTTTTTATTTTTATATTTTTAATGATTTTTCATTTATGATTTTTATAATGTCTTTGTAGGATACACTATTTTTCCTATTTAGTATACTCAACTAGACTAAGTCCCTTGCAATGGTGCCAATGATGAGTAGCAAGTAGTCCCTCTACTCAACCATATCAATCACAAGCATTCACTAGTGATTTGATCAAATTTCATGGATTTAGCCCCTAAGTGTATTGATAGACAAAGATACTGTCATGAGAGTTATGATCATTGTCTTCTTCGCTTCACTTGTGAAAGATCATTTGTATGGTTAAGTGTAAGCTAAGGCACATGATAGTTGTCCATATTTTTATATTTTATTTATTTATTCTAAGTATGAAATAAAAATGATTAATTAAAAATTAATCTAACTAGCCTAACATAAGCATCTGAGCACACTTTCCATTTTCATCCTGAACTCGTCTTAACAATACTAGGTTACCAAGTGTTTATAGTTGGGTGTACTAAATAGTCATTGCTAGGATTACCAGGCATTAATTAGCATGTTTGAAGTGGTTGTACTATTTGTTTGTTATTAATTTTATTAATTAACTAAGTACATGAATGTAAAGTGCATGACAATAAACATTAATCTCTTCTATGTGCTACAAGGAGTTCCAAGAATATCATATTTATTATTATCACATCAAAGTGTCTAGGTACCATGATGCTCAATTAAAGAATCATACAATCCTTAAAGTCCTACTATGGGCACTTAGAAAATATTTTAAATCTAGGCTAAGAAAACTACAAAACCTCAACTATGTTATTGACTTAACATGCAATAAATGCAATAGGTATGCAAATTTATATAGGCATGACATGATACTATCTCATGCATCAAACTATGCATTGACAGGGTTGTGTCAATAAGGCTACATTGATGGGGCTATGTCAATGCATGCCTATTGGTGTAGCTAGTCAAGTGATTCATCACCTTCTTTTATTCCTAATTTATCATAAAAGTTATCCAAGGCCTTATTTTTGGCTTTGGCTATTGCTATAGTTGCCTCTTTTGCATTTTTGTATATTAGCCTATTTTCTTAGCTATTGCTATGCTGCCATTCCTTAAAGTACCTTTTTTTTTGGATAGTGTGTTACACTTCATCACTATACCACCATGTCTCTTTTGGGATGTAGTTTTTGTCTTTCATTTCCCCCAAAATGTTCTTTCCAATTTTTTGTATGGAAATTTCCATCTGACCCCATATTAAATTTGTAGAGTAATCTCAATTCCAAATGCCTTTCTGAAGTAATTGTTCTCTGAAGAAGGTGATATTATCTTCTTTCAAATTTTACCATTTTATGCATTTAGTCCTTTTCGTATGTTACTTTTAAAGCTTTGTATACCTAAATCCATGATCATTAGTTGATGTTGAGCTACAAGACACTTATTTCAATCACCATGGTAATATACTTGTACTACTTTATCTCTGACAAATTAATCAATGATGATGTCTTCTTTATTTTGGTGATTTTCTTTTCTTGATTAGAAGAGTTTGTAACCCTAGCCTAAATCTTTAGCTTTTTTCCTTTTCCATCTTGTGTTTTAGAGGCATGTAATGTAGATTCTTCATATTTTCATAGAGTCAATAATTTTAGAGGTCTTTTTATTAAGACTACTCATGTTTCATGTTGCTAATTGAAATTTCTATCACTAGACTTGCTTCTTTGCCTATACTTGTCCTTGATGTAAAAACCCTTGTCTAATTTTCACAACATCCAAGCACCAATGTTGTGTGTTGTTTTTGGAAGATACCCTAGCAAGTCTTTATCTCTTATAACTATTGTGTGTTGCTTTGGAGGAATGCCCTAACATTTGCAAAATTTGAAAAAGAATTCATCCATGAGATTTGGTAACTCTTTCTTTCATATCCAAGTTTGGGACCGAAGTTGGTGAAGTTTATCAAAAAGCTTTATCTATAAGATATTTCATATGTAAGTAGCAACATGTATTCATCTATGAATTTGTTTGAGTTCTTCCTTAAAATCCAAAGGATCTTAGTAAATGTAAATATAAAGTTTGAACTTCAAAATCATTAAGGGTATTATTTAGAATGTGAAATCATATACAATAGAACCAAGAAAAAATGTGAAAAAATGGTCATTAATTAAAATAATATTATTTTATTGGTATAGAAAATAAAAATCATTAGCCAAGTAGCAAATGTAAAATTATTTGAAGCATGATTTAATTATGAAATTTTAATTTCCAATTTTGCAACCATAATAAAGAGGTGCAAGCCATAGCTCATTTGGCATGCTTGTAAAATGCTTTTTTGTTCTTGGAAAATGCTCTTTGTCCTTGTGTTCCTAAATATTTAGGGGAAAAAAGCTTAAAGTTAAATGTTGGAAATGTTATTAAGCTCTAGTTCTTATGCTTAGCTCATTAGTCTATTATGCTCACACTGTATGTCTTATATACTTATAATAACGGCACTTTTGAGTTCTTTTTATCCATGATATTTTTGTTGTGTTAGAGCAGCACAATAAGATCGTCTTTCAAATGTTCCCACGATTTGTATAATCTTCCATTATCATTAATATGTTCTACAAATAGTATAAGTAGATGGAAGGAGTAATGCATGATACTATATTCAGAATAAATGCCAATGCTAGGAAGAGGCTGACGTAGCAAGGAGGTAGCCTCTGGAGGAAGAGCAAGCCAGCGACGGCCTTGCCATTCATTTATTATTTATTTAGACACATGGGAATGATGCATGTGGTGGTGGTGGAAGGGCAAGGAAAATGCAAGAGCAAGAGCTAAATAAGTGCTAAGTAATTGATCTGCAAAATTCAAGTGAAATTAATTAAGCGGTAGTTACCATTGAAGGGGTAGGTGAAGGTGGAGGAAGTATCATCCATGGCATAGGTATAAGTATGGTGGCATTGGCCTTGAAGAATTAGCCATAAATGCCAATACTTGTGTATTTTGTGTTGACTAGATTTTTCTATGTATTATGATTAAATGTTTAAATACTTTATGTATAAGAAATATGCTTTAAAATACATGTTGGGAATGTTTTAAAATAATAATAATAATAAATATAAGGAAAAAGAAAATATTTCCTATTCTATTTCAACAAAGATGTTGAGAACCAAAAGAAAAACAGAGGACAATACTCTAAGATGTGCATCAGGAGCTGAAATAGGTATGTTGAGATGTATATGATTTAAAAAAAATGCAAAAGAATGTTCATTATTAAGGAACTTGACCTATGAATCAAGTTGGAGGAACCTAAGCCATGAATTAGGGATATTGTGTGCAAATACAGTAGCTTTATATTTTATTTTATTTTATTTTGTTGTAAAGTATAAGTATCCTCTCCATGGTTGTAGAAAGGTCATCACTCGTAAGACAATGAGAAAATTCACATCACTAATGATCTATAAAGGAGGGTGCCTTATTTGATTATGTATCTTGAACTACCCTTATCATGAGTCTATTTTGAAAACTCTTTCCTTACATCTTATGATAATTCGAAATGATAAAGAGCTAGATATTATGCTGGAAGGTTTTGTAATTATCAAGAGGAATTGAACCTAAGATCTAGCAAAATTTGAATTTTGAAATATCAAAAAATTGTTGATTTAGGAATTGCTCTAGCAACTTGTGAATACACATATTTTATTAATTGTGATCACGAAGAGAATTAAACTCATGACTCATTACTAGGAAAAAAAATAGAGAACTCTAAAAGGAAAGAAAAGAAAACAAACACTTCCTAAGAAAGAGTCAGTTACAAGAAACCATCCATTATCTTGTATTCCACCTACAAATAGGGAGAGGAGGAGAGGGAAAAAACACACAAGGAAAAATAGTTGAGCAGGACAAAAAATAAAAAAAAATAAAAAAAGGGATACAGTAGTAGGGAGTGTGGCTGGGAAGGAAGAGAAGAATATGGCTACTACAAAAGATAGTAAGGAGAAAAAAAAACACATGCTGCATAGCAATCCAATATTTTGATAATTCCTCCTAGTAAGCAAGATATCTAAGCAAGGTGGTAAAAAGGATCCATCTCTGTTATTTTTGATAATGGCCAACAAGAGCTAATTTTCTCAAACTTCTTTGTTCTTGCATTCCTAATCACCTTCACAATGCTTGTATGAAATTACCAAGATTGTTGTTGTAAGCTTAGATTGTTGAAACATTTATTACTTTTTTTCTTTGATCTCTTTCTCCATCTTTGTACTCTCACACCTAAATGACTTGGATGAGAGTTGTTTCCATAATGATTGAGAAACACCCATAACAATTTGGGGCATTTTTGACAAAAGATTACCAACAGGGACCAAGGATTCTTGATATGAGGATTGGTACTACCAGCTGAAAGTGAGAGTATTCTTGGGGCCATTGATAATTGTGAATGTTTTAAAATTGTTGAATTCTTGGGTTTTGGTTGAAATTTGGTTAATGAACCCTCCCCCTTTGAATGCATAAATCTTGGATCTGAACCCTAAATTATATTTTTTCCCTATACCTTCTCAAGTATAATTTTGATATCTTTCTATAAGTTGATGGAGTGGGGGAAAACCTAGGATGTTGATTTATGGTTGTAATCTATCTATTCTCTACTCTTGAACATATGAATTTCCTAATTAAATGTTTAATGGTAAAATAGTTACAAGAGTTAAATTCAAATGATCTTGTTTTGTGTGTTGCTGGAAATTATAAAATATTATTATGTAATTGAAAAAATATAAAATTATTAATTTATCTTCCTTTATGGTCATTTCTTTGGTTTACAAATGTGTCAATGATCATGATTAGATATTTCTTCTTAGGTTAGATGAAAAAAAGTTTGATTTTTTGTAATCTAATGAATCTTGCATAGATATTTTACTATGGCTATTTCATTTTAAACTTATCTCTAAATTTTTAAATTTAATATTGATTGACCTATTTCAGAGCTAAATCTAGGCATTATTGATTTTGTTTTAATTTATAGGTTAATGTTAGTTTAATTGATGTAGAAAAAAAGCTACTTTGACATTTTCTTCTTTCAAATAGCTTTCTTTTTGGAGAGCTTCAAGTGTTAGCTCTTGCTCCCTATGAATGGGTATTACAATTTGGTATTAGAGAGCTAGGTTTGGATTTCTTTTACTTTAGTTCAAACCTCTTATGAAATCTGAATTTGTGCATTTTTTGATGTGGTGTTGGTCTATCTTCCATATGCCTAAATTGAGAAGAAATTACTTTAGTGTTGATTTGGAATACTTTATCATGGCAACTAAAGCATAACTTTCAAAGTGTGTACAAGCCTTTGAATAGTAAGTACAATGAAGACTTACATGAGGAATAAGCATGATGCTAGTCCTAACAACCAAGAGAATAAGCATCCTCAACATTGGCAAGAGGCCTTTGTAGCACTTTCCCATTCTGTCACTTTGCTTACTAAAACTATACAACAAAATATATAGCCAACAATATAGAATCATGAGGAAAATGAGCCAGGATAGTATCAAAATGAAGTGAATAATGGGGTTGTCAAGTTACAAGAATTTATGAAGTGCAGGACACCATCATTTGATGGAGTTTCAAGTAGAGAGCAAGCTAAATCCTGGCTATTTAGGATGAATGATTTGTTTAAACTGTTACATACAAATGCTAGAGAAAGAATTCTTTTTGCAACTCATGTTTTGATAGGTGATGCTGCCAATTGGTGGAGAACTAAAAAGTAAAAATTCATAATGAAGGTGTTGAATGAAATGAATTTGTACAATTTTTTAGAACAATATATATTTCAAAAGCACATGTGGAACAAAAAAAATGGGAATACTTGCACCTATAAAAAGGGTCCAAGAATGTGGTTGAATATGAACATGAGTGTGTTAATTTGATGATGTATACACCAGAAATTCTAGAATACATGAGAATTAGAAACTTTATCAATGGCTTGCATCATTCAGCCCAAGAAAAAGTTAATTTGTTCGAGTTCGATAACTTATCAACAGTTATTGATAAAGCTAAACTTGTGGAAGCTGAATTCATTAGGAAGAGTGAATTACTATTAACAAAATAGAAAGGAATTGATGCCATGGGAAAATCACAAAGTAAGGACAAATTTAATAGCAAAAATTTTGATAAATCCATCACTGTATCTCAAAAATCTAGGCACCAATTTAAAGCACCAAGAAGTCAAGGATTAGATGGAAAAAAATTTAATGAAAGAAATCAAATGGGGATGATGCAAAGTGAAGGATCAACTCTTATAGGGCCAATGGAGGATTTTTGGACATGTGGAGGAGCCCATTTTTAGGCTCAATGCCCACAAAAAAAGGCTCTTGAAGGAAAAGGATAGATATCTCCAACCACTAGCTAGCAAACTTCTCACCAATTATATGCTATAACAAATGCTCCCGCAAGAGTGCAATATCAAGCATCAGTCCAAGAAATAATGGGTATAATTCATTCTTAATTTGTTACCATCCTTTTTCATAGTGGATCAAAAAATTCATTTATATCAGATTCTTTGGTTAAAAGACTAGGGAGTAAAATTCATCTCTTACCATATATGGAAAAAGTGGAATCAGCTTTAGGTGACCATAAAGCCTTAGAATATTTTGTGCCTAGTTGTGAGATAGAAATCATGAATTAGCCTTATGTTATGGACTTTATTGTTATGAATTTGGGATCATACAATGTGGTTTTGGGTATGGACTGATTGGTGAAAAATAAGACAAAAATTGATTATGGACAGAATAACTCAATGGAGAAATAACTCAAAAAAACTTTTGTCAACCTTAGGATTGCTCAAGAAACATTATTTCTACAAAAAAAATGGTGCAAGAAATGAAAATAGTAAAAGCAAAAAAATTTGATTCAATTGTATGCAACTAACAATGATAATGATTGCCAATAGGAGAAAACACCGTTGGATTATCTAGTTGTAGATGAATTCAAAGATGTGTTTATTAATGAGTTACCAGGTATGCCACCAAAAAGAAAGGTAGAGTTTGGTATTGAAATTCTTTCAAGGAGTGCTCCAGCTTCAAAGGAACCATATAGAATGTTACTAGCTAAGATGCATGAGTGAAAATCCCAACATGAAGACCTATGGAAGAAGGAATTCATTAGGCCTAGTGTGTCACCATGGGGAGCACTAGTTTTATTTGTCAAGAAGAAAGATCAAACCTTATGGCTATGCATTGATTATCGATAACTAAACAAGGTAACCGTTGAGAATAAATGTTCTCTTTTAGGAATTAATGATACTTTTGATTAGCTAAAATAGGAAAAGGTATTTGTTGAGGCCAACCTCACCCATGCTAGGAATAGGGCCTTGTTTGAACAATTTTTATAAAAATAAAAAATAAAAAAAAATATAAAATTAAAAAATTAAAAATAGAGCACCATGAGCTTGCACATGGCCATTGTCCATGTGCTAGTGGGCTTCATTGGCCCATAGAAAAAAAAAGATTTTAAAACGTTGATCAAGCATCCACCCATGACTTATGATCCATGATGATTATCCTGTTTTGTTTTTATTCTTTTTGCAGTGATATGAGGAAAAAGGAAAAAATAATTCATGGCAACGGTGGTTGGAAATTTAGGGTTAGGATTTTTCTCTCGCCGGGCCGCTATTTAGAGGGAGGAGCCAGGAGCTAGGAAGAGGCAGGGGGAGAGGAGTTTCTTTGACGATGATCAAGGGAAATGGTGAGTGTCTCTCTCTATTCCTATGCGGTCCTCCTCACACGACAGACGACAGACGGTAGGTGCGGGAACGCATAGAAGGCTGAAAACGACAAGTGGTCAACAACAGCGATTTTTTTGTTCTAGTGGAGCTAGAGGGGCAGCGATTTTTTTTGTTTTGTTGAGAGCTAGAGTTGGCAGCGATTTTCTATTCTATTGAGAGCCAGAGTTAGCAACGATTTTCTGTTCTGCCAGGAGCCAGAGTTGGCAGTGGTTTTCTGTTCTACTGGGAAGGCAACACAGACAAGCAGGCACATGGGCTACTCGTTTCGCTGTTTGGATCATCAGTGCTTTGTGTTAAGCTAAGTTTGTTTTGCTCAATCATCTTTAATTTGATGTGAGGTCATTGTAGCAAGACCATTACTATCTGTCAAATGTTTATTTCTAAATAGATGGTTAAAATCAAACTTTTGCTTGTGTTTGGAGTTCTCAAACTCCTGGTTATTTTATAAAAAAAAAGACAACATTTTTCATTTCCCTTGCCTCTTTATTTTTCTTGTTTAAGGTTGGGATAGTTATTCTATTTAAGTTTCTTTATCAAATTTCCTAGTTCAATTTATTTGTTTAAATGTCACATAGCTTTTTCAGCTAAGACTATTCCTGGGTTTCGTACCCATACGGGAGGCGCCCTAGGCGATAGTCTCCTAAAATGAGTTTTCACACGTGTTAGCGTGTCCAAAATTTATGCATCAACACGTTTTTGGTGCTAGAAGGAGGGCAGTTTCTCAACCTTTTCTTTAGTTTCCTTTTATGTTTCTTTTTTTTTAAAAAAAAATTATTATCAATTTTTTTACTGTTTGTTTTACTTTTGTCTCCCTATTTTCAATTTTATTGTTCTATTTTAGTTTCATTTTCAAATCTCTAAATTTATATTCTAGCAATTCTTTTTTTTTAATTTGTTTTTCTGAAATTTAATTTAGGTAATTTAAATCATTTTACTTTTAATTTACTTTTCTAAAATTTTGCAATTTCAATTTTACTTTTAAATTTTTTAAAAAAAATAAAAAATAAAATATAGCATTGAAATGTTTTTTTTATTTTCTTTAATTTTCACAGTATATTAGCATTTTACATTTCCTGTTATTTTTCATTTTATGAGTGACTTTTCTTACGGAGTATCTCAATAAAGAACTAATACTCGTACCCCTAGTCAACCAGCTACTCGTCAATTTACCTTGAGAGAACAACGAGCTTCACTTTTTCCAAGTTCAATTCGTAAGAAACATCGGACTAAGATGGCAGCCCATCAACCCCCGAATCCCTTAGTAAGAAACCCTTTTAACTTTCACAATTATCATGAGATACCAAAATCTCTTCAAAACATAAACTTGTTCTTCGATCCTACAACCCCTACGAATGATGCCCGCCAACACATACAATGTTTTGAAACCTTATTAGGGATCCACAACATTATACATAATGATGTGGCATGTAGGGTGTTTGTAACAACATTTAAGACCAAAGCAACCCAATGGTTCTTAATGCTTCCTAATGCCTCTATTAACACATGGAAAGAATTCAAAAACAAGTTTTTGAATCAATTTGATAAATTTACTAGCCCTGATATTGCATCAAGCAACTTTACCAGCCTAAGGAAGCTACCTGGGGAAAATATTAGGGATTATAACCTTAGATTCCTTGATCAACTTGCCTATGTGCCAAATGAGATGCGACCACAACCAGGTGGTATCTCCAACTTCTATCTCTCTACCATTGATCCATTCTTTCCTTATGCTATTAAATCTAATCCCAACTTAATGGAAATACAAGGTGCAATGTCAAAAGCTATGGAATTAGAGCAAATAACCCTTATGAATAACATCCAAACCTAATTTGGGATGATGAGTGTTAGTAACCCTATGCAATCAAACCCACTCCTACCAACTTTTCAAACATCTAATGTTATGCCTCAAGCTGTTTCTTCCTTTCAATCAATTCAACCTTTAAGTAATTACTCACAAGGCCCCATGTCCTCTTCATTCTTGCCATCCAACACTGGTTTGAATGATGACCAATCAAAAGCCTTGATTCAGTCCATTATAAACCCAAACGGGACATCAAATTCTATTGAACCACCAACCCAAACTCAAAATTAGATAACCCAAATAATCACTTCACTACAAAAACTATCCAATGAAGTGGTTGAGCTAAAGATAAACAATAACAAAAGCCCTATACAACTAGAAAAACCAAATTCATCAATCAACAATGATTATTGTCATCTTCATAATACGAGGCAACATTCTAAAAAGACTTGTCCTGAATTCACGGGATTGTATGGTGACAATACCCAAGGGCAAAAAAATGGAAAAATCCCTATCATGGTTCTTGATGTACCTCATGAGATAGAAAATGAAGAGGTTTCCTCATTAGAACAAATTATGGTAGGCAACCCTAGCCCACATAACACTTGCTACCGCAAAATCAATGACATTATGAATGCTACACAACAACAAACTAGGAACAATTTCTATACACCTCCAAACAAAAGAGTCCCTAGTCAAAACAATGCAAACAACCAATCCAGGTCATCCCAAGTAATTGCCCCACAATGACCAAACCCCCCATCTGTACTTAGGAGAGTTTCATCCCAACAAGAAGCCAAAGATGAACATAAGAATTATGATTTGATTGAGGACTTAAAAAGAGTTAAAGCCAACATTTCAATGTATGACCTCCTACACTTTAACAAAATGAAAGAAGTGATTCAGGATATGGTTCATATACCTGTAGCCCAAAGAGAAAAATCCCTAATTCCCGAAAGGCAAGTTCACTTTGTAGAAAGTCCTCACACATTATTAGTACAAAACGTGAATAATTCCATGTCTAGCAAAAAGGATCATCTCCCTTTCCTAAACACTTTGATTATTTTAGGAAAGAATGTCCATAATTGTTTAATGGATTCAGGTGCAACTATTAGTGTTATGCCTCTTGACATTTGTAACACCTTAGAAGCACAAATGATACCACAAACTGAAAGTGTGATTCAACTTGATGGATCTAGCGTACTTGTGGTAGGGTTATTAAAAGGAGCAAAAGTACAACTTAAGCAATACCCTACATTTACATGTTATACAAATATCCTAGTAGTTGATATGACACCCACATATGGTGTGCTCTTGTCTAGAACTTTTGGAGCTAAGTTTGGGGGCTTCTTTAGGTTGAATTTCTCAGAATTATTGATCCTAGATAAAGGAAAATCTGAATATATGATTAGACCTAGGGAACCCTTTTATAAGCAAGTGGTAACAACTTTTGATCAACAAACTATGTCTCAAGGAAATCAAAACAACAATCATTTCGTTGGAGTAGTCGAACTAGGACTTGGTGAATATTCCTTAAATGATGATATAGATGATGCTACACACATAAATCCTTTTGCATACACATGTTCCACTCAATACTATCAAGCTTTTAGAGAATATGAGAAGGTATATGAAGATATTTTGCCATATCACCAACATGATGGCAAAACCTTTCTTTTCGGGGACCCACCACCACTAGGAAATGATACAGATATAAGTGAGATTTTAACAAATGAAATATTAGAAGATGGACCAAAATTTGATAATAATCCCTGTTACGTTGATCAAAGGGCCAATTTTTCAGATATTACAAACTTGAATACTTGGATACTAAGAGTGGATGCTGCTTCTTCCAAGAAAGGATGTGGAGCTAGAATAATGCTTATACTTCCTGGTGAAGCTCCTATTCTTAAAGCTATCAATTTCACTCAACTAATGACCAACAATATGGTCGATTATGAAGCACTAATTCATGGGATCAAACTAGCTCAATACTATGATTTGTCCAAACTTAAAATCTATAGCGACTCCCAACTGATAGTGAACCAAGCTAATGGTCTCTTTGATGATAAAGACATCACCATGAAAGCATACAAAGCTTACATTCTTGAACTTATTAATGAATTTGAACATGTAACCATTGAACATGTACCTAGGGAAGAAAATTATATTCCTAATGCACTAGCCCAAATGGCTACAAATTTGGATGTCCCTTTTAAGCATAATTCTTGGGATTTAGAAATCATTATCGAAAAGGTGAATTCCTATTCTATCCCTGATAATATCTCTTCTTTTCAAGTGTTTGTTGATGATGACCATATTTGTAAGTTCCTATTTTCTGAAGGAGAATTTAATGATCAAGGAGATACATCCAAGGATGTTGTGTTCTTAAATAAGATATCTCCTGAAACTGCAGTTAGAGAAGCTTTATTTGATGATCTATACACCAAGGCCCCAGATTTATCTAAAAACAATAATTGGCAAACGTTAGCTCAAACTGAAACAATTCAAGTTCAAAAGGGAGGAAAACAATACCCTGTTAAAATAGGAGCTTGTCTACATCCAGATGAAAGACAAAGCTTTGTTGACCTATTACATGAATTTAATGATGTTCTAGCTTGGACGTACAAAGACCTTAGGACTTTCAATCCACTAGTGATGACACATACCATTCCCCTTAGGTCAGAAACAAAACCATTCAGGCAAAAGCTTAGACCTGTGAATCCAAAGATTGAAATCCTTATGAAAGCAGAAATTGATAAACTTCTAGAATCCAAAATAATTTATCCAGTAAGACATTCCTGTTGGATCTCAAACTTAGTACCCGTTAGGAAACGAACTGGTGAGTTAAGGTTATGCATTGATTTTCGTAACCTTAATACTTCTTGCATCAAGGATAATTATCCACTCCCTCTTATGGAGGAGTTATTGCAAATTGTGAATGGTGCTCAAATGTATTCCTTTTTGGATGGGTATTCGGGATATAACCAAATTTTAGTGAATAAGAAGGACCAATATAAGACAGCTTTTACAACAAAGTGGGGAACCTTTCAATTCGCTAAAATGCCATTTGGCCTTATAAATGCTGGCTCTACCTTCCAAAGAGCTATGGACAAAACTTTTGAGGGGCTAATTAGAAAGTGTATTATTATCTACCTTGACGACTTAACTGTTTTCTCTAAAGATAGAGGTATGCACCTTAGAGACCTTAGAAATGTTTTTATGAGATGTAGACAATTTGGCATCACCTTGAATGCAAAGAAATCCATCTTTGGTGTTCAAAGTGGTAAATTTCTAGGTCATATAGTGACCAAAGAGGGGATTGCAATTGATCCTGAGCGAGTAAATGCAATTTTAGAAGTACCTTACCCTTTATCCAAGACTGATCTAAGGGCTTTCTTTGGTAAGATTAATTTTGTTAGATGATTTATCCTAATTTATGCTGAATTAGTTAGACCATTGAATGACATGCTTAAGAAAGATAGTAATATGCATTGGACAAATGATAGAAATAATGCGTTTCTTGTTATTAAAGAAGCTATAATTGATGCACCTATCCTAGCTTCTCCTTGGTATGAAAATGATTTCTACTTATATGCCTTTTCTAGGGATATTACAGCTGCTGCTATCTTAACCCAAGACATAAATGATCAAGGTGAAATACCCATAGATTTCATGTCTGCACCTTTAAAGGATGCAGAATTAAGATACTCACCCGTAGAGAAGCAATTGTATGCTGTGATAAAAGCCTTGAAGAAATTCCGCTACTACTTGTGAAACTCAAAAGTCTTTGTCATTGTCCTTGATCCAACCACCATTTCTTTAGCCAAATTACAATATCCTAGTGAGAAACGTGCTAAGTGGATTATGAAGCTTCAAGAATTTGATATTCAATGGAAGGTAGCAAAGTTAGTTAAAGGGATTGGTCTTGCTAAATTAATAGCTAAAGATTCAACCTCGGAAAATTATGATGCATCCATAGATAAAGAATCAATTCCTCTTCATATATTATCCATCAATGAAAAAAATGATATCCCATTTGCTCCCAATTGGTTGTATGATCCATGGTATGAGGATATCAAGTTTTATTTAACCTTCCATCATTGTCCCTCAGATTTACCTAGATATAAAATAAAGCTCTTAATATCAAAATTTTCTAAATTCACTCTAATAAGTGGTGAATTATTTAGAAAAAATTTCCAAGGGATATACCTTAAGTGTTTGAACTAAGAGCAAGCTAACGATGCTGTAAAACAACTTCATGATGAAGGACATATAGGATACTGCACATTAGTTCATAAAATTGTGAGAGTTGGTTATTATTGGCCTACTATGATTAATGATGCTTATAACCTAGTTAAGACGTGTGTTCAATTCCAAATATTTAAAGATAAAGATTCCAAGAGTTCGGCCCCATTACAACCTATAATAGAAACAAGACCATTTGCCCAATGGGCCTTAGATTTTATTGGAGTAATCAATCCTTTATCTACCCGCCTACATAAGTTTATTTTGACAACCACTGATTATTGCACACATTGGTTAGAGGAGAAAGCAACCAAAACTACATCATCTCGTGAGGTCATTCGCTTCTT
>MNCI01036520.1:92713-102881 GCA_015680685.1 Gnetum montanum | reverse complement strand
TGATGTGGCCCCATTGACATAATGTCTATTTTCGCTTATAAATACATGCTCACCAACCACATTTAGGGCATAAGTCTCATAGTTGTAGTAGAGCTCTTGCAGTTTTCTTGTTTGAAAGTTAGAGTATTTTTCTAAGTGTCCATAGTAGGAGTCAAAAAGTTTATAGATCTTTATTCAAGCACTGTTATACCTAAGCACAGCAATGTGTGTAGCAATAAAGAAAAGCTTTCTGATAAACCTTGCAGCACTTTGAAATAGATTAATCATTTTCTTTATGCATTTAGTATTTTATGCAATTTCCTTTAATGCTTTAAGTAATTAAATAATTAATTAAGTAATAAATTAACCTAAACTAAGCTAGATTAAATATTGATAACTTGAGCACATAAGTATGACCACTTTGAGCATTTTCTTTGTGCTTGGTGATCTTAGTAATGCTTAATGTTTTGTAACCTAGTGATGAATTGTGTTTTGCCAGGCCCCTATATTGGATCCTTGATATTGGGTACACGATATCGCGGTTTGGGAAATGATATCGAATACATGATATCGTGATTCCTATGTAAGCCTATAAATACACATTTGGGAGCATAGGAATGAAGAGAGTCAGATTGTGTTAGAGTAGAATCTTTTTGTCAGTTTTGAATTCATTTCAATTCTTTCCCTAGTGCATGCCTGCAATGTGATGATTTTAATTGTACAAAACCTTTACTCAAGTGTGACGTGCTTGGACATGCACATGATTGGCAATAAAGATCAAAATTACTCTATCATTACAGCATTCACTTAGTTTTTTAATTGTTTAATTGTCATGGTTATTTCTTGTTTTCTTAGTTAATATTTCTTTACTGTGATTTACTATTCCTATTGTTAAATGTGGAATGAGTACGACTTAATCATGAACATTGAAGTGTAACTGCTTGGTAACCTAGTAGTGTATTTAGGAGTGCTTAAGTAATGTGTGCTTGGTAATCCCAAAAGTAGTACATGAGGTCTAAGATGCCTACAGATGATTAAGGATGGATGCTCATCACACTTAGGCTAGTTTAGATTTTCTTCTCATCACTTATTAGGTTACAACAAGTTTATTTTCCATTGTCTCTAGGAGTAGCACTAGTTTAGGATCACATCATTTTCCTCACTTTGGACTAAACCATATGTGGCCAAGTAAGTACTAGTCCAGGTGGGAAGACAACGAATTGCAATCAACGTGTAACTATCTAGATACCACAACTAGTCCATCTGTAGAGTTCAATTGAATCATGCCTGAACACTCGTATTCATATGGTTGAGTGTATGGGTACCTCACCACTCATTATTGGCGTAGTTGCCGAGGACGGTGTTAGTTATTTAGATTAGTTGCATCATCCAAGATCGTTGTAATGAAGCCTTGATGATATATCTTTTAGAAAGAAGTAATTGCAAATAAGTCACACATAAATTCACAACAATGTCTCTCTCACAAGACTATGATAACTCAACAACTAGTAAGGCAATTCATTGGAGAATCAACGAATTATATGATGATGAAGATGAAGTTTGGAATACTCAATCTGATGCAGGGGTCTCTTATGTACCTAACTGAAGACAACATCATTCCAACTCACAAAATCATAACCTACCCAGTGACGATGAACCCCTGTTGGCCACTAAGGACCTAATGCATATACAAGAGGCTTTTTGAATATCTTGTAGGCATTGTAAAGAGAGCTGTCTACCCAGGCTTGATTTAAACCACTTTTCCAAGTTTTCAGGAGGTTATGATTTAGATCCACAACATCATTTACAAGCCTTCCATGATGCCTATGTATGGAACAATATTGATAATGGGTGGCAAAAACTTAGGCTCTTTCCTATGACACTCATTGGCCAAGCAAAAGTATGGTACAGGTTCTTAAGACCAAAATCAATTTGATGTTGGTTGACAATGGTAGAACTCTTCAATGAAAGATACCAAACCTATGCAAGAGTGTTAGCCTTGAGGAGACAAATCCAAGAATGAAAACGAGGGCAACATGGACCCTTGGACATGGCCTTAGAAAGATACTATTCGTTGTTAAAAAATTGCCCAGGCCATGGATTCTCCAAGGAAAGGTTAATATACCACATCATGGATGGGCTCTGTAATGAAACAAGGGAGACCTTAGGGATGTATGCCTGAGGTCAACTATACAAGCTATGAACTCACTAATTCCAAGAGCTTATTAACAAGGTAGAAAAAGAAGGAGAAATGGCTAAATGGAAGAATGTTGAAAGCTCTCAACAAGACCAAAATCTCAAAATAGCAAAGGTCCATGATCATGAAGAGAAGAAATCAACTCACTTCAAGGAGGTGGAATCATCTTTTCCAATACTACAATCACTAGATGAAATTGAGGAAAAGATCAATAAGATGATGGAATGGATACATGAAAGATGTGGAGGATATGCCAACACTATTAGAGGTAAAACCATGATGAACTAATAATTAGGACAGAACACCACTAGACAATCAGAAAGAAGGGTTGAAGAAAATAAGGATAAGAACTTAACTGCTAATCATACATATCAATGTAACATTTTTTTGTACAATCGCCACAAAGGTCAATGCCTAATCTTGTCACATTTACATGAGCATTAGGGAGGAATGTTACATCCAGAGTTCATACAAAAATACTGTGTGATGAAGTGTTTGTTAGTAGCCGTGTTTACTAGGCCATGTAAACAGGACCCTGTATACATGGCCATGTCAATGGGGCCCCATATATGTGGCCCTGTCGACGCAGTCCCATTGACACATCTTTCCATGCGTCGATGTGGCCGCATTTAAGTGGCACCTATTTTAGTCTATAAATAAGAGGGCCTTCTGCCGCATTGAGGTACCTTTTTGTCAGTTGTAGCGAAGCTCTTGTCGTTTGTTCCTGTAGGAGATAGAATATTTTCCAAGTGCTTGCAGTAGGTGTAAAGAAGGTGTCTGACTCTTTATTCAAGCCCATTGGTGTGGATGGCAATAAAGAGGAGCTTTCAAGCATTCCTTGCAGCATTTGGACTTAGTCATTTATTGCATTTAATAGTTTAATGTTTCTATGCTTTGATAATTACTTAAGTTTCTATTATTACTAGTTTAATTATTATCACTCATTTACAGTTCATAGAAACCATAAGTACGACCGTCTCGAACGTAAATCCAACACTTGGTAACCTAGTGACGCCTAACGTCTGGAAACCTAGTAGTGGTTAGGAAACGCTCAGGACATTCCTGGAAGATGGGATTGGATACTTATGCTAGGAATAGTTAAGATACAGATTAGGATAATTATAGGTTAGATAATATTTCATTCCTTACTTTTCTTACCTTAATTAGATGCCAAAAGATAAAGTAAAAACTATAAAAATTAGTTGCCTCAATCTCACTTAACCATTGCCACTAGATACTCACAAGTGAGGTTGAGAAGACAATGACCGTTCTAACAAAGGGTTTTGCTGGTTAGAGGTCTGGTGTATGTTAAGTACTTACAGTCTATGAAATTCGACCGAGTCGCGTGTGAATGCCCGTGATTTGCATGGTTGGGCATAGGGGTACCTAGCCGCTCATCATTGGCGCTATTGCCGGGGACTGTTAGGCTTACATGTGCCAATTAACCTTAGAAAACTTATTATTCACGTCATTGGAATGGACCTAGGATAGTAACATTTACGCATGCTAGGCGGATAAAGTAAAAGTAGGGTACACCGATTAAATGGATCATTTGACATCCAACATGTCTTCTCACAGGTGAGATGTATCCACCCCACCGGTGCCACAAGAATTTCGGGTGGTATACAAGAATCCCGATAAATATGTGACTGATTTGACATTCATCGTACATTAGGATGAACATCTGTGATGACGGGACATGGGAAAGTAACATTATACTACCACCTGACCGATCGGCTCCTAGAATGTTGTTCCACAATCTTGCTAGACTAGGCCTCCAGGACCGTGGTGTAGAGTACATCATGAAGGATCATGAATACCTGGAGTATCATCCCACTGAGGCACAATGAGTACAAGATCAGCAGCAGGCAAAACGGAATGAACACATGAAGGGGAAACAATTCAGTAACTCCTTATTCTTGCAAGGGCTGCAGGACGATGGGGAGCCTATCTTTCATGACTCCCATTTGGCTGAACTTCCTATAGGGAATCATATCCTCCAGTCCATCATCTAGAATAAGGAAGCAAGTGATTGGGACCCCCAGGACGATGGAGGGTCACACAAGAAAGGTCACAGCACAAGCAAATATGGGCAGGAAAATCGAGGCCATCGCCAGAGTAGAGGGGGAGATTGACACTAGGGTGGTGGCGATCCCTCTTCCTCTTCTCCATCCTCTCGCTCCCCACTACCTTCATCAAGTTTAGACTCTGATCATAACCATGGTAGGAAGGAGCGAGGTGACGGTGGTTGTAAGGACCAAAAGGAACAACTTGAGGAAGCGCGTGACCAATCACGTGAGCCTCACCGTCATGAAAGGAAGGGCAACCAAAATCATCATAGACATCATAGTGCTCAGCAGGACTATGACTCCGATGAACCATTGATGGCTACTTGGAGCATGCTTCATATTGTCGAGGCAGTCCAGATTGCTAGTAGGCACTTGAAGGATAGCCAGATGAAATGCATTGATACGAATAACATCCCCAGGTTTGAAGGGAGATACAATTGTGATCTACAAACCCACTTGCAAGAATTCCATGACACTTGCACCCTGTAGAATATTGATAATGATTGGTAGAAGCTTAAGCTATTCCCTCGCACACTCATCAAGGAAGTAGAAAGCTGGTACCGATCTTTGGAACCGAAATCAATCAGAATATGGAGTACGATGCTTGAGATTTTCAATGACAAGTATCAAACATACTCCAAAGTGGAAAATCTAGGATGTCAAATCCAAGAGTGAAAGAAAGGTAATCATGAACCCTTGGATGCAGCCATGAGCAGGTACTATTCATTGCTACATCGGTGCCCTGGTCATGGCTACTCTCAGTGGGCACAGCTTCGCCATATCATTAATGGGCTCTACTTTGAAATAAGAAAGACACTTGGCATTTACACCCAGGGACGATTATCAGAACTAGGGCCCATCAACTACAGTGCCTCATTAAGCAAGTGGCCAAAGAAGAGGGGGAACTCAGAAAGAAGGAGAGTGTAGAAGAATTTAATTGGGATCCTTCCCTCAAAAAAAGGAAAGTCCAATTTTGTGAAGATGAGAAGGAATCACCACTGGAAGCAGCGATGAACTGAAAAACCTTGTCCTTACAAAATTTTGCATCTAAAATATCGGCAAAGGTTGATAAGATGTGGGACTCTTTGGATGAAAAATTCCAAAGTGTGCTGAAAATTGTAGAAGAGTCTAGAGAGCAAGGTAATGATCGTGATTGGCGTAGGAAGAAGGAAGCTGGACGTGCCCATCATATGGGTAAGGGCAAAATTGCTATAGTAGAACAGGTTGCAGACTCTAACATAGAGGAAGATGATGAATGTGGCATATGCCAATACGAATATCATAAGGGGTGTTGTCCTGTGGTGTCACATCTTCAAGATTCTGGGGTGTACGCATTGAATCCTTGTTTGGCACAGAGGCAAGCACCCCAAAGGTTATCTTACCCACAAGGCAATCCCAGGCAGTTCCACCACCAGTAGTAAGGATATTACCCAAGTGGAATGCCACCGAAACCTTATGAACACTTCTAGCAATGGTAGCACCCACAAGTGTGGGGAATGCCACCTCCAAGGTAGTTGTACCCTTACCGATAGCCAGATCCCTATGGGTACTATGTTCAGCAACCAGTCTCTCCACGGAACTCTTCCAGCCACACCTCATTTCAGAATTATTACCACCCCCAGAATATTTCTGACCACAATCTTCATCACCCTGGGGGAAAGCCCACGTCTCTATTATCCTCCATCATCTTCTCCTACCACTCCTCCACAACATCCCACTCAGCTACCACCTGCTCCACCTATGCAGGGAGAGATATCGCCACAGTCGCAGCAACGAAATGCTATGAGGGCTATCAACATACAACCGACTCCTTAGCCAAGTGGACTGGAAACCAAGCCACAGAAACGTCCCTTCTTCTGACCTAATCATGTATGCACACCCTCACACCCACCTATGGCTGGTGCCTCTGAATTTCAAACCACCTCTACTGTTCCACCGCTCGAGCAGGCTTCAAAACAAATGCCCTCCAATGTACAAACGGTCATGCTCACACACGTAGTGATCGACTGCATAAAGGTAGGTCACCTTTCCTGGAAATTGACTGATCTGGGAAGTCCCCTCATCCATCTTTAGGTGGCGGGAAATGAGCCTTGTAAAGCTCTTCTAGACTTGGAGTCAAAAGTTAATTTGATCTCTCATGACATGTACAAGAATTGGAACCTACCCCCACTTAAGAAGAGCAACATTAGGCTTGAACTGGTAGACCAGTCCATTATTATTCCCTTGGGAGTGGTGGAGGACATTATGACCACCATTTGTGGGTGGTCCTATCCTATTGATTTCCTTGTCATCAGTGTTGAAAATTGCAAGGGGAACTTCCCAATCATAATGGGAAGGGCCTGGTTGAGCACGGTGGATGTAAGATTAGGACTCCGAGATATTTTCCTTGAAATTTCAAAAGAAAATCCTTTTGGAAAGATTGAGAAGAAGTGCATTCCATGCATCATGTACAGTGACTCAGGGTGCAACTATGTGCAGCAATTATGGTCCGCTAAGCAGATATCCATTCAAGCATGTAGTCGGTGTATCGAGGAATCACCAGCCCAACAATGCCTGTACACAGCAGCCACTAATCAAGAGGGCACCCAGTGGCTGACAGCTAATCCTGCTAGCAGCGCATTGTGCATGGAACCATTTGAGGGGCTTGTACAAGCCTATGTAGAACGCATGAATGAAATGGAAGAGGTTCATCAATGCGTCTCCACTATTGATGACCATGGTGATTGGGGAAAGTTGCAAATCCTTGAAAGCTTCAAGCAAGAGCCCTTGGAACTCAAACCTTTTCATGGGCTCCACCTAACCAGGGATACTACCCCATCCTCACCTAGACAACCTCGTTCCATTTTTCGCATCTCCTCTTTTCCACCTAGTTGTGGGGGAGACCACCATCCCTGCTAATCCATTCCACTACACCCCTCACTGTTTTGTGATTTTTTGTTTTACACTTTTTTGTTTTTCAACATCGTTCATACGTTTGCCAATTCTTGTTAATTTTTTTCCTTTCTTTAATTATTTTCCATTTTCTTGTGTGTGTTTCATTTTTACGTGATCACTAATACGTCATCTTATTGCCATTAGGTGTCTAGCGCGGATCATTTTCATTGCAATGGGTGATGTACAATAGTCCACCTAGTTATCTAGCTCCCGCCCTTGCATTGTTTTCCTTGGATTTTACGTCTATTTTCAGCTCATAAAATTGGCAGTGATTCCACATCATCCACCCATTCACCCACTCCATGGTTTTCCTTATATTGGAAACACGCAACCCATTTAATTAATGTGGACTTGTGTAGTTCCTAGACTCGGGGATGACCCAATGGTTTGAATCGGGTGTGACTTCAAGGGGAATGCAACATTTTTCATCCTCTTCTATCTCCCCAAGTTGCTATTGTGTCCTTACGGATTTCCTACCACTCCACGTTCTTCTCTATAGGGAAGCTCCTGGGCAATTCCACCTTGCATAGTGTGGTCCTTATTGAAAAATGCAAAAAAATAAAAAGAAATAAACATGAGGATTCAAAGCACACCCCTTGGTCGAATACATGCAAACAAGCATGGGTCTTTGCATGGTGTGGTTCCCATGAAATAAAAAGACAATGAAGAAAATAAAAGCATCACTATGTGGGAATTCAAAGCACACCCCTTAGACCATGTCTCACAGGCCACCAAAACAAGTTATGGGCCTCAGTTGTTCCTTCTAACTTCACCCTGTTTCACTTCCTTCTTCTCACACCTATTGGAGTGGTGGTTTCCTATGGGTACACTCTGTTACTTGGTGGATGGATGGGGCTTCGCCTGTTGCTGCGAGGTCACTATATGTGGTTGGTTTTGGGTTTGAACTTAAGAACAGTCCTACCGGGTCACTTAACCACAAAGTCACATGGGGTTTCACGTAACCAACAATTGGAATTCCACTCCTCTCATCTCTCTCTCCCCTGTTTCTCTCCCAAAATCACCTCACTACCCATTTTATGTTTTGAAAGTTCGTTGTGATTTCCATGTACTACTAATGCCTTGGTGGGATCTCTTGGGTAGGAGTATTAACTTGAGAGCACCATTTCTTGACCTCGAGGCCCATGGACCCTAGTGTTGAGGATATGTAGGGGCTACTAAGGCCATTTCCTGCTATGGGGAGGACCCACCTACATATTCTTGGTCCCTCTTGTTAAGTCTCCCATCCTTTGGATTTCGTGGTTGTACTGTCCTAAATCGTCGGTGTAAGGCTGGAAGGGAAACAAACACTGAGAGATTGTTGGGTAGCCACAGCTGATCCTGACTTCGCCCAAGGGCAAGCTGGAAAAGTAAACAAAGGCAGAGTGCCTTGGATGGTTTGCACGCAAATGAACCAAGGACTTCTCCGAGCGTAAGCTACAGCTAGTGCTGGGGTTATCGTAAACAGGATGTAAACGAAATGTAGACAATGATACGAAATGTAAATAAAGCATACTGAATTATGAATAAAGCATAAACAAAGTTATATTTGTAAAGCATAAACAGAACTTAAACAATGTAAATGGGAGGCAATAATGAAACTCTATTATATTGTTTAAAAAAAATGTGCACCGGTCAAAGTGTAGTTGCACAAGTGTGAATGGCAAGTCAAACACCTAGCCCCGGAAAGATATGACACGATGATGCGACGATGTGAGAAGAACTTGGAAGCCAAAAATCGGATGTGCCGAGCGCCCAAGGATTGCAAGTTCTGTCCTCCTTCAGAATTTCCAATCTCTCCAATCTTTGCCTCTTCCTCTCCCTTCTCTCTTGCTGCTTTTGCTTTGCTTCTCCTGCCTCCTCTAGTTTGTGTGAATTGATAGGGTATTTATAGGGTTGGGCTAGGGTTTGGCTAGGGTTTTCTTTGACCAGGTTCAATGTATTTTACAATTTGTGGGTCATTCAAGCCCATAAAAAAATACAAATTAGAAATACAAGCCCTCAAGCGATAAAAAAAATAAATTTTTTTTAAAAATTTAAAAAGATTAGCTCCAACTCTGGCCTGCTTGAAAAAATTATATATATATATATTTTGCTGAATATTTGGCCTGATTTTGCATGGGCTTTTATATCCCTTTGCCATTTTACAAATTTCTTGAAAAAGAAAATCAAGAAGGATTAACACCGCCTTGCTTGTCTAGCATCCAGCGTGACTTGCAGTGTGACTTGTAGTGTGACCTCCAAAACTTGTAATTTTTGGCTAAAATCTAGAAATTCTGAAGGCTGGGACCCATAGTTATCAATAGTGGACCTTGAGGATGACTTACACCCTTAAAATCAAGTCATTTTGGCTTAGTTTTGGGGCTCTAAAAATTGGTGACGCTGATCCTTAAGCTGTGCAGCGTCTGAAAAAGTAACCAAAGTGTACTTAGCCAAAACCAAACATTTTGAACCTGAAACTTTTGATTCTGGATGTTGGAAGTTGGTGCAGTCGCCTGTGGGCCCCGGGGGACCTTGCCTATTCAATCATGGACCATCAGGGGCTATTTCAGAGGTCTCCAAGTTTGGTCACGTTGTACTCATGTTGGGCAGCAGCATGACTTAGCTTGATTCTTGTCTAAAAGTGCTAGGCCAAAATTAGTGGTGTTTCAGTGGTTGATTATTTTCAGGGTTCCATCGCTCGATTTCCTCCCTATGGAGTTCTTTCTCACCACGTTCTCCTACCTTTGACTCTTTTTCTAGCCCAAGTTACCTTCCTTGTGTCCTCGATCACATTCTTGGTCTCTTACACTCTTCAATCATCCCAATTTGGCATTTTAAATTCAGTTTTTTGGGCTTTTTATGGGCTAGTCAATGTTGGTCAATGGTATACGCAGCCCCATCGACGCAGCACCCAATCCCTATATATAGGCTCGCTGCGCTTCACATTGTTATCATTCCTCACACAAATTGGGGGGATATTTTGCCATTTTTTCTACCTAACTCTTCCCTA